>JACBWW010000057.1:2957186-2996975 GCA_020086605.1 Lanius collurio | reverse complement strand
CCACGGAGTCAGCTATCACACAGCCGCCCTCGCGGCCCCGCCCGCCCTCGCGGCCCCTCCCGCCTTCACGGCCCCGCCCGCCTCGCGCTCTCCCTTCAGGGGACCCCCGGTACCCCCGCCCCGGTCCTGAGCCGCTCTCAGAGGGCTGCGGGGACAGCCGCGGGCCCTGCTGTGCCAGCGCAGTTGTGAAAGAACCTTCCCGGTCTGACCGTTCACGAGGCCCTTGCCAGTCACGCTCCCACCGCTGGGACAGAAGCCTCTTCACGGCGGCTCTAGTGACATGACGGGTCCCCGCTTGGCTCCCCACACACCCCACTCACACAGTCAGACCAGGTTTCCTCACCAGTTCTACCCCAGGTTTCCCACAGCTGAGTCTCAGATGTCTCGTCCCATAAAGGGATTTATTCCCGGCATAGCAACACAGAAACAGTTCGAGCTAGTGCCTCCGAGGAGGATCCCAACTAAGGAACCCCCGGGTTTTTATCCCCTCACAGTGTCCCCTCCCACAAGTCTCACTCTCCCTCCTCAGACCTCTGCTCCTGCCCCCATCTCTTTGTTCATCCACCTCACTGGCACCCGTCTTCGTGTCCTTGGTTTTCAAAAAAGGTCGGCACCTTCTGCTATGTCTCTGTTTCTATTCACCTGGCTGGCATCACCCATCTTTGTGCCCTTTGTAATCCCAAAGGTTCAGGCCTCCACCCAGAGCTCAATCTGCATCTCAATCTGTATCTTGCAAGAAAAGTTCAGTCTTCATTCACATACCTTCTCATTTAGAAACTCTGTTTCTAAATGAGAAGGTATCTGAATGGGGACAGAATAGTAAAGGAAAGGCAGAACTGGCCTTAAACTGTATCCAGGATCAATTAAAATATATCTAAGTATATCTAGGATCAAATATATATCAAGCATATCAATATCTCAAGTACATCCAGGGTCAAATCCTGGCTACATTGCCATAAATTTCCTAACCAATACAATGAACTGTGCTTGAAGCATGGTACATTTCAGTTGTTCCCCTGCCGCCTCAGCAGAGAGCTCAACACCCACAAAGTTAGTTAAACTAGAATAAACCAAAATCATTATTTTCAACTTAATATTAATTATTTTCAATATAACCTTTTCTTTCCTTCAGTGATAATTGTTCTGATCTCCAGATTGTCAGAATGTCTTTCTACACATTACCTCTTAAGAACTTGGTGTTGACACCTACTTTGAAGGAGCATCACACAACAATTTAGTCCCTTTTTCCACCTACCTCTTGGAAAAAAAAAAAAGTTTTACATGTTTTATGTCTTTATTAGCTGCTGAAACTGTATCCTTAGGCCAACACAGTGATTAGGATAAAGTCCTATATAGGTTTTCCTTATATTGTAAGGTATATCCTGGTTGGATGGATTGAGATGGTATTACATTAATCATTTTACAACTGAGGTGCTCTGGATTTTATGGCACCTGTCTGGATGCCTCAGATGCCCCAGTTATTTGATAAGTTTTTTTTTAGGCTCCTGGGTGTACTGTAGATTTCAAGGCTCAACAATGTTATATTTGGCAAAAAGACCTGTAAGACCATTGATGGCTTAGCTCTTCTGGGCCTGGGGAACTATTGGTTGAGGTTCAGGTAAAAATGTTACAAAATAATTACTTTGGTTGGGTTAGTGCATGTCCAAAATGGCTCTGTTCAGTGGAATTAAATGCCAATTACACACAGTGATAGGAGAGTACTGTCAGTTTGTACAGGTAGTTCTGTTGCTGCACTAAGGGAATGTCACTCATCCTGTATTTTCCCACTTGACTGCTTTAAAGGAATAAATATGTGGACAGTCAGGTTGTTATTACATACCAGAGACTGGATGTGAGTTCAAAGCTTTTTTTAGTATCTCCTGTTTGCAGAATCAATTGTGGCTTTCAGGGCTTCAGCAGTTGCTTGATCATGTACTTTAGAGAGATTTGAATGAGTTGCTCACTGCTTCAGCTGATGCTTCAACAAATTGTTTTCCTGCTTAACTTCTGTGAGGTTCTTTTCAGGTCTCTGACAGAATGACTAATGTAGCTAGAGATCTTGACTGTTGCTTTAATGTCTTTTCAACAGATCAATGAAGAGAAAGTCTAAGCAGTATGTAAAGCATGCTATAAACCCAGAGAGACTGGCTTCTGAAATGGTTGCTTGATGTTAAAAAGACTAAAATAGCATTGTGATGCATAAGGTCTCACAACAGCGATTGTTAAGTATTTTGGAGCCCATTTAGACACAGTACTCCTGCAAACTATCTATCTCAAATTACTACAAGAAACTCTTCTTAAGAATTTCAGGGGATAAGTATTTGAAGTCATTCTGCCATCACCTGGGAACTGACCAAATTTTGTAACTGAGAAAGGGACAGCCTTGAGATGGAAGTGAGGAAAGTCAAGGGAAATGTTCAGTCATATGGTAGGAAGCTTTTCTAAGATCACTGCAAATGGCTTTGCATTAGTTTTGTATTAAAACATGCACTAATGTATTCATAGAGATTATTGCCAGATTTCAGCTTTGAGTACTGACTCACTGTCCATGGAGATGTTCGTAGCTGCATCTTCATCCCTTACTTCCTACTGATCATTTGTAGTGTCTCTACCACCCTCTGGAACAACAGCAGCCTCTGGAACCTACAGACCTGTGTCAGGACCTACACTGCTGACAGAGCTGGTAAGCTCCATGGTTTGTTTCTTGTCTTCACAGAAAGAACTGTTTCTCTGCTATCTTCTGTTGGTCTTTCTTCACTGGCTGTAGCTACATTTGCCTTCTGGCTCTCTTTCTTGCTTCCAAGGAAAGACATCAAACATTATGTTCTCACTATGTGGTGCAAAATATCCTTGAGAGATTGGCTATTATCAAAATATATTTGATAGGAACCTTGTTCCTATTAATGTGAAATGTTTCAGCTGACACATGAGTTGTCATCTTTTACAGGCACTGCTTGTTAATGATCCAAAATGAGTGTCGACTCTCTTGGAAGCAGACCCATCTGTCTCCCTGTTATGTATATGTGCATACATATGCTCTGGGCTGGAGCCTACAGTCAGAACTGATAACTGGAGCCAGGGGGGAGCTATTGCAGGTGTTTCTGAGCAGTTAAAACACCAGCTGAGCTGTAAGTCACATAGAAAGAACCCCTATTTAGGAGATCCTGTTGGAATTAGGAGAAATGCAAAGGTGAGGTTGAACTGGGACAGCTGACTTTGTTGTCACATCATCCATCTATTTATAATGCTGAAGCTACTGGAAAATGCACAAATTCTACCTGTTCATTTGACATCAGAAGAGGAGTTGTTTTAAATGAGAGGGGAGAGCTTAGACAAGTCCCTGCCTTTGCTCAGGTCTCTGGCAGTAGGCAGTAGCTTTATTGAGGCAGCCAGCACCCCAAACCCCACTCTTGCTCACAAGTCCTTAACTATGACCAATCAGGCCTATTACAACATGAATTATTTATTGAACAGACACAAGGAAAATAGACATCAGACTTTAACAGGCTTACTTATTACATAGGATAAATGAAAGAACTACGAGTGAATAAAAATACAGGGCACAATTAAAAAGGTACCTATGTTACAGCTAGCGAAGAACTGGCTATCAGTTAGGAGCCAATGTCCCTTACCAATGAATGATGGTGGTGTGCAAAGAATCTCCTAACTCTGCTCAATCCCAGGAAGTATCTCGATGGGAATGTCTCCATGTCAAGGAGAACTCTCTACACACTCAGAGTGTATAAGAGATTTCTGATTTCATGAAAGTCATAGTGGTCTTTTATAGTTGTAAAAAGCACTTGTCTGTCAGTCACTTATTTCTGCCTTATCCTTTCCCACCATTCAAGGAAGGATGTTTATTGCTGGCTAAGGTTGTTTTCAGTTGAGATAATTCGTCACAAGGCAAACCATTCTGGCCTAGCTCAGCCATGGGGGAAGTAGAGATAAGCTTTTGCTGTATCAGGGGGTGAAAGGTCCTGTCACAGGGGTCAAGCGTGGTTATGGTCTGAAGGTTTCAAACTCACCTTGAATAGCTGAACACTAATTTGCGCCGACAGAAATGGTGCAGGAAAAGGGCTTTTAAAGGCCAACTATATTCTGTTATGGTACAGTCCTTCCAATCGTTTCAGGCAGCCCACAAAGCATTTATTTGACAAACATATCTGCTGAGGTCTTCAGTCCTATTGTTGAAGTTTGGGAATCCCTGTTCTGAAATCACAAAATAATAAGGTGGAAATTCTAGTCTGCAGGAAAATAAAGCCATTATTTCTTCATTCAGTTCACATGCACCTGCTCAGCTCAGCATTTCTTTTGGAGGCAAAGGGATTCCTGAGCCAAACTTTAGCCACCTCTTCTGAAAATATTGCCCTGCGTTCTCTTCTTCACTTTAGTTTTACATTCAAGAATCTGGACTCTGAAAAGACATGAACTCTTTGTAGGTCATGTGCATCTTGAGTCACATGCAACACCAAATCTTGTCATAGAGGTAGGCATTAGACAAGGGAAGAAAGTTTTAAAGCCATCAGGTTGGCCATTAAAGCCATTTTAATACTTTTTTCAGAACTCAGATTGAAGTATTTACCTTTGAAAAAGTGTTCTCTCCTATTGTTGGACAAAATGCAGAATTTACATGTGAAATTCTCCTATATTTATAGGACATAATGCATAATATGATCTTTTAGCCTTGAAAACTGTTAAACTGATGAACAATATTAAAAAATAGTTTTAAATCACTTTTTCTCCTCTTTCTTCCATGAGTGCTGTCAAGGAAGGGCTTGGCATTGAAATGGCCATTATTTAGATGGTGCCCTCAAGCATAGGAAGATATGTGAGAAGGAAAAGATACGTGACTCCAAAAGAACTTTGGGCTGCTTTATAATTTCTTCAGTTTTTCATGTGTGTCGCTGAATACGAAACCCATCTTATTCTCTGAGTATGCTAAATCAATCAAGTGAATGCTAATGTCCTGCTGGCTCCAGCAATTCAGCTGGAATTGAACTATCAGAGACAATGCCTAGAGCTGAGCTGACATCATTGTGAATGGCTCCAATGCACAAACACAACAGAAAGACAATAGAAACTAGACATTTTAATGTCAACTCTCTTAGAAGCACAGGAATAAAAGAATCATCATGGTCAAATAGAAACAGACAAGAAAAAAAGAGGCAGAGATAGGAAAATCCTATTTTCAAGATCCCACAGGAAAAAAAGTTGAGATGAAAATAGCATTCTACTAGAAAGAATGGGTTCTTAATAGGCCTTTAAAATGAAATGCATGAAACAGTGATGAAGTGATTTTGCTGCATCTTTAAAGAGCTTGGTTTTGTCAGTCTGGGATTATTTGAAAAAGGCCCTCTGCAGAAAGTTATGATTTTGCAGGCTCAGATTGTAGACAACAAGCACCATTGTGAGCAGCAGTGATGTGGACAGAGAAGCCAGAAGGGAACCTTGCTCTTCTGGAGTTGCCTTGATGTGATTTATGGACAGTTTATGGAGCCTGAGCACAGGACTAGGCTTGTGTTTTGGTTAACATGGATTCTGTTCCAGTGTCTGAGAAAATCAATTTTAGACATTGCCTTGGTTTGGCTACCTGCAACCTGGAGAGACACAAAAGCTTCTGGCGTAGTATTTTCTGTAAAAGAGCTTATGGTGAGTAAGTGGCTATTGTTACTAGATAGAAAGACCTGTGAATTTATGTTGACATTAACTCACTAAGGGAAGAGAAGAAAGAGGAAAGATGGAAACAGAGCATATGACAGGCCTGAATATCAGTAATTTCCACAAGATGTTTTCTTGTACCAAATATTGATATATCTTCATTTTGCTTAGGGAATCAAGGCTTTGAAGTATCAGATTGTTCAAGCAGACATTTGCTTTCTTATAGAAGTGTTGAAATAGGAGACTCCTGATCTGTATGTGCAGAGGCAGAAATGTCTGCTAAAGTTGTTATTCTGGTCAGGGGGTTTTCCCCGGCCCGGGCTGGATGGGGTCAGAAGCTCAGACCCAAGAAGCCGTAGCGAACCCAGAGAGGTGATCCCGTGAGGAACCGTCTCCCAGGGGGTCGTGGCTTCTCTCAGCCGTCGGCCGGGGCTGCCTGCAGATATGCCTGGCTCAGCAGCCATCAGCTCTTAGTGCAGTGATTTTAGCTCGGCTCTGCAAGGCAGAAACCCCCCTTGGCCAGGCCCGGATAGAGAGAGGAGAGGACTCGGCTGGTGGTTCCACAGAAGCAGCTTTATTCTTCCATCTTCCACGAAGGGGTGACCAGAGACGAATCCTCCTCCGACTCGGGGCAGAGGGGTCTCTTTTATGGGGGTACAGAGGTGGGCGTGAAAGGGTAAGAAACCAATGGGTATTAGGGTATTTTACATACAGTTTCCTAGAGGATCTTGGATCTATCTTTTCTAACTAAAAAGGCTCTTTGTTTCCCCAAGAGGGGCCTGGAGGGAGATAGTGCTACCTCCCTATCTCCAGGCCTCCCTGCCAGGGCAGGGGCTTGTCAGACCCTACAGTCTGCTAGATAATATGTGTTTGCAACAAACTGGAATTACTAATGATGTTAGAGCAGAACTCAGAGCCCTGTACTGCAATTGTAGATCTGTGATGGAGAAGAGACAGACTGTGGACATTAAATGCCTGGTCCTGGGGTTTGGGAGAAGCTGTTTCATCTTTCCCTGCCAGCTGAGGACTTGTGAAAGAGAGAGCTTGTTCCATGTAAGAGGGGATGCTGTCACTCTGGCACTGTGATCAGATATAGAAGCTCTTCAGTTTCTGGGGAAGCAGGGATGTAGGCAGTGCCAACAGCAGGCGCATGGGAGCAGGGAGTGGCATAGACTGCAGGCAAGAGGGGAGAGTGGACAAGGTCTGAGTTTGCTGTGTCTGAGATCAGCAATGTGTCAAATTTCAGCCTATTTATCTTTAAAACAGGTGTTGACAGTGTTGTGCTGCCTCACAAGGGCTCAGCCTGGCCAGGCCAAGCCTGCTGCCTGGTTTCTTTCAGTTTGGTTTTGGAAACAGTGGGCTGTATTTAGATTTGTCACTTGCACAGCTGCTGTGCTGCAGCGGTTTGCAGAAACTGTGCAAGTTGACGACTAAACCACAGCACTCCTGAGCTCTGCCTTTTGCTGGCCTTTACAGAGTCCTTCAGCAAATACATAAAAATGCAAAGGTGCCACTGCTCCTTAGCTCAATGATAGTATCTACAGAGTGGCAGAGGGACAATTGTGTGGGAGGGGGCACCAAGAGAAAGGCACCTGGAGATCCCTGAGCCTACCATACAGTACTACTCCTGGCTCCCTGCAGGGCTGGCACCAAGGATGGCAGTGATGGAAAGTAAATTGTGTTTTTTTCACACCAGCAGCACCTGCCAGCAGCGCTGTGAGGGCGGGGAGCAAGCCATTGCCACTGCTGCTTGGGGCTGCAGGAACAAATGTGTCACACTTCCTAATTCCCAAGAAAAAGAGGTCCCAAGCCAGTAAATAGAGGGTTGTTTTGAGAGGTACGGGAGGGATGTTACGTGCTGCACAGTCTTCTCTCCCCTAATTTCCATAGAGCTTCCATATACTTTATACTCTCTATATGGGACTTTTGTTTTTTAATATGCACAATATCTAACATAATTTGGAGAGTATGCTCATGGTTTAAGAGGCTGATTTGCTGGTACATGGGTAATTGTGCCCTAGTTCCTACTCATATCTAAACATCTATCTTAAGGTAAATAAAGATGTAGCTGATTGCTACATCTCTGGGTTTAAATTTGCTATGTCATTAATCAGGAATTTTTCTGGAGGAAAAAATTATACATGCTTGGATCAGTTATATCAGTACAAGAGGAGGTGAAGCTGCTATGACAGAATAGAAAAATCTCTTTAGGAATGTGAATTGTCATTGATGTACAGTATCTATTCACATGTTAAAAGATTGAATTAAAAGTGATAATTATGTGCTGTTTTTGCTGCTTAAGTAGTTTAATGCCATTATGACTGTGCTACTTAATGAAAAAGCTTTAAATGAGACTAGCATGGGAATACTAAAAATTTTAATGGATTTCTGCTCAAGTCATTCTTTCTATTATGAAAAAAACCCAGCAAATATATATAACTAAGTCTTTGGATTCAATTATTAATCCTCTCTCCTAATTTGAAGAGCAGAATTATACCATAACAGCAGTTCTCTGAAATAGAATTTTAATGATTCTAGTAATCTCATAGTTGAACATGTTTTCCTGATCAGTACAAAGTTAGAAGATTCTCACTGCTGAATCAATTTTAATTATTCAATCTCAACCACAGAAAAAAATATAGTGTCAACAGCATGTCTTGAGCATCTGTCAAAGAAGCTCAAGCAACGTTCTCTGCGGGTTATCATGTGTTACCTGGCTTCTCTGCATGAGGAAAAGGCTTTGGTACATGGTGTTGGAATGAGATTGTAGATATAATGCATGGGAAGAGATGCATTATACCTGGAGGGATTCTTTTGGCCTGATCCCAGCATTTTATAGTTCTGAAACAAATTTCATGGGCTTCATCATAATGTGATCCTGTCTCCCCAAGGAAATTTGCAGTAGTTTAGGCGAAATGCTTGTTTTATCTTGGAAGGAAGAAAAGGAAGCAAGTAGCAGACTGAGCAGTTATGCATCATCCTTTTACAATTGGTGCTAAAGCAAACGGATTGAAGTATTGTGGTGGTGTAACTCATGCTCCTTGCTTGTGTATTCATGGTTTGTAGGGAGGTGTTCTTGGTGACAACTGCTGTTGCAAATTCAAAATCAGAAATAATCTCTTGCAGAAGCTCTGCAAAACTTTTCTAGGAGGAATATAGATAAAGGTGGGAAGACCAAATTCAAAAACGCTTCTGTTTTTATTATTAGCCACATATTTTCATCTGTTTGCATTTGGTTACTCCCTGGGATTTTTTTACATCCCCTCTGAAGACTCTATAACTCAGGGGAGAATCTCCTCCTTGGTGTTAACTACCAAAGTTGCTTTGTTCCCAGTGTCTCATGGCAACTATTTGTGCTTTTTGATTCTGATGCTAGAGAACTAAAGTTAGCATTTATTCTACAGGGTGCAAGTTACTTGACACAACGGTAATTTGCCATCAGCAACTTCCTGAAAATCAAGTCACCTCTTTAGGCCAGCAAGATGTCAGTCCTTTCTCACTGCTGGTATTTTGGTATTTTATACAACGTAAGTCGAGACTGACCAAGATGTTTGTTTGGCCTGTTAGTAAGTAGTAAACTTCTGGGCATTCTACAGAGAATACCCAGTGTTACAGCTTGCCAATCTGTTTATATTATTACATAGTTTTCCTTTTCCATGTATTTGTATTTTGTTTCGGCTCTTTCCATACTTTAATAACAAAAAAGGTGTAATAGATTCATATTGTGTGTTCCCAAGGTCTTTGTGATGGAAGTGTTGGGACTTCTTTACAGTTGTATTCAGTTTTGCTGACTTACATGAGGAAAACAGAGCAGTCTTACAGCAATGGACAAATATTGTGAGGTTAAATTTATTTCCCTTTGAAAATGAGAAATTGATGCAAGTTGGCATAAACACTCATATGCAAACAAGAGTCTTGAAAGGCTGACTCTGAGGTTCTCTGATGCTATTGGTATCAACGGAAATATTGTTGCTTCATTTTCTGCTGTGGTTCCAAATTATCTGTTTGCAGTAGCTAGGCTAATTGTGGGAGGTTTTTTTTCTGGTAATTTTTCTGGAATGACACCATGATCAACATTAATATCATTCTCCCTCCTCAGCTTAAAGTGAAAGGGAACTGGGAGTGTAGGATCAAACCCTTAATTTGTTACTTACACTTGATTTGAGGCTTATTGTCCAAGGTCAAGCTAAAAGGGTAACTGAATAACTCAGGCCTGTGAACAACTCATCATGTTAGACAGAAAGCAATTGGGTCCAGGGCACAGCATGTTGAAACTTTGCCACTTCCTTTCTCTTTCAGTATTGTTCTGCCTTCTCAGTACTGTAAACAGTCTCTTCATCCCTTTCTGTGAGTAACTGGACTTCCTTCCTGAAACCTTCCCAAATTCAAACTGCATTTGGCAATAATTTTGTGTTTGTGCTTGATACAAAAGTTTTCAAAGGAGCTTCACAGACACTAATCAGGGTAAAAATGCAAAAATAAAATCTGTCTTATTCTGAAGTTTCCTTTAGAAACCATTTAATTTCTTACAAGCACACTTTGGTAGATTATGTGGCCCTTATAGTAATAAATCACAGGAACATTAGACACTTCACTGCAGCTGTGACATGGCTAGTTAGGATCCTATTCAAGAAAAAGGCTTAGGCAATGTATTTTCTTTCCTATACTTTGCTGTACCATTTCTCCCCCATATAGTTCAAGTGAAAAGACTCTCAGAATGCTCTTATAATTGTCTTCTTAGAGTTATAATCTGCAAATGCTTTTTTCTAAAAGATAAAAATACCCACATCTTAATGGAGTCTTTTTAAATGGCACATCAGTAACTCTCCAACCTCCTTCATGGTTTTGTAAATCTCCTTAATAAGGGTGAGAAGCAGCTTACAGAGGTCTCTCTGATTAAAGGTTTGACCTGGAATCACTTTGAATTTGTATTATGGAGTCAGCAGGTTTACAGTGGTAAGTCTTAAGAGAGAATCTTTTGAAGTGCTATGCAGGTAGAGCTGTAAAGACAGTAAGTATTCTATAAAACTTGCCAAAACCACAACAGAACCAATTAAGTGTCAGGGCACTATGTTGGAAAGCCACATCCACAGAGTGCAGGGAACAGGAAGCCTTGCTAGTTTAAAACCTGGGTTGGCAAGTGTTATATATGAAACCCTAATTGCTTGGTCTTTGCATATTGAGTACCTCAGTTAATTGTATATTAAAAGGTTTTAATTCTACATCTTAAGTATGACCCATCAGCCCAGGTACAAAGTTGTTCAGTTAATTTTCTTAATAGCTCATTAAAAGAGTTACACAGTTCTCAGTTAAAGTTCCCTAATTAATAAAAGTTCCAAAGTTGTCCCTTTTTCAGATTTCAAACAATATGTAACCTGTAAGAGTTGTATTTTATAAGTGTTGTAAATGGGTCAAAATTCATAAGAAATTAAAACACTATAAATGTAATAAGTTATTAATGTAAGATCTAAAATGTAAACTATATCTAATAAATTGTATATATGTTTAAACTTAGTCGTGTTCAGAGTACACCTTGGCAAGTCTCATGACATCTTGCTCAAGGAAGGTACTAATTAACATAAGAAGTGCAGGCAAGCTCAAGGGATGACCTCAGACCCATGACTTCACCTTACCCAACAAGAATCTTTTTCCATCTGAAAGAAGCAAGAGATAGGATCTGCTGCTCCTTGGACATTGCTGATGAATGGACCTATTACTCAAGATACCTCATTGTCATCATATAAGGATTTCTCGGAAAGATCATCATACGTTGGGATGAGTTACTGGAAACCATCAACCAGAACACAAAGAGAATCCTTGGACACATCAACATCTAAATGTACCACTGAGCACTGGACCTGAGTATCATCAAGAATGAAAAGGACAATGGATTTCATAGCCAAGAGCAAGAAAAACAGTATAAGAACTGGACTTAAACATCTCAAAGGTGTGCACTTACTTCTCTGAACTGCTGGTGGTCAGAGCTGTGTATGTGTCACCCAGGGTCAAGAACCTAGGCTTGGCCCTGCTTTCTTTTATAGTGGCTGATTTTGATTGTCAATTTGATTAAAATAAATTTTATTTGTTTTTATATTAAAATTTGGCTTGCACAAATTATTAATCCGATGAAATTGACAATTCATTTATAACATAAGCTTTGTCTGTTTTAAAGGTGTTTTAGAAGGTTTGTACTGTAGTTTAATATTTTTACAGAAAGTTTTAGCTTTTAACCTGTTCCTAAGCCCTACTCTTAAACCCAAGTTTCTAACTGCCAAGAGCTAAATTTTAAACTCTGACTGCTGTCCTGCAACTCGGCTCCATGGATACCTGGAATTTTATTGAGGACCCTTCCCGCTGTTGGAGCTGATGACATCTGTCCCCCAGACAACGAGGAGCCATTGGAGCACTGAGATGACCTGAACTCCATACCCCACCCATCACCCAGGACCGGGGGGCTGCACAGTGGGCGCTCATGGGCGGGACCCAGAGAGTACAGAACTCAGAGCACAGGACCAGCTGGGGCCACTCACCTCAGGTCAGCTGGTGGGGGGTGTCCGGTGCTGGGTCTGCAGGCCTGACTTCTTTTGAAAAGGCATTTTAAACTCTGACTTTGGACTAGCTAAAGTCACTCCAGCACTGTACGGTGCTCCCGCTTTGAGGTCTTGTGCCAGTTTTGGCCACCAAGCAGTCCTATCACTGTGTTCCCAAGATCCTCTAGATTTCTGAGCCACTGGATCCCAAACAAATTTTTGTATTTTAATTATTTTTTGCTGTTAATTCTTTTTGAATAAAAATCTCTTTAATTTTATTTAAAGAGATAAGAGTTGTCTTGTTTCGCACAGCAAGTCTTCTGAGTGGGATTATATGGCACTATTTCAAGAAAAAGAGGCTGGATTCAGTCATCCAGGAGGTCCCTTCTACCCTATGGCCAGGGTTCCTGCAAGATTATAATCACTAAAAGAATAACAGTTCTAAGAAATTATTCAAATCACTAAGAAATATAGCCAGGACAGTGAATTTCATGCAAATTTATATGCTCAGTGCTTCATCTTCATGCATGACTTGGCTCAAAGGAAGCAATCAAGGACACAAAAGCCTGTGAGGCCTTTTAACCCCACTAATTTTGAGTTTTATGTCTGTAAGTCCCTTAGAAGGTGATGTTCTCCTGAAGGTCACCTAACTCTCTGCTAACAGATTTGTTTTATTTGTCTGTGGTGGTCCTGTAATTATGCTGAATAGAAACGCTTCTCTGTAGGATGAGTGGCCTCTAAGGCTTGGGCAAAACTTCCAGTATGGGGCAGTTTTATTGCACAATATTCAATGATTGATTTCAGGTGTATTTAGGAGCAGAGCCATCCAACATCTACAGTACTCATCAGTCTCAAAAGCTCAGATTTTCACTGACAATGTCCTTTTTCTTTAATTTTTTGCTTTTGTGGTTGTTGGGGCCCGAGGGGTCCTGAAACAGTATGAAAGGCTTTAGAACAAGGGACACACAGCTTACACACCTGGGACTAATAGGGAAGTTACATGTTTTACATATAGCCAATAGAAAGTATGAAGTACACACACCTGGGACCAATGGGGAAGTTACACAATCGCGTGGACGGGACCAAAAAACTGTATAATTGGCTGTACTGTACAACAATAAACAGAGCCCGTTACATGCATCATATTGGTGTGATTGCTCCCCCCCGCTTCGGGCCGCGGCATGTGGTTGGACTTTTTGGCCTGAATATACTGACAGCATTCCTGTAACTACCAGCCAAGGACAGGAAATGGCAGCTTACAGAAGTCAATTTGCAGTATTGGTGGTGTTTGCTTTGGAGAGTCTGTTTGCTGGGTCTGTATATCAAATATCATCACAAAGGCAACACTAATAGTAATGATATTTTTCATCCTTTTAGATGGGGTGTCAGGACCTTCCCTCCTTGCTGCATTCAGCTCCTGCTGCTCTGCTTTTTGAAAGGCGTCAGGATGTGCCCTTGGAGACCTGCCTTGTACTGGAGGCAAGCATGTGAAGCAGCCTGAGGGAGCCTGGTTCTCCTGTTATCTCTGTCCAAGGTCCAGGATGTGCCACCCAGAGCAGCTCTTCCCCAATACACAGTCACAGTTTTCTGGGCAGAGAGGGAAGCACTGCTGATGGGGAATGGGAAGAGATGAGATGAGATGAGATGAGATGAGATGAGATGAGATGAGATGAGATGAGATGAGATGAGATGAGATGAGATGAGATGAGATGAGATAAGATGAGAGGAGATGAGAGGAGATGAGAAGAGATGAGAGAAGTGTTTTTTTCCTCTCCCAACTGCTTGAACAGAAAGGCTGTTCAAAGGGGACCCAAATGTGGAGAAGGGAATTAGGGGGAACCCTCAGATAGAGTGGGCCGAACAGAGATGGTGTAAAACAGGACATGAAAGTGGCACAGCAGAAAGCTCTTTTAAATTTAAAGAAAAGTGAAAAGTTTGGCAGTTCATGAAGGAAAGCCTTTTCAGAGGCCGTGGATAGGGCTCTTTACCAGTTTTCAGGTGATGTTAAAACCCCAGACTTTTGTTGCTCTGAATTTTTTTTTTTTTTTTTTTTGCAATGATAGCATTGAAGACATTGTAAGTGAATTATTAGGCTCTTGTGTATGACACATGCACATCCTACCTTAGAACTTGTCTGAGTGTAGACAGAATTTTCTGCAAGATGATCAATGATTTTAATCCAGTTTATCAGAAGCCCTTAGCATTCTTTTAGAATAAACCCTATTTCTAGAGACTCGGGGGAAACTGAATGCTGATCTGTTTAGTCTTACTAGGTGACAGCAAGGCTGAAATACTGTTGAGGAAGGTATTGCTGCTGCAGAGTTGATTGAACAAGAAAACTCTCAAAGGTGATCCCAGAAGTTGCTGGTGTTCACAGTACAGCTCAGGTGAGTACATGCAAGATATCTGATGGGTAGAGGATAAAAAGCACTAACACTGCTGCATTCAGACAGCAGTGCCAGATGCACTGTAGGCTTCCTGAATGCCTTAGAGCTTTTGAGTATTCAAGTTTTCTTACTGTTCTTTTTGAAGAAAGACTGTAAATATAAATTCCTTAAAGAGCAGTAGTACAGTTCCTGCCTCCATATGTGGCCAAATAGGATGGTTCAACACCGAGCTGAACAAAGTAAAGCATTTAACTCATTTTGCTGTTCTGGGATGCAATTTCCTTTATGACTCTCCAGCAATCTGCATACATCCTCCTGGAGAGAGAGAAGTGATCATTCCTGCTTGTGACAGCCTGGGATTTTTTGGAAATGATAACTGCAGTATTTAAGTTTACTCAAATGCTGGATTAACAGCAGCCCGGACAAAACCTCTGTCTCTGTTCAGTCCTGATGCAATTGGTGGGCTGGTCTGATGGTAATAAGATGAAAGGGCTCCAGGCTACTGCTGCCCTTTGTGTCAGTAGAGAATACTGTCCTTTATCCTGAGTTTGATCCAGCTCCAATAAATATGATACAAAAAAGCCCCCAAACTTTTCTATTATATTATTTCAAAACAGTAGCAGATTATGAGGCAAGTCCAGCTGCCTTTCAGGTGAAGAGGACTAACCAACCCTTCCCTATTTTAGACATATAATTCTTTAGTCCTCTGACCCCCTCTGTTGGAAACACCCCTCTCTTTCACCTTGTACACTTCTGGGGGGAACACAAGCCCCTATATTTATATACTGTGTTGAAAACCAAAGGAAGATCTATGTTTGCACCTTCATGCACAGAAAACTGGAACAAGAAATATAAAGATGCTACTTTCTGTTCTTTGTAACTCTGACATCTGTCTTCTATTCTCTGTTTTTCATATTATGTCATTTCCTCATCTATTCTACTCGGTGCGTAGGAGCTTTCATTGCTTCCAGCATTCAGATAGAATGAAACTATTGCTTAAATGAATAGCTCCTGGAATTGTTTCCTTGCTGGGAATCACTAATATGCCATGTGGATTAAACTCATGTATCCAAACTAATATTGCACTCCAAATTGCTAAAGTTGCTGTTTCTTTTGAGCCCTTAGACCTTTATTGGATAGGAAAGGATGATTTTTTTTTTTTTAGTAGCCAAGGTTTCAAATATATATATACATGCTGCAGTCATCCACGATGTCACATTTAGGCATCTCCTCTTATTCCCTTACCAAGAACCTCAGAGTGTTTTGCAAAGTTATTATCAATCCAGATGTGATGAAAAGAAGGCATAGGAAATATGAAAGTGTCTCTGGCAGATCTGAGGATAGAGCTGCCCTCTAGCTTCATAGGACACCAGGCAAGCCGCTTCACTTTCCAGGGCTGGTGGTCCAGAAGCCTCTATTGCTCAGGAACACATCTCTGTCCAGCACTCAGAGGCCAGTGGGGAATTCAGCAGCAACTGACTGGAGTAGCAAGTGTTGGGAGAGTTGGAAAAGGCTGAAATGAAAATGCAGAGTAAAGACGAGAGATTGCAATTGATGGAGATTTGAAGGTAAGTGGTTGAGAGTGCCTCCTGCAAATGCAGAATTAAGCATACTGCCTTTAATCACCATCCTCAAGCCTTTCTGATGTTTTCCTGCTACATTCAAGGAAATAATAACCCTGGCTCAGCTGACAAATGGTAGTTCATTAGGATATGGTAATTTGATTGCTTCTGATTGTCTTTCTCTGCTCTTAGTATCTGAGAAAGAAGAGAATTCTAAATTGTAAGGAAAATAGCTTGTTCTGATTTATGCTACCAAAAAAAAAACCCCAAAAAACCCAGAGGAGATTAATTCCAAGGAACAATAAAGTCTATTAACATAAATGACTCTTAGCCATAGTGAGCATTAAACTAAAACTATCTATTCTCTCCATGTAGCACCAGTGTTTTAGCATAGAGGCTTGAGTGCTACATGAAGTGAAAGAGGAATAGTGGAAGGTTGATAGCTCAGCTAGGCATTGAATTGGTACCACTTCAGAAACCTTGACAGATGAGACACTCTTGAGAAAAACAGGTGAATCAAAGCTGTAGTTAGAAAACCAGCTCAGTCCAAATACACCAGTTTCTCCTGTGCTTTAGAACCCATACGTCTGTTGATTAACTTCCCTCACCTTGTCTCAGGAGATGAGGTCTATAGCAATGATAGAGAACTCCCTTTTGAACGTAGGTAAATTCACTCTGCAAAAGGATTAAAACTGGATTTCAGCTTAGTAGCTCTGATGTTGTCTAGCATCAAGAAGTGCATTGCTAACAGGAGAGCTATCTTGCCTGGTTCCTGTTGAGTAATGTGCTACATAGATGCTTCCAATTTATAGGGCAGGGCTGCTCAGACTGCCACATGGAGGCCTGTTGTGGCTTTGACTCTCCCTCTGTGAGCTGCCCTCAGACCAAGTGGGCTGTGCTGGTACCCCTGGCTCTCTGCCTTGCAGTGTCACCCTGGCATCTCTGCTGTGCCTTTGCAGTCACCATTCTATGTGCTGGCAGGCAGCCACAGGATTTGCACCTGTCTGCATTTCTTCATCTCTACAGCAAACCCAGCACATTTTCCTCAGCTGAAAAAGCTGCTGTTCTGCACTTGCAGAACAAAGCACATTTTCTTAGGAGGTGTCAGGGCTGTGTGTACAAATGGTCAGCTGAGCACGGTGGGAGATGTCACTGTGCTCTCTGACCCTTCTCAGGCTGAAACTGGGGAACTGACCCGACTAACCGAAGACAGGGTACTTGTGTCCATGCTGCATGGTGGGGCAGTCTTGCAAAGAGCCTTTGCATGCTGAGCTCTCTTCCCTGCATTTATATTGCTCCAGAATATTGTGCTCAGGCTGGGTTGATGAGTACTCAGTCAGGAACTGGGGAACATGCTCATGAGTGTGCTACTACAGAAAGCAGAAAAGGTCTTGGCTCTGTGTAAGCCCTGCTCAGTAATAACAAAAGCATCTCTATATTATCAGCCCTGTGTCTGGCAAATCCAAAACACAGCCCTGTACCAGCCACTGTAAAGAAAATTACCTCAGGCAAAACCAGCAAATCTTTCTTCGGATTAACTTTGTGGAGGCGAGTTTCTCCTGGATCTTCTTTTAGATAGAATTAGAAACTGAACAAAATGAAACTTTCCTGGGACATTGTCACTAAAGCTGAGTTGCTTTCCATCTGCCACGCGGTCAGTGGATGGTTGTCTTGATTGCATTTGTTTTTAAACAAATATCTTCATAAGGTAAAAAGTTAAATAACAGCCAGCCAGCTTCACCTCAGTCAAAAGCGTGCTGCCCTTTCCCAAGCCTGCAATCAGCACCATCTCTGCTGTGAGCCACTCCCAAGGGCTGGATTAGTACACTGTTAGAAGCCTTTACAACAGAGGCAAAGCAGACCCTAGAGGAGCTGACTGTATTTGGGGAGAGAAAGAACTGACTGAAAGCTTCATGATTGGTTAAGGTTAGTCTACTGCCTGTCATATTTTAAGTCCAGTTGTCTTTCAAGTACACATCTAAACTCTTGCCAATAAGAGATGTTGTAAGCCATTTTGTTCTGCTTGATGTCAGCAATTGAAAGACTGGTGATAAAATCCCATACATTTAATTACAGTGGAAAACTAGCAGCATGATACAGAATGAACTGCAGTGTTGTATGCATAACAGTCTTGGCACAGTATTAGTCTTGGTCTGTGAGAAGGATTCCCATGAAGTAAACTAAAAAAATTGCACAATTTCTTATTCAAAGCACTTAATTCTATCTCTGTCAGCTCTGCAGCATCTTCTAAAAGACTTCAAAGCAGATCTGTACATGGCACAGCTGAACAAAAGCAACTTGGGTGAGATCTTTTGTTAATGAACAAACTGGCTATTGCTTTAAAGTCTTTGCTTTAGAGCTTGACTGCAGAATTGATAAAAGATTTGGGAGTAATAGGAGAATTGATGTTTTCCCATTTTTCTGCTTTTTTCTGTATGATCAGTGGAGGTAAAAGTGTGTGCTGGCTCCACCTCAGCATGGTAAGGCACAAATAGGTGACAGCTAACTCCTAGTTAGTGCCTCTATGCCTTCTGAAGGAGAAGATGACAGTACTGCTGTACTGCAGGAAGGGATGGACTCCTCCTGCTCTGAAGGACTGCTACTACTCCTCCCATTTCCTAACCATGCAATTAGAAAGATCTACAGTCCCTGAGCCTGCCTTCTTCTGCATCTTAAAATAATGTCTTGCAAGTAGAAAGGACCAGGGCTGACTTTCTTGTTGTAAAATATTTCTCTTAACTTGAGAAGCTGAGTTGCAAGTTGCATGGACAGAAGGGATGTGAATGACAAAAGATGACTGTGTTGGTGGGGCTGTACAGGAGTTTGGTAGGCAGCTCCCACCGCAATTAACCCACGGCTCTGCTGGCTCCCACTGGTCTGGTTTGCTCTGGGTGGGTGGTGGAAATTATCTCCATTCACAATACACAGTGGAGTACAGTAGCCTATTTCAAGAACAAAAGTCAAAATTTTAAAGTACAGCTAATGGACTGAATGTTGGATGTAGAGCCCACACAGGTCACTCAGTGAAGCTGAAATAGCATCATGAACCTTAAACCCTGACAGCTTCCTGGTTCAATAGTAGCCCTACAAATAAAAATCTGCTTTTTTTTGAGTTCTGGTGAGTGCCAGGCTGCAAGCTGACTATGCTCTTTGACAATGAGATGAGGTGTTAGGCAGTGAAAAGGATGGGAAGGAGAGCTCTCTTGGCCCTTGCTTCCTTTCTTCTTGCCAGATCAAACAAGTGACCCTGAGGCTTGAGAACACTGTACAGAAAATAGCAGGTGTATATGGGTCAAACCTAACTATTCTGGATGGAGTAGGGATTAACCTGTTTGACTAATTTTTTTTCTTTTTTTCTTTTTTTTCCTTCCTACAGATGGGTTATTTTGTTTCTACTTCAGTTATAGTCACATCTGTTTCTCAACAATTTTGAACTTCCATGTCCATAAAGCTGAATGTTTGTTTTTATACCTGGGAGCTGAGGCTTTTTGTAGAAGATGAGTTATAAAGTACTTAATTGGAAGGATAGAGAGCAGCTGGAAATGAAACCTACACCTTCCAGTGAGAGTGACGTTGTACTTCTCAGCTCTACAGCCTATATTGATTAATTAATGCTGCTTTGAAATGCTATTGTGCTACTTACCTTAGCTCTAGCAAATGGTGTTTTTATAATGAAGTGGAAAGGGTTTGAAATAATGAGGCACAAAAATGATCTCTCTGCTGGAGCAATAGAGAACTCTGTCTCCTTAAAAAATATACAAAGTGGTCAACACAATGGCAGAGTAGCACATCATAGAAACGCCTCTGTTTTCTTCCATCTGAGATGTTGGGGAAGGCAATGTCTGAAATGAAAATTAGAACACAATGAGGGTGCTTAAAGCATTCCAGACTCCTTGGTCAATGTGATGAGTAAACTTAGACAAGGAGCAGTAGATCAGAAAACCATATCGATTATGTTCTGCTTAGAGGAGTGAGAAGGGAGCTCTTCCTCATTCCCCCCAAAGCCACCAAAACCAAGTCCCCAGACAGTCAGGCTATTTCTTGACTATTTTGAAAGCAGTCTGTCATGCATCTAGCATGACAAATTTCTTAATATTATTGGAATAGTGCCACGGGTATTTGTCTTGTGGCATGTTCATTGTAGGAAGAAACTGTAGGGGGAGAGGAGGAAGAGAAAGGAGACTCTTGTCAATATTCTTATTGTCTGTATAAGTTTGAAAATATTTATTTGAACTGAGGTGATCATTCCCTTTGAATAAAGGGGATGAAGAAAGGGTGTGTAGGTACAAAGATTTCATTGCCTTTGAAATAGTAGTTTCTAGCAGCAGAAACTGTCAGCTGCTAGCCAGAATTCTTCATTTCTTTTATGGAAAACAGACAAAACATCTAAAACCAAGACCCACTTTCATGGTTTTCAACTTTTATATATCATTCTCTATTTCATAGCCACAAAGTAATGCTACAAGCTCCAAGTGACTTCAGCTAGCAAACCACCAAAAAGAAGTTATTAATATTTTCTCCTTACATATGGGAGGGTCTCAAACTCAGTTAATTTTGAATTGTAATCATCAGAGCTGTTGCCTTCTTACGTTCCAAGACAAAGGTAGCTAGAGAAGCTTCTTGTAAGAGAGTATTCAGCTGGGTTGGGTTGGGTATGGTGCTGTGCTGGCACAAGTAACTCAGCTGAGCACAGAATAGGAGACTTTGCCTCTGTCTGCACCTACATTTCTCAGAAAGCCCTAAATGAGCTGCTAGGAATAGCAACCAGGTCTTTGCTGTGATAACGATGTTTCTGTTCTCTGCGTGTATTTTTGAGATGAACAAATGTTAAAACTTACAGTAGTAAGTAGCCATAAAAATCAGTAAAAATTACTTTTTTGAAATAAAAATGTCAGCCCCACTTGTGATTATTTAAAAGGAAATAGTCACTATGTGCTGCATTAGTGATGAGGCCTGTGCAGCAGAGAGTTTTAGGAGATTCTCTGTATTCTCAGGCCAACACTGATTGCTACTCTGGAGCACAGTGATTTAAAATAGTAGTTTCACTTCATTAAACTGTAAGTTTCTCCCATACAAAATACAGTCTAGAGAGAAGGTTTTTTTTAGTATACTCTTAAGAAGTCAACAGTCCATTGCTTCCTGATGTATATCGACTGTGGAGACAAATAGTGCTGTAACTACTCTGAGACTCATCCTTGCTCGAAGTGGCAAAGTATCTCTCTAATTTAAAAAAACTGGGATTATTCCTGAATTTTTCTGTGTAACCTGAATTTGAGATCTGTGAATTTGGGTCCCAATGTAATATGTATGCAATTGCAAAAATCAATGCATAAAACAGAGCCCAGAAGAGAATTATATTTAACAGGAGACAGAAAATCAAAACGGATTCCAAACAAATTAGAAATTAAGACTGCAGCAGCTTGAGAGCTGAGTTTGCTTTATAGGGAAAGCTTATTAATGTAACTAAGGTGATTTTTTTGGCCAAAACTCCCCATCAGTACTATTTGCCCATGTCACATATCTGTTCTGTGACTTAATACAGAGATATATGTAGCAGATCAGCAGTGGTAAAATGGCAAGAAGATAATTAAAGCTTTACAACATGCTGGAACTTTAAGGCTGTTGGAAGGTGCTAATACAAATTCTGAGCGCCTGAGCTGTACCGATATCATCCAGCAGAAGCAATATACCTTTTAGTCTAGAGAAATAACTTGTATTTCCCAGATCTAATAAAGTATATTGGATCCTTAATTTGTTTTAGAAAATGATCCAAGTGCTTTGCATTTGTTTAACCTAATCCAATCTTAACCATTGCTAAAATGAAAGTGCTTTGTCTTACATGTCACACGGAGAAAGATCTACCAAATATGTCACTTTTGGAAGAGAATGGTCACCTGTGGTTACAATACAATGGAGTTTGAAAGTAAAGAAACAACAGAGGGACTGTTTCTCTATTTCCCAATGTGAACATAGTTGAAAATAATGAGAGTTAGAATGCTGAATTATGATGCTGAAAAATGATAATTGGAAAGATAAAGCTGTTCTAATAAAAAATCAACAACAACAACAACAAAAAAAAAAACCAAAACCAAAAAGAAGAAGAAGAAAAATAAATTAATTCAGCATATTGCAGCACATTATGAAGTTGTTTGTGTGTCTATGCTATGGTAAGAGCAGGAATATCTTCAGTGTTACAGACTGAGAGTGGAATATATTTTATCTAACTTTAAATGGATTCCAACACAGATTCAGGTGTTTCCCCAGTGCTCTCTTTCAGGTAAATTGTCTTGTAGTGGCAAATGTTTTATGTACTGCTCTGTTTCTATGCCCAGTTCTTCTGCTTGTCTTCCTGATCCCATACCATTCCTTTGTAATAGCATTGATTGATCAGTTGTACGTGTTTTTTTTATCTTTACTGGCTGAGATTTTTTTCTGTCTGAAGCAGGTGAAGGAGCTTGCACAAGGTCAGCTGGTTGTTTACAGCTATGCAACAGTCCATTAAATGTCTGCTCTGGGTACATGAGATCTCTGGGTCCATTTGGATGGAAAGCTTAGAATGTATTTAGTGCATTTAAGCACCATGGCTCCTTTTCTCCCTTGAGTTACTGCATCATTTTCTCTTCTTTTTTTTAATTAATTTTGGAAAAGAAAGTGTTTAATGAGCCCCACTTGTGATTTTCCAACTGATTGTCTGGCTGAAAACTGTCATTTCCAAAAGGATATATTAATGGTGTTGTAATCTCTTGATCATGTATGTGCTGTTTCTGCCTCATTTCCACATAATTACAAGGCTGCATTTGGCAAATGAGGGTATGTTTGCTATCTTGATTAAGAAGGTTCTAAGAAATCTTTGTACACTTGGTAAGACATAACTTATGAAAAGAGCTAGTTTAGAAGAGAAGCCCAGCAGTGGAGATTCTTAAGGTTTCCCTAATACTTTCCTCTGCTGGGAAGAACAAAGTTTGTGAATGCTAATGAAATCAGCTTGGCATTACCCTGTGATGCAGCTGTGCATTATTCCTAGGAGAAGATGGAGGCACAGCATGATTATTGGTCTTGATTCATATTGCTTCTGGCATTGCAGCATTTACTCAGATGTCAGCTTTCAGCACTAGGTCCAAGGACCAATCTGAGACACGGTACAAGCTTGGTAAAGTCTGTCTTTCTTCTGGAAGCTACTATTTTGTGTCCTAAAAGCTCTGCTCTTGTTTAAATTAAATGTCTCTGCTCTTTATGGCTTGGAAGTTAATATCCAAATCATGATACACATGTAATAAATGCCTTATTTCTGACATAAATATTAGAGAGGATTGAAGTTGTTTCTCCCATGATGGGTTGGTTTAAAATGTTGTAATCAAACCTTGGATGGTGCCTATGAAATGTTTCTCCTCCAGGCCAATGAGACAAGAAAAGAGCAAGGTGGGCACATTAATGGCTAGAAGAGACTGTACCCATCACATCTCCTCCATCAGAAGGAATGGATATTGGTTGTATGCCAATTGGGTCACAAAAGGAAGAGCTGTCTCTTGCAGCTGATCGGTGGTGCCCCATCATCCAGTCACCTGGTGGAGGCCATGATTTAATGATTTTTTTTGTGGATGAGCCTTCTGATGCCCCCTAAGTAGCTCTGGCTGTGTCAGGGTTGCATGTTTCAGATTGGCTTCTTCTACTGTAGCATTTGAAAGGAACACTTACTATATTCTTGCTTGTTGTATACTGCTGATTATCTCTTAGGAAGTTTGTTTGAGTAGCTATTGGTACTTGCTTTGGTACCATTATAATAATATTTTTCAGTATGGTCTTCAGAATTTTCAAAGTTCTCTGAGGAACTGGGAAAGTTGGAAAGGGTTGGCTACAGAGGGCCAAAGCTCTTTCTTGATGTACTTATGCACTCCAATATTTAAACTGAAATGAAGTCAGTCAATCTGGTCAGGCAAATTTGTTGACATACAGGGATGGGAACGTATATTGGGATGTGTTGGACAGTGTAGAAAAAAAAAAGGGTTCCACGGGACACAGTCGGCTCGGGGATTTCTACAGTTCAAGGCAGCTCCTGAAACGTGCAGTTTATTTGCAAGGGTTGTGGGTGCAGGAGCTCTGCTTAAGCTGCCAGCCACAGCTTAGAGCATGGCCCAGAGAGAGCGAGAGAGGTAGAGCAAGAGATAGAGAGGTAGAGAGAGAGATCGAGAGAGAGACTAAGAGACTAAGAGAGCTAAAAGTCTGGTTACATGATATTGTATCTCTTCTTATACTGAATATGGTAATAGTACAACATCCAATCAGTAGAAGACAGAAACCCTTATAGAATTTACATACAACCTATCAAAACTACTACATTACCATACCATGTTAAATTTTAACTCCTAAAAACTACTTTCTAAAACTACTTTTTTCTTCCCTGCCACGCTGGCAGGGTTTCTCTGACCCTTGGACTTTTCTGTTTGCTGAAGCATCTTCTTCTTTCAATCAAAAGGGATTCTCCTTCAGGTGGCTAGCCCATTGTTTTTCGGTTGTACAGTAACTAACAGCTCAGTATCTTATTTCTCAAAGCTAGCTTTAATTTCTATTTCGCTTACAGGTTTCATATTTTCAGAATCTTTTGCCAAGCAGTCACATTTATAAGGTTTCCCTATTTCATCCTCCCCAACATCACAGGTCCGTGTTCAGCTCAGGAAAGCTGCTGAGATCATCCACTGAGTGACACAGAACCAGGCTCTTGGAATCACTGGTGCTGCAGCTGCTTTAGCAGTGCTGAGTCCCTGACAGCTTTAGAGCTGATACTCCTTTATATGCTACCCTGCAGAGAATGGCATAAATTTGAGCCCATGCAAGAAGGCAATAAACAGTTTAATTTAGTGGATGGTATGTACTGCTGATTTCTCTGAGGCTTCCAGGATCTAATTCTCTAAGCACCTGTGTTAGTGAAATTACTATTAAACCTCAGTTCACTGGCAACGTTGCTGTACCTGGTAACAAAGAGATACTTGTGATCTCAGGTATTTTTGGAGTGATCTCAGGTATTTTTGGAGTGGACAGCAGCAATCAGGAGAATGAGAGGCTGGATTGTAATGCAAAATGGTCTGTTGTGCGCCAAGCCTGGTGTGAGAAATGAAATCATATTTCAAAGAAGCAGGATGCCAGCAAGCAGCAACAGGAGTGTGTCCAATGCTGGATGGCCTACTGTGGGAGGAGGAGACACCAGAGATCGTCTGTTTCATCTGATGCTGTTGTTCCCTGTATGACTGCAGGGTCCCTGCAACTGAAATCTGAAACAGTTAATTTCTGATGCTTTGGGAAGGATTTCTGTCTACCAACGGAAGGGGAAAGTGAGCAGCTTTTGTCAGAGTTAATAAAGGAGCTGTCTGAGACTGTGGAACAGCAGCTGATGGGGTTGCCTGGGGAGCGATCTGCAGTTCCCTCCCTCTGAGTGGCTGTAATCAGAGCCTGCGACCCAGTGGCTGGCATGCCAGCTTCATCCCTCCTGGATCTTGGTTTTCCAGGTGGCTGCACACTCCTTCCACATCATTAAATTCAGTACTTTTTGCATGAGACTGTGTTTATCTAAAACTGGTATTTACAGGCAAATCTGTGCATGTGCGCATGTATGTGCTGGGAACTGGAGAGTAAAGAGTCTAACACTAGTTTTAGATTTAGGCTTTGTGGACATAAAAGTCTCCCCAAAATGTGCTTTTTGTGACAGATAAACAGTGAGATGCATTTCTATGGCAACTATTATGGTACATGATGCAGCTTGGGCAGTACTAAATTTATTCCTTGAAAGACAGCAAGCTCCAAGTTGCACAGAAAGAGCTGGGAAACTTGTCAATAATCTTTTGTGGATGTGAGTTTGTTTGTGGCATAAACCTCTCCTTGTATTGCCTAGTCTGCTGACCCTAGAAGTTTAGTTCATATTTTGAAGCCTCAATAACATGTGCACATGCAAGAATTTGACATAAAGTGGGTCATGTAATGTCAGTCTTCTCACTATTGCGAAAAATACCTTAATAGCAGTAGTAAAATTTAGCACTTATTCTTCTTTTTTTTTTTTTTTTTGGCAAAGTACTTTGTTGCCTTAACAGCCTCATCCCTAGCAGAATCAATTAAAATGGTAAGTTATGGCAGCATGAAGATCAGAGCAAAGACTGTGACAGAGTGCAAGCTGGTTCAAATCAGTCTTCATTGTGACTGGTGGTGTAAAGTTGTCAAGGTCACTGCATACAGGACAGGGCTGATGGTGGTTATTCCTTAAGGGTCTGTGCTTTCACCCACATTCACACCAAGCCCTAAATGAATAATACATAAAGGAAGGCAGTGGTGTCTAGTAAAGGCTTATTCCCTTCTTTCTAAATTTACTTGGGCTTAGATCTCAAGAAGGCAGTTTTGGGACAAGATACTACTTTTTTCAACCTGGAAGTTCAAAGCTAAAATCCTTACAACTCTTAATCTTGGAGGAGATCATGTCTTCAGGTGTAACTGGTTTTTGTTATTGAAGTGCCAAAGGTACCCTAAATTCTACTGTTTGTCTCAGAGAGAGATCAATTCCACCTCTGCTGGGTGCCTTTATTGGGGCTACTGATCTAACAGGTGTTTGTTAGGGCTTGGGTAGGGGAATAAGTTCTCTGCTGCCTTGTAGGAAGGAGTATCAAGAGAGCAGTAATGTTAATGAATCGACCCAGCCTCTGGGTAAGTGCTCTGAGTGCTGAACCCCATCCCCTTTGGAGAAGGGAATTGATGGCTGCTGAGAGAAGTCAGAGTGAGAACAATGTTTTCACTTTGAGATTTGGGCATATTGGGAGAAGGAGAAACTGGGAACCTTAAGCTATATATAAAATAGAAATAAATTGAGGGAGGGAGGAAGGAAGGAAAAAAGGACTGCAATCCAAGTTTGTTTCCTCTGCTAGTGTACTGTGAGTACTGTGCTCCTCTCTGGTCTAACCACTAATTGTTAAACTACTCAACATGAAGTAGATCTGCCTCAGTTTGTAAGAGAGAAAGTAATGCTTTTTCTTCTTTGCCCCAAGCAGCCTGTTGCTAAAACATCATCCTTGAAACAGTGTGCTTGAGTTTCCTCTGGCAAAGAAGAATCTGAACCTATGACTTCTCTGTACTTGATCACAGGGTTAGTTGAGCTTCTTTACAGCAGAGCTTAAAGTTCCCAATGACTCTGTAATTGCTCTTTTCTGGCCAGCTAAACAACTTTTTGTGTGTTAGTAGAAAACACTGCAGGTTGCAATAATAGCTGGGGGAAGGGCGTTTAGAGAACAACTGAGAAGGAAGGAGTGGTGCTTCAAAAAAAAGTTTCTTTTCATTGAAGAAGTTAGTGAGACCCTTTGACTTATGTAGAAAGGTCTGTGTCTGCACCTGAAAAAGAAAGCACTTTGGAGAAATGGGCTTTCTGTGCTCTTAGCCCTTCCCACTGCTAGCCTTAGGAAACTCCTGTTGTGCTCTTGGGAGTTCCCAGTACTTATCCCAGGAGTCAGACTTGTAATGATAGAGAACCCCAAACATCACAGATATCACCACCACTCCCTCCCAGGTTCCTCCTGCTGTGTTTTTTAGTTATTTTGCTTCTGGACTCTGTAGTGAGTGGTGGCCCTGGTCCTAGTGTGCATTACAACAATTGGGGTATGCTTCAGCTGAAGCCTCACCAAGGGCTCTGTGTTCAATGAGTGGGCTGTTGTGGTTCCCCTTCTGCAGGACACCGAGGTTTGTGTTGTATGCAGGGATCCTGGGAGTGCTGTTCAGGTGCCAAATGCTCCTTCACAAAACAATCCTAAAATGCGGGAAAGTACAAAACTCTGTGGTGATGTTGTGTGGCTTCAGCTTTCATTTCTTTTGAATTGGTGCCTTTTAATGCTGTGCAGAAAGAACACAGCACTGTAATTAGTTGAGCCTTATTTTTCTGATAACTGCTTAAGCCTTAATATTCTGCAAAGCATGGTATTTTTCTATCAAAAGGGAAGGTTTATGGTCTGTATTTCCATACAACCTCATCCTTAAGGAGAAACAGTCCATTACATAAAACAAATTTCCTGAATGTTTCTCAACATTATTTGCTTAATAGAATCATTAGTACCACAATTATAAAGAAAAATGCCAACTAACCAGAAAAATGCTCTGTGGGTGTCAGGCTGCAGTATGTATAATGCTGCTATGTACTTAGAAGCAAAGAGATCCGTCTGAATTTATTTTGAAAACTGGTATTGTGTTAATAAGCTGAAGGCTTCCTTAAAGAAAGGCTTTAGGACAGTCAGACCCTACTGAACTTGTAATTGCTATTTGCTGGCAAGGTCAACAGCTTTCAAATCTCAGTAGAATACTGAACGGTTGCAAACTATGCTATCCAAATACAGCTGCAAATATATCACCCTTTACCACTGCTTCACCCTGTGCTAGTTTTAAAGCAAACTAGTGAGGGACTTCAAGTCAGAAATACAATTTAATAAGAAAGAAATAAAATAAATGTAATAGTACAAAAAAAAACCCCAAAACCCACAACCCACTGACAGAGTCAGAGTACAAACCTGACCCCCTGACAGTCAGGGGGTCAGCAGCAGTGCAATTTAAATGGTGGCTGCAGTCCTCCTGAAGTGATGGTTCCGTTGAAGCAGTGGCTCTGTAGAGAAGGTCTCGTCTTCCTCTGAAGGTCCAGTGGCGATGTAGAAGGGTCTGGTCTTCCTCTGAGAATCCAGTGGAAAGGCTTCCTGTGGTGTTCAAAATCTCCCCTTATATCCAGGCTGGAAGGCTTGGTTCCTCCCTCTGGGCGGAGCATCTCACAATGGGTGATATAGTCTTATCAGTCATGAGGTGATGGCCCATTAACAGGAGATAGTATAGGAGAGATAAAGGACTCTGCCCGACCTGGTGTCAACAGCTGGCCCATCAACAGAAGATAGCCTCATGAGCTTATCAGGGATGAGTCACGAGGGAGGTGGGGAACACTGTCCCACCAGTTTTAACAGTTTATGAAGATGGTGACAGAATACAGACTATTGGGTACATTTTACATTGCAACCCAGGACACACCCCCACATCACAAATAGCTACAGGAGGAAAACATCTACTGCTGAGCAAGAAGATTCCTAAATGATAGACATCAATAATTTAATCAATTACAATTTATTCTTTCATTACTCATTGCACTAGGGCTCAAATGAATGTTTTTTTGCTTTGCTCTTTCCTTGCAGTATTACTGTAAGTTGAGGTTCCATTTTTTTCTTTTATTCCTGCAGATTTAGTGCACCTACAGGTAACAATTTATCACAGCAGCATGAGCCTAGTGTAGGCAAAGAATGGCAGGCTGAGAGTTGCTCTGCTCGCAAAACCCATGGGCAGGCAATCTCTACAACACTCAGGACCCGGAGAGGAAGGGGGAACATGTGCTTTTGGTTAGATAAGTAGTGACTTACACTGGCCATTAGAAATTTTATTGTGCATTATTTTTCTTTTTAATCTATAAAGTAGCTGACTTAAGGTTTGTACATCATTCTAAGGAGAATCTGTGTAGTTTGTATAACTTGCCCTGAAATTGGCTGCTGAATGCAAATGTGCCATTGTAAAACCTGTGATCAAGGAGAGGCAATGTGGCTTGAGGGTGTCTGTACCCACTAGACAGTCTGTTCGTTGCAGCTTAGCGTTGAGTAAAATCTAATTTAGTTTGTGTTAGAAGCTAGATACTTCCACCAAAAGAAAGGTGGAAGATAGGGTGTTGTTCTGGATGTCCAGGCTTCTATAACCCATTGTAATAATATTGCTTTATAGAGTTTGTTAGGGTTTTGGGAGTTCCTTTTTTTTCTCTTAAGGAATTTTCTCCCACATATGTTACCAAGAGAACAAATTGCTGGGTACTTGGGAGAAACAAAAGAACTGGCCACGGAGGGGAGGAGCCCATCTGGGGGCTACTGTCCTCACCTGGGTGTGTGCCTGGGACTCGGGACTTGGTGTGGAGACAGGGAGAGACGTCAGCACTGCGGGTTTCCTGCCGTTTTTTTCCTCTCTGCTGGAAGAAACCCCGGGATCCCAAACCTGTCCTTTCCTGCCTCGCTGGGAGCTGAGCTGCAGACCCTGCTGCCTCAGCCTTCGCTGCTCTGCAGCCCTGCCCATCCTGCCTGCCGAGACCTCTGGGGATTCCTACCACTGCTCTGCAGCTCGATACATCTCGCCTGCCACCCGGAATTTGTGCTCCTACTGCTGCTCCAGCCTGCCTGGACAGGAGAGCCCAGACAGACACCAGGATCAGCTGCCCAGAGAGGTTTGTGAAGCCTTTCTTACATCCCTTCCCGGATCCCAGGCCGCCATTACCGTGTGCCCCCCGAGCCCGCTCCGGAGCGCCCCCTGCAGCCGCGGGGGAACCATCGCACCTGCCCTGCTCACCGGGAGCCACCAGCGCCCCTGCCGGCTGTGACTGGAACTGCACCAGAGGGGAAAGGGCGCCTGACAGCCGCGAGAGGCTGGCACTGGGTTTGTGCTTCTGTTTGTTGTCACCACTATAGTTATTGTTGTTTGTTTGCCTGTTTATATATCTGTATTTTAGTAAAGAACTGTTATTCCTGTTCTTTACATCTTTGCCTGAAAGCCCCCTTAATTTCAAAATTATAATAATTCAGAGAGAAGGGGATTGCATCCTTCATTTCAAGGGAGGCTCCTGTCTTCCTTAGCAGAAATCTGTCTTTTCAAACCAAGACAAGTATGCAAAAGCACAGGGCCTATCCAGTTAAGTTTTAGATATCTCCAAGAATAGAGCTTCTCTGCCCACTCTGTCCCCTGATCTGGTAGGGGAAAAAAAAAACCAAAACAAGCAACCAAACATGCACATATCTGATCAGAATTTCAAGCACTGGTGTTAATTTGGTGGTGTCTGCAAACTTGTAGAGAGTGTTGTCTAGTTAATTTTAAAAAAGACTTTAAATAGCATTGACTGTAACATCTGTCTCAGGAATGTTACTAGTGGCACCAGTTGGATATGGTGCTGTTGATCACAAGGCTGGGGCTTTTCAATGAAGCCAGTTTGATGTGTTTATAGGAATAAGGCAGTAACTGATGACTTAGATGTTTTACCCTGTTGTGTGTAGTGTGCCTAGAGGCATTTCCTCCTCTTGTTCGCTGACATCCACTGTGCCCTCCTCTCTGGAAAACAAAGCAAGTTGAGTCCTGTGACCAGCGTGTCACTTTGTGAGCCACGCAGTCATAACTGACATTGAGCTGTATCTTGGTGAGTAGCCTCTGGAGTTCAGCACTACTGGACTGAGGGTCCCTTTTCCATTTTTTTTTCCCTCCCACCTTCTTTTGCAGAACACCTATGAGAACAGACCATTCTGTGCACTGTCTGGCTGGTAATTTGGGAGTAACAGATCCTCAGCAACTCCAGCTTTTATGGGTTTGGGAGCAAAGTGTCAGAAGGCCAGGGCTTTGTGGTGTGTAGAGGACCAGTGGGTCAAGATGAGAGTTGGACAGATATGAGGAAGGTAACATGCCCAGGATATCAGCACTAATATCCACCACAGCTCTCTTCATTTGGACTCATTGCTTTGACTGTCTCGTGCCTGTGTTCAGTTGTTGATGATGGCCCGAGGGTCAGGGCTGGTTATAGAGCAGGGCTTGGGAATGGTTTGCTTTGGCAATAATGTAGTTTAGTACAAACAAATGGAGGTTACTTAGCTCCTGTTAATTGCTTTGGATACCAGGTATTCTACCCCAGTGGTGGGTAAACAAGTGAGATGTCAGGGAGCAGTGAGGTGAGACTGCTCTGCAGGGCTGGTGAGTTGGGGAGCCAAGGGTGATGCTGAGCCTGACAGAGCAGTGACCGCCCAAACCAAGGGTGAGTGGCCCCAGCCAAGACCTCTCCTGTATCTTTTCCCCATGTGGCTCTTACCCTGAGATCTGGCTGCTGAGATCCCTGTGCCAGGTCAGAGCAGGCCTTGAGTAGCCAAACCCTGCCAGGGAGAGGCTGCAGAACATTTTGGTGCTTTACATTACAGCAGAAGATGTGAATCTCTGTAACATCTGCAACTTTGTAGGTGTTACTGAAGATTAACCGTAACACTCGTTATGTTATCATGTGGAGTATTTTCTTACAGGTGAAAAAAAGGAATTAGGACTTGAAATTTAGTGTGTTTTATCTAGCACCTTAATCAGCTGTGAGACTGGCTGTGCAAATCAGAACATAGGCAGTTAATGATGATTTCTCTGATATGTGTAAGACCTGAGGTATGTTCACAGCAGACAGAGATCAAAGGAAAAGTTGTGTGTTTCAGCTACATACTTGACAGAAGGTGAATTTGAGAACGGTAAACCCAGCTTGAGCATGATGTCTAGACTATATTATGGGAAACTTATTTCCAGATTAATATAATGCAAAAGAAAGGGGAGAGTGTTTACAGATCAAGAGACCAAGTCCATAGCCTAGTCTCCCTGACTGAGTGTAGGACCATCTGTTTCTTGCCTAGTGTTGGCAAGTGTCAGCTTTTATTGCATTCCATCTTCCTTGCTGCTCAGGGAAAATTGCTTGCTAGTTAAATCTCCCAATATGTAGTAAACATAGAGACCTTTCTTTAAAACTTTTCAGCTTTACTGAGAAGTGTCTAGTCTTCAGATATTACCAAATGTTGGTACCTCTCCTAAATAGCTGTGTCCCGGTTTGAGACATGGGAAACGCTCTGCAAGAAACGCCTCCACGGAAGGCAGGTTTCAGCCGTCCCTCCCTCACAGGTTCGGGAAGAAATTCCTTGGAGGAAAGTGAAAAAGAAGTTATTTATTTAACAAGCGGAGTGCAGGCAGGCACAGAAGAAGTATGTTGCTAAATAATAAAACCTTTTGCTGTGGAGAGAACCTGGTAAAATTCGAAGTCCTTTGTAGGCGTGGCTCTGCTCTCTCCGGAGCGGGGCCTCCCGGTGATGTTCTGGTCTGCTGAACAGTCCAGAAGAGTGGAGGAAGAAGCCTAAGTCCCAGGAAAACCTCTCCTCAGGTAATGAAGGAGAAGCTAGCTAAAAAGCAAGAGAATGCCACTCTCTTCCCTGCTGCAGAAGCCGGGAAGCGAGTGAACAAGTTTTCTGTGTTTTTGAACCCAGCGCCAAAGGAATTCCACCGCCTTCCCCGCCTCGGGTCTGCCTTAAAGACACAGCAAGGCGAAGGATTCATGTCTGGCTTAGAGCAGGCCGAGGGGATACAGGGTCATAAAGTCACCCCGAGACAAGCTGTCCTGTCCACTGTGATCTCATCTACTCTGTTCAGCAAAAGGGCAGTGGATTTGGAAAACAGATGGCCGTAGTCATGGTTCTGCTACTCTGCTGGCCAAATGGCAAGGCATCTCTTGTTTTTACTGCTTTTGTGCTATTTTTCTTGCCATAATGTTTTCATGTTTGTTAAAATAGTATGGTTTTGTTGCATTGTAAGTAGTTGAGTATTCATACTTTCAATTCAAACTGGCTTTGCTTTACTGTTCAGAAATTTTATATGCTACTTGTTTGTTTTTCCAGATGCTTCAGTAGAAATGTTTTACAAAATGGAGTCTAATGTCAATCTTTGTGGAAGCACACTTTTAAATGCCATTCTTGCTCAAAACACTTGCTGCCCAATGTTACTGACTGCTTATGATTTCCAGTTAACTTTCCAGCCATCTGACAATGCTTCTGTCCAAATCAATTTGATACAAGCAGTTTGTGAGGCACTGTAGTGAATGTTTGATTAAAGTCAAGATATTGCATCCTCTGCATTCCCTTCAGCTACTGGGTTTTTTTGTTTTTTTATTTTTTTGATCACAAAAAGCACTCAATCTTCCTTGTCCTGTATTGTTTTATTGGCCATTGTGCCATAGCAAACAACAGTGAGTGTGGAATCTTCCTGGATTGAAGCAGGAACGTTTTGGTGACGTTTACCAGAGTTGCTGTCATTTCTGCCTACACAGACGGACTTTACTCTGCAGGTGATGGAGATGGAAAAGACCCACAGATGACAAATACAGCAGTGCACTGTGTCAGGAGGAACAGGGCTGTGTTGGTTCTGTTCCAAAGTCGCTGTGTAGGTGATAAGGAGGTGGTACCAGTGTAGCTGAGCTTGTGCCCTCAAACCCCCTCTTTGTTGGACTTGGCTGTATGGGCTTTTTAAGACCATTTCTTTTCTGTGGGCGTTTTGTATGCCAGTCTCTGATCTCTGCTGACTCAACTCTAGCTGCTGCAGTAATGCATGTATTTTAAGCACTTTTCCTCGGTAAATGGGGCCTTGGGGGCTCCTCAGAATTGTCTGAAGGAGCTGCACTTCTCTAAGACTAACACGAATTGCTCTGGCTGAGAACTAACAGCATAATGAACTAGTGACTAAAACTCAAGATGCAGCAACTTTGCAAAACATAGTCAAGGGAGTTTGTTCTTCCTGGTTGGAATACAATCAGAATTATAACAAACATTGGTAAATACAAATTCTCTAGTGCTCCTGGTCAGCACAGTAACCTACTGCAGTCAGCTCTGTACAGCAACAACTGAGTCTGCTACTGCTTGTGTAGCTTTGTATCTTCCCCAAAAGCCTGCTAGGCTCTTTTCAGAGGAACATGTAGCTCTGAAAGTGCCCCTTAGACCTGCTATATATTCTTTATGTCTATGTGCTTCAGTGTTAGCATGAGAGAATCAGACAAAATGGGTTTATAGTTAAAAAAGTGCTCAGTTAAGAAAAGTCTTCATTTATGGAAATGCCACAAGAGGAAAACTTTCCAAGGTTATCTGCAGCTCCTGAACTGAGAAAGGGTGAAAGGGAAATGGGGTTGAGCCCAGCATCCTTCTGCTGTGCAGCTGGAGTGTGCAGGGTACAGCTAGTGTCCAGTTGGCACTCTTTTCCACTGTGATCTCTGCTTTCTTGGCAGAAATCCTGTGCTGACCAGGCTTTCCTTAATGCCTCTTGCATTTGGAAATTTGTCTATAGGCAGTTGCTGTTGGAACTGTTCAATGTGCAGCTTTGCAGGAGGAACTGTGTGCATGTGTCTGAAAGGTTTCCTGCTGGGGCACGAAGTGAATTGCTTTTAGTGGTGTCATGTCCTGATGTTGTGGGGAACCACAGCGCTGCTGAGGTGGCGTGCTAGAAGAGTATGTGTGTGTTTTTTTCTTCCCCAGTGTCTCTTGAAAGACAGGAATTCCTGCCTATATCTTGAGTTTGTGCTGCACAACAAGGTGTCTGTTTGCAGCTGGCAATTTGCACAGGGCCTATATCCCATGCAGAATTCATGAATGTGGTTGGGGAGGGTATTGATTTCATGTACTGTACATGAAATGTACATCGTCTCTTTGGGGGTCAGGATCACCACGTCTGTGCTGGGAGCATCTTGCGTCTCCCCCCTGTACCTTAACTGGCTAAAACAACCCAATGTGCAGATTTTCCTGGAAAACTTGGGAAGAAGAGTGGAAAAAAGAGCATATAACACAAATGAATGAAGTGGGTGAAGTTCCCCTGAGCAAATAGGATTTATAGTATTTCAGTATGTGTGTGTGTGTGGAAAAATACCGGCAAGTGTAATAAGAGAAATATTGGTGTTTTTTTCAAGCAATCACTGTGTAAAATATTGTCCTTGGGACAGAAAATTTACCTTGATGCTGAAATAATGTATTGGGCCTCTGCCTGTCAGCATTATATCAAAGCCTCAGTACATTTTTCATTCCCCCAGGCATTATTTTCTAGCTATTGTCCTCAGTACCAAGCTCCAGTCATAATATATATTTATAGCTACAGATTTTTCATAATATATAAAAATGAGGAAGCTCCCACAAATTGGCTTTTGGTTTCCTCTGAGACTTGTAAAATAGATGTTAAAAGCAAGTGATTTAAAACAGCAATTTTATTAAAAATGTATTATTGCCATTTGTAGCTTTCACAGCTATTCTTCAGAACTATCTCAGGCGTCCAAGGATGAAGTATGAAGCTTTGTATCTGCAGCTTTGTTTTTAGTTTATTTTAAACTTTGAGGCAACAAATCTGCTGGACCAAGTTTACGCCAAATAAATGTGTGCTAAATATATGCCAGGAGAGCTTCTGATGCAGTCTCTCATTTTAGTGGGATACTGTCAAGACAGGGAAAGTAAGGAGGACTAGCTGTATTCAGACAGTTATGCAGATCACTACCCATGTGGATTTACAAATGTCTAAAGGAGACTGTGTTTCCTTGCCATGGGCTTTGGAAGTGAGCTACCTGTCTGAAATCTGCAATAAGTACCTGGGTACCTTGGGAAAATCAACTATGGGTCAGATGCACTTTTCCAAATTACACAGAAGCTGGAATGGAGCAGGAATTTCCACCTAGATTTCTGTGTTCTAGCTGGTGACTTCCTCCATTTGGAGGCCAGGCTGTGCCAGCTCTGGCTTGCTGATTTAGGGTCATAATTTGCATATTGATCAAGGTCTCTTTTAGCATTTTATTTGCTTCCAAGGGATCAGCATGTGTCAGGCTGTATTTCACTGGTCAGTCTGTTAAAGTGGTAAAAATGATAGTGTTTAATGAAGACTGATTACACAGGCTGAGTAATGCTGTTGGCAAGTAAGGTACCTAATTCAATATGACAATCACAAATACCTGAATGAAGTAGAAATCCACCCATTGTTATTGGTGACAGGAATGGTCAGTACTTGTACTAGGAAGCTTCTGAAATGGCAGGAGATGACTGACTCTGAGGAAATACATTCCCCTTTGTGACGTATGATACCTGGTAACTGGGATATATGAATAATAGTTTTGAAAATTTAAAGATGTCAGTGCTTTCTGTGTACTTGTTCTGGTCCATGTGTATCTATGAATTACTTCATGCAGATACCTTGTGAGCCAGAGATGAAACAGGCTGTTGTGATAGAGGAAGGATTTCCTTAGTGCAAGACGTAACATTATGTCCTGCTTTTGCTGGACATGTGGGATTGGGGTGAAAATACTGCTGCCCTGCACACCTCTCCTTTGCACAACAGCATGAAGAGAACTGGTAGAGAATTTAATCTTTGAAGGTTTTAGAAGGGGTTTCCCCCCCTCACCCCTCCTCTCTTGTACGTGGCTTTATGTTGGTTTAGGTAGCTCATATGTTTTTTTGCTCTTCAATTGTTTGGAGAGGAAGGAAAAGTAAGTGTAGAAAAGACTTTGACAGTTCAGTATAAGCTATTGAATAAGTTGACATTTATGTCAGTAGTAGTGGGAGAAATTCATTTCAACTTGGAGATGTTTGTTCTGCACACCCTGCTTTGTGAGACTCTTTAGTGAGAGAAAACATTTCTTTATATCTGAATAAAGAGATTTTCATGCTATGTTTTGTCATCGAGAAATTATATAATAAATTGCTATTTTGTCATTAAAACTGTTACACATTTTTTTTAGGAAACCTACACCTTCATAAACAAAGCAAAATAGCAGCATTAAAGCAGACAGGGTATACTTCAAGGTAGTGACTAGATCACTGATTTTTCATCTGCTGTTTTTATTACTCTTTGCTTCTGCTAATAGCTTCTTCAGGGGAGATTTTAAAAATGGATTGCCTGTGATGTTCTTCAGTGTCAGATATAAATAAAAGAAAACTGCTGCTTGTTATTTTGTTGGAAGCTTCTTGTAGAGCTATGTAATCAGGGCAATTAGAACTTTGCCTATAGTTTGTCTTGTGGGTTTGCTGTGCATACCAATTTCATCAGTCAAGAGCTGAACATAAGTGCCTGGCCTCCTCATACATCTGGAGACTTGCTCAGAGAGTAATGGTTTCTCAGGTAACCCCTCTAGATCCTACATAATTTGTGATAACAGTTTTCTTATCCCCTCAAAACTGTTTTGAGAGTGTTTTGCTTTTTTGCATTTTTCTGCATTTCTCACTTCAGTGTATGGATCAGAGTCTGTGGTGAATGATGTAAAATGCCTGGAGTTATTGCTGTTACTGGAAGGAAATGAGAACAAAGAGACAGCAGAAGCTGGCTGGAAGAGAATAGCCCATCTCAAGAAGCTACAATGCTTCTGGGACTTCCTGGAAAAGCCAATATTGCAGTAGAGTCTGACTGCTGGCATGGGTCCTTGTACTTGGATGGGGAGGAATGAGACTTGGTGTGTTCACTATCCAAACTGTTGACAGTGCTAGTTTTGTGAGTGTTCTTGCTCTCCTCTAGATCTTGGCATAATGTTGTACTCTAGATCTTCCTTTGTGCATACAATACTGGTTCTCCTTTGGAAACATTTCCTTTTCAGTTCTAATATTATGAATAATCTTATAATTCTCTTTAGAATTTGAGCATTAATAAGGTCATATGTATGTTATGAGCTGTAGCCATAGCACTTGGCAAAAAAAACCCCAAACCATGTGTCACAGGATTAACCTCTTGTGTTCATAGTTGATGGAAAATAAAAATTGATGCAGTCTCAAAGATATCTTTTGACTATATGTAGTAGTCATGGGGATAATAGTAATAGGGGGTATTATTGCCAAATGTGCCTGATTTGGTCTCTTAAATACACATAAGAACCAGCAGATGGGTTTCCATTATGCCACTGGTTTACTGAAACTGTTTAATTGAGATAGAGAAGCTATATATGATGATATAGTAAAGGATAGGCTTTTTAGTGGCACTGTTAAAAAAAAAAAAAAATTAACAGTAGGCTAAGTTACTTTTCCAATGTCAGCAAAAATCTGGAGATTGTTGCTGCTTTTGGTGACATGAGCTCTAACAGCTGTGGCTGTTGGTCAAGACTGGGGGCTGTGCTAGGCAGTTCCACTGACCAGCCCTGGGCAGCTTTCCAGGGAGATGGGAGGGACTTGGGCATCTTTAGAGCTCCAGTAATCTCAGTGTTTGTATCTTCAGGAATTTCAGAAAAACAGCAATAGATACATTTTGTTTTAAACAATAAAGAGTATCCTACAGCACACAGGCAAAGCTGTATTTTTTTTCTTTTTGTTACAGGTGTTGAGCTCTGTATTTAATAAAATTACAGTGGGATGTGAAATATACTGTTGTGTTTGAATAGAAGTGCTATCCATTTGCTGGCAGATCATAGTGATGTGTTACTGTGGTGGCTGGAATGGGTTTTGTCACATGGGTTGCAGGTTTGGCTGCGCTGTTGTGGCTGATGTGGCCTTCTGGGATGATATCCTGACTGCTGATTTTGCTGGATTTATGTGTTTCTAAAGCTAGGTGTGGGTAGAGTTCTCAGGCAGATATCTTGAGCAAGACCCTACCTGGTAACCCTTAGGACTAATTTTTCAGATCAAATTTAATGTGTTTCCCCTAAAGCATTCCCAGTGATAATGGCTTTCCTATGTGCTGTGTCTGACCATGTAACCCCCAAGAGAGTGCTCAAGGAAGCAATATGGGGAGGCTGATACAGAGGCTACAGCAACCACTGCCTGATAAATCATAGGAGATGCAAATATCTGGGCCAAATAATGCCAACTGCTGTGTGTGTAGCAAAGGTGAATACCTCCAAAGTGTGTCCTGTTTGCATGTCAGCAGTCTGTGCTCTTGAAGTATCCCAAGTAGCTTATTTGGTACGTGCTGAGATGCTTGGCAATACAAGTCTTCAAATGAAATGGAAGTGTTAGAATTAATTTTTTTCAGTAATTAGATACAATTTATATTATAATTATATATTAATTTACAGAAAATATAGAAATCACTCATAATTAATAATAAATAAAATGTATAAATGTATAAAATAATAAAACA
>JACBWW010000057.1:2916563-2956236 GCA_020086605.1 Lanius collurio | reverse complement strand
TTATTTCCTCCTCTTGGTAGTGCCAGCACACAATGAACATCAGTTGAAATGATGGAAGTTCAAGCACTGAAAAACCAAGCCATGGGCCTGGCTTTAAGTTCCATGTATTTTCCTGCCTTCTGAAGGAAAAATTGTGATGTTGTGTGTCTGTCCTCCCACTCTTACTACAAACAGTACCAGTGGCAGGGCTGATGTCACAGCACGACCTTCCCTGTGCAGTGAGTTTCACACCAGGTGGTTATGAATGGGAGGTGCCTGCTGAGTGTGACTCTGGGCTGATGGATTTGTTGGAGCCTACTCCAGACCCTACTCTTCTTCCCAAGACACGACTGTAGATGTCAGTGTTTAACTAGCACAGTGCTACTGACTGCCCTGCTGAGAGAATTTCAGTCAACATTTGATTCTGACTTTTCACTGCAAGGGGAGAAATGTGCTTTCCAAAATGTGCTTTCAGACTTGGTGTCTGAAAAGAGAGGTCTTGTATACTTCAATGAAATAGTGCTTGATTATATAGCCAGTTTTTCCTCATTCTTAATGAAATTCCCTCTCTGACCTTGTATCTTCCTACAAAAAAACCTCCAAATTCAATTACAGGCTTGGATTTGAGACTCTGGGTTTCAGGTTCTTTTTGACATGTGGCCCACTGTATTGCCAAATTGTATTCATGATAAGCATAGAATAGTTCTGCATGCTTTTTAGTATTTCCTGAGTTTGTAAATAGTATTTTGACCAAGGACTTGTACAGTTCAATAATGTTTCTTAATGGGATAACTGAAGCTGTTAATAGCAGAGGGCTGTAACTGTAGAACATGATGATTTTTGAGCAATAGATATATCTTTAATTGTATAATCTCATTAAGCCCTGATTTTTTAAAAAGTCTGATTTGAAGGGCACTGAGCATTCTAATTAGATTCTCCTTTGCCAAACCCAAAATATGTTTTGAATATGAAGGTGGGGTAAAATTATCAAGTTTTGGAGCAATTATCAAGTTGTGGAGATGAATTCTTGTGTTATGTGAAGGCTACTGCTTAAAATGTATGGATAAGTACATCTTATTTCCAAAATACGTATGCTGCTAGTATTGCAATGTGAAACACAGTTAATTTATACTCCTGTGACTGATTTTTTCAATATAGCAGGGATTGCATTTTATACTGGACTTCCAGGCAACTGCATCCATCCAGTGAAATCTTTCAGTTAACAGAACAAGGTGCAAATAGGACTTGAATGCAACATGTTCTGAATGCCCAGTGCCAGAAGTAAAACCCTTGCATAGTGCTTGTTGTTGCATACTCACTTTTGTGGCTTTTTTCAGTATCCTAGTTAAAATTTAAACAGGTCAATAATATTGCCAGTTGTAATTGAAAAAGATGAATTCCAATAAAAATAATTATAGGGAAGATTTCTTGTGAAAGAAATGTGTTGGTAATATTCCCCATAAGAAACTCTGAAAATGCTATAGGTGAGACAGGGCAATCCTTTAAATTGTCTTGGTATTTCTATGCCTGGTGTGGGGGAAATGTAGAAAAACAGAATTCATCTGGTTGCAATTTTTATGTCAAGGTTCCTAGTTGGGGAAAATTTGTCCAGACAGTGCTTTCAAACACTGCAAAATTCCAGCTGGGATGGGACTTTACCTGCTGTGTCCTAATGTCCCTGACTATTGCAGAAGGGGGGTGTCAGATGGGTATTGCCTTGGGTGTGGAAATGGTGGCTGGGGGCTTTGCATTTGGGGGGACATGAGTGCAGAGAATGAGAATGGAGTGTCTACAAGAGGCTGAGTTGTTGGAAGTTGCTTCCAGTGGAGAACATAAGGGCTACTTAACAAGGACCTGAATTGATTTCTTCTGGAATATTGTGTACAAATCTGATGACCTGTGTCCAGGGAAAATAAACTGGTACAAAGAAAGCTTGCTAATATGATAAGGAAAACAGAAAGCTTACTTTATGAGAGGAGACTAGAAGAGGTTGGCTTGTTTGCTTAGCATAGTATTGCAGAGGCCAAGAGGGAGATATGTTTGCCTGTAAACATATCTAGGAGATAAGTATCAGGCAGGGAGAAGGCTCCAGCTGGAGACTAGCTAAGGCTTCCTAGTAATGGCTGTTGCCTTTGCAGGGGTATAAAACTCCTGTTGTTTTGCTGTCTGTGAAAGCTAAAGCCCTGGTGATGCTGAGGATGGGCAGTGGTGGGACATGAACCACAATGTTGAAGGTGGTGATCAGTCAGCAAAGGACTGACGAGTGAAGGGGCCCATGATCTTTAGAGGAGGTTTCAGGGGAGGGAGGCAGGCTAGCCCTTTGACCAGAGTGATTATGATGCACAAGGACCTTTCTATCTCTGACAAATGGAATATACTTGTGGGGTCCTATCTTGCTGTCTAAGCATGGGCAGCTAAAGCATTTGTAAAGCAGATGCAGGTCTTTCAAAATGGACCATGGAAAAGTCCCTGTGTAGAGGCTGTTCTTTCCATGCCACTAATTGCCAGTAATTTAAGTGGAGTAGCTTTGCCCTGTGAGGGTGTCTGCACACAGACACTGAACTCTACCCAGGCCAAGATGCTGTTACCAGGAGCCCATTTCAATTGAAAGCTGACTTAGAGATCTGTACAGAGCAACTCCCAGAGAAAATGCTTCACAATAAAGAGAAAAATAAAGATAAAAGTCTTCTCTCTGGAAAGAGTTTCTGGGTTATATCCAAGCTTTTGACCACTGTAGATCCTGTTCCCTGTAGGAAGGATGTGTCCAATTTTCCATGTTGAATTGAAATTTAATTTTAGGCTGAAGGTCATGTGTACTTCAGCACCTTATGGAATGATATTTTTGATTTGCAAAGACACTGCTGAGTTAACTGTATTGCTGGAAGAGATATCTCGATCCCAAAACACTAATTGCATCCTGTTTGCATTGAAGAATTTGTTCTGCATTTGTGAATCATCTGTGAGAGCTGGTTGTGATTCAGTGCCTCCTACAATCACTCCTAGTCAGGCCTTCATTTGCACAATCTCCATGGCTGTGATTCAGCTGAAACAGGATTTCATCTGCTGGATTCTTAGGGTTGCTGTAACTTGGAAGAAATTTGTTAGGAGAGTCAACACCTGTGCCTCCCAGGAGAACCTGGAGGCTCAAGAAACCATTACCTCACTACTTTTTTTGCCTCTTGTTAGAATTGGTGTCCAAAGGGCAGCTATGCTGCATATTTTGAAAGTGTTTGCTGAAGGAGAGCAAATGCTTTCTCTAAATTAGCATTTTAGCTTTAAGAGTGAATTTTTGAATTTTGTATCTAAACTGTCCTTGGTTAGAGTGCCTTTGTTTGCATCATGGGGACTATCTTGGAGCATATATCCTACTTTTCTTTTGTATTCTGCAGTTCAGTTTCATCCAATCTAGGATTCCATTTAATATGCTCTGATAAACAATGGGCCTTTTTGTCAGTGGGACCAAAAAGATTTGAGCTGAAGTGGAATCTCTCAGAAACGTGTACAATGCAATTATTTCGTCTTTAACACCATCTATTTAATCTGTAGATCTGTTCCCCTTTACTGCTTGTCAGGCATGCTTCCTGAGCTTCCTGAGCCCTTCAGAGCTGGTGGCAAAGAACCTCTCTTAGGCAGGAATTCTTTCAGTGCCAAGGAAGATAATCCTATGGAATATATGAAGATTGTTGGTAGACAATTCATTGATTTAAATATGTCAACTCTGGGCTATCTCTGTGGAAGGTTTGGTTGCACAGAACTTTTTCTAAGTTTCTTCAAAAAGACTTTTGAGTGTTTGAAGTAAGTTTTCAGCACATCTAGAAATACATCTTGTCCTCAGGAATTGTGAAGGTTAGCAGTAGGATACTTGGCAAAATGCAACACTTCATCCTACAGGGTACTCCCCAAGTGGAAATGGTAAGATCTGACCTTTCATTCCTATGAACACCCTCACGACTGTGAGCAATTTCTGCCCCGTTTCTATTCCTGTGTTTTCTGCTCTCGGTGTCAGCAGAGGCTGCTTTTCTGGAGAGAATTACCTGTTCTATGGGCTCTGATAGCAGGGGAGTGCCCGTGGTTTGCACCTCGGGATGCTTCTGAAAGGGAAGTGAATAGAGCAGCTTTCACGGGGCCAGGGTAATTATCTCTCTTGTGTCCAGTTAGTTCTTTTGCAAGTGCATTCAAGAGAAGCCTCTGGAGCACCTGTCTGGAAATTTAGAAGAGTCAAAAAGGATTAAAGGGATAACCAGTGTACTGGACATAGAGGGGAACAAGACATTTTTTAAAGAACTAAATTAAGGAAAACCAGTGGTCTTTTCAGCTTGTTTATTGTGAAGAGCAGATGGAAAACCTTTTTAAGCTTTACATGCTTTCTGGATGCTGTATACCCACTTAAAATCAGAGCTAAATTTGGCCCTCTGTTATACAGCAAAAGGTGATGATGGGTCTACAAGTTAATTGTGTGATGTTAATTCCTAGCAAGGAGATTTTAGTTTGAGAGCTTTTCAGGGCTTCATAGCTTTCCTGCTGTATTGCCTGGTAGTGATAGGTTTGCCTTGTGGGGGCATTGGGATGCTTAATGGTTGTCAGGTTCTCCTCCACAAAAGATCCACGGACAAAAGGCAGTCTGAGTCTTCAGAATGGCTTCAACCTTTTACAATTTGTACTGGGAGAGTGTTGAATGAAAATATGTGACTGACACTAGTGGAGTGCCCACAGGCAGTTATTTCTCCTTAAGAGCATTTTGACTTTTCCAGTCACCTGCTGGAGTATAACCAGTCCCAAAGCCAGGCAGAAGAGCCTCTGGACTTGTCCTCTTTTCCTTTTGTGTTCAGGTCCTGTCTGTTGCAACAAGTGCACTCAAATATCTTGACACATTTTGTGCCAGTGCCCAGCTGCTTCTGCAGTGAAAGGCTTCATCCTGAGCAGGTGACTGTAAGAGTGGCAGGCAGGCTGTCTGTTTAAACCATTCTCTTCTAGGTGCCTCTGCCCTCTGGGTAGCTCAATAGATGCTTGTTTTCAGGTAGTTTATCTGCAGTAAAGAAGTTGTGCCCTTGTTTGGGTTATCCTCACCCTGAAGATCTTGCTAGTGGGGGGAAGAACTTGCTTCTGGAATTATTCTCTCTGAATCCCAAGGACAGTTTGTCCTTATCAAGTGATAGGGACAGGCTTGAAATACAGCTGTAACCTGACTTATGTTGCTGGGTCAACTCTCTGGTAAGCAGGACAGTATGATGCAAATCAGTGTTGACTTGACCTTACATAACATTTTTGTCTTGGCTAAGCCTGGACAAGTACTCTTGAAACACTCGCATACAATCTCACCACCTTTCTTAAACACTGGAACAGTAACTTTAAAATTTAAGCTAGTGGATAACTTCAGAGATATGATGCTGATTTTCATAAAAAGAAAAGTTAGTTGCAGAAATAATGTGTTGATTTTACCATGTAAACAAACTTGGCAATTTCTTGTGGCTTGCTCCTGGCTACTTTATACATTTTCTTCCCCTATTGGATGTATATTTGATATGATATTATTAGACTTCCTTGCAGTAATCCTTAGGGATAATCATTCTTTCCATTAGATCAATAACACTTTCCTACTGAAGTGCTTTTTTTGAAGGATAGTCATCCCAAATGTGGTATGCCCATTATAAAACCCTGTAACTGTTAATTAAAACGGATTGAGGTTTGCACCTTCTGTTACATAGTCATATTTGGAATGATATAAAATGAGAAGTTCTGTACAGGAAAGCTTTTTGCTCAGATATTGCAAGTGTTGTCTCACCATCTACTGATTTCCAAAGAGTGATAATATTACCTGTTTTCATCTGAAGTTGTAGCTGGCAATAGAGATGGTATGTGTCAGAATGCATTAATATTCCAGTGACTGCTGTCATGACTGAGAACAAATGCTGATATAATCAGGGTGCAGGATGATGTGCATGCAGAAGCGTTAATCAACATGGTGTGCAAGGGCAGGAGTTATGAACTCACCAGGTTACTAGCAGAGTAATTCCCTCTAGAAATTCTCTGCTTTATTTGCCAGCCACAAAGAACAGTGCTTGGCAGCAGAGCATGAGGAATGGTTTGTTGGAGTCTTGGCCTTGAGAGAGGCAGCCTACAGTGCCAATCTCCAGCAAAAGCATTGTGAGTAACTGGAGTTGTGGAGGCTGAACAGAAGTGTAGAATTGTTTCACACTGTCCTGAGATATGATGTCCATGCCAAAGTGAAAATCCTCAACAGCTGTCCTTCTAATGAATTGTCCCTTCAATTTTCAGCTTTTTTGAGAATTGTTTTTGAGAGTTTAACTGTTTTGACATACTTATTTTTGCTGGTAAGTGGGGTTTGAATCTAGGAGTTTACTGTGAAGCTGCAGAAAAGAAATAGATAATTTTTTTTCCTGTGACTTTCATATCCATCCTTAGCCCTTAGAAACCATCCCCAGACCTCAGAGGGTCACATGTGGCATAGGCAATTGAGTGCAGCTTTGCTGGGGCTTAACACCTCTGTCCTTAGCTGGTGCTGAGGTTAAAAGCCTAATTTGTGGAGATTATGCACTTAAGGAATACATTGCTAGTCTCAACTGCTTGCATTTATTTGATGGTGAGCCCTTTCTTTTCAACCCTGCCTGTGTTGAGGGGTGGAAGGAGTTTGCAGTGTGGTGCTTCCCGAGTGTCTGATGGTTCAGCCAGTCCTTCCCCTCCTGCTACAGCTCATGTGTGAGACCTGCATGCAGCTTCCTGTGTTTCATTTGCAACCAGAGCCTTCTCCAAGGCAGTTATTTTGCCACTGAGTGAAAAATAAATATGATGTTTACTGCACATGCAGTTTTCCCAATGTCATCTTTTACAGAATAATGTTATTAGTGTGTTTTTAAATGGTAAGAGCAGGGTTTATGTGACAGGTGCCCTGACTTTGCTACCTGAATTTTGGGAAGGACAATGAGGCAAAGTATTTTCACTTCTTCAGATACAACCACTTCAATCAACAGTTTTGTGTCACAGACACTGTTCAAGACAGGTGGGCAGTGCCTAGCAGTATTATGGTGTGTAAGTGACAGCTGTTACTGGGCTTTGAGGAACATGGGCACCCCGAAGCCGTGGGGAGCTGTGGTGTCTGTGAGCTGTGCTGGAAGGGCTGCATCCTGTGCCTCTTGTTAAGTACCAGCAAGTCCAGTGCAAACTTCCCCTTCTGGCACCTGGGGGCTGTGCATACTTATTTTAGAGCAGAAATACAACTTCCAATGAGCTACATTTTCTTCGTCCACTCTACCTCCCTGAACTTTTGGGACAAACTCCTCTCTGCTGCAGACCTTGCATGCTGAGAAGCTTGTGTGGGAATGACTCAGTGTAGGCATAATAAAAAGGTTAAAAAAGGAGTAAATGTTGTCAACTGTGGCTTCAGCTGTCTTTTGACTTCTGACTTCAGGATGAAAGGCTGCCTCATGAAACACCACCTCCTGACTTGTTCCAGCACCCATCCTTGCACAGGGTTCCTGTGCCCCATAGACACCATATGGAATTTCTTCAGTGTCCAATGTATTTATCTGGTCCATGCTCTGCAAGGTGCAGTGCTGCTGCTGTCCCCAGGAGCCGGCCAGTGCTGCCCAGAGGAGCTCTGTCTCCTGCAAGTGACACCACCAGTGACATAAGGATTTCAATCAGGGGCTCCCAGTGGGTTAGTGCTCAAACTGGGCATCTTCTGTTCCACCTTGCTGTGCCTTCAAATCTGGCTTTTATCACACCACAGGCATTTAATTATTTCTTGGTCATTGCTGACCTCAGTAATTGTCTGGAAAATTCTGAAAGAAAAAAAGTGTCTTCAAGCTTTTTAAAAAAAGTTTTTTGTTTAGTCACTTATCCAAGCCTCTGGGACTTTGCTACCTCTTTGTTAGCCTGCTGGGGGAGAAGCCAGTTGTGAGTGTGTTTTTGGAACTATATTATCTTACAGGCTCTGGTGAACATCCTGCTTTTGGGTGTTGGCATGGGTAATGTTGCAAATGCATAGTTTTTTTTGCATGAGAGTGCTATTTTTATGAAGAAAACATGGTATTGGGAGTTTCTGCACCCTTCTTGACTTGATGATGATGGAGAATAATTTGATTTCAGGGTGGTAGTAAGAGTTAAATGCCTTGTAGTGTAGTCATATGTCCCTAAAACACACATATACACTGAGGGATGTTTTTGTCTATAATTAATACTAAATATTGTACTAGCTTAATATGCTGTTTTCCTGACCAAGTAAGCTCATTGTCTTTTAAACTTCCTGATTGTAACAGTGGGGAAATGTATATGCATATATACACATTTTTTTCCTCCTTTCTAAAAGCTGTGAGGCAGCTGGGATATCAAAAACAGTAGGAAGTTTTTCATTGTCATTACAGTGTTGCTTTAATCTTGTCCTGGAGGTGAATTTAGATAAGCAAACTATTCCTTACAATATAGCCAAGTTTCACTTAATGTGGTGGGATTTTGACCTCTGATTGCTGTGGATGCCTGATTTGCTTTATTGAGATTGATTGTGAGGCTCAAAAGGAGAATGGCTGCTGAGATTTCACTGGTGAAAGGGAATGACTGAGTCCCTGCAGCAGCATTAATTACAGCCTGGAGCAACTCAGGAAAGGAAAGAAAGAAGCTGACACGTCTTTGAAACATTCTTGTTCTAGCTCAGTTTCTGTGGAGCTAACAGAAGGAAAATACAGTGCTCTTTACATAAAATTTTATTGTTTACTCCTAATTAGGAAAGATAATACTAAAATGACAGTTTTTCATATTTATTTTTCATTTTGCTGTTCTTGAATTGTTTTAGATTTCTGTTGTGCCTTTTAGGGATTTTTATATGTAAGCACTTGTGCCAAAGGAGAAAAATGTGTTATTGTTGTATACTGTTGTTTTTATATGAGGGAGATGTGAAATATTTCTGGCAATGCATTACAAACAACTGGAGTGGTTCTCTGTGTTCAGTAGTGGTAATTTGTGCTATTTGTTTTTAGAGGAATTTCATCCTTAATTTCTCTTTTCTTCAGCAGTAGCTGAATATTTGTTTTTAAAGTTGGAAGAGGAGAACCAAGTGGAAGTTGGAGAACCAAGTAGGAGTTCTTGGTGTTTAGAGGAGCAGGGATAAGGTTTTAGAATGAACTTGGAAATGTAAAGCTGTGTCAAGATTTATTTTAAATATCGGGAGTAGTTCAATACGGAATTTGTTGTAAAGACTTTTCTATTATAAGAGTTCCCTTATTCTCATTATTGTTCCTGTCCAGGTTTGAACATGCTGAACCATATCCTCATGCTGAATGATGTGCAATGCTCATATTTGTTCTGATCTGCTCAAGGAAGAGTGATAACATAGAGAGATGAATTTTTGGGTGTTGCTTCTATTGATATATCTGCCTTAATAATGCAGGATTTTCATCATTTTAGTGTCTTTAATATACTCTCTGTCACTCTTATGGCACAAAACGAGTTTTAAAAATGGTTTTGTTATGAAGAGAATAACAGAGGGTAGAGATAATTTGCTTGTGCAAGAATGTTGCTTGTGGATGTTATTAGATTATGATTATGATATTTGTGCTTGAATTAATGCAGGGATGTAAGGAGGGTGTTTTGATCCTGCACAGTTGATTTGTATGTGCAAAGGCAGGTGTATACTTGTGTACATTTCCCTTTCAGGAATCTGTGTCCTTCCTCTGAAGCTTCTATAGTTTTGAATAATGTTTGTTGTTTGTTTGTTCCCCGCCCCGAGTTATACAAAGTTTTGGATGGTGGTTTCAAAGCCTTTTTAAATTTTTTATTTGAAATTTCCTTGGTGACTTTGGCGATCTTGCACAAAAGGGAAGGAAATGCCAACCAGTCTTTTCATTCAAAGTGAAGTTATTTGGAAGAGTGTTTCTTTTATCAATTTGTGTAAATGAAAGAGGCCCACAGGAAAAGACTGTGTCTAGAAGCAGAAGAAAAGCATCAGCCTGACTGCAGAAGAGGGGAAGTAACTAAAATATTTATTTCTGCTAGGTTGGAGAACAACATATGTTAGGCAGGCTTGACTTTTTTGAAGCATGAACTTTACTGTGACATGCTCTGCTACATGCAGCAACAAACAGTCCCTAAAGCAGAACATCAGACGGAACATTCCGTGAGCACAGGGTGGTGGATGCAGGATGGTGTTTATTTAAAAAGAAGTTTGCATTTCTCAAAAACCATGGCAAATATGCCATTATTTTTATTTTCTACACAACCTGTGAGGTATCAGACATGTTCTAATGAGATGCTGAAATACCAAGGTTATAAATATTGATAGGGAAACTTTGTTCTCATCCATGGAGAGAGATTACATTTTGTAATTATACAGCTTCACTCAAGTGAACTGTATTGCAATTTGTTCTGTCTCCTTCACAGGAGAAACTGTTCAGAGTTACAGTTCAATCTCTATTCTCGATCAACCCTCTTTTGCCACCTGCATTTCCTAGTTGATGAGATATTTAAAATTGCCTGTTATTCAGAGGATGCCAAACAGGGAGATTTCAAAGGCTTATGTGCAAAGCTTATGAGAAGGCAGCAGTTGCCTTTCTACTAGAAGAATGTCAAAAATCATCAGTTTGTCATTTTAAGGAAAATGATGCAAACCTGCTAAAAATATTTTTCCAAACCTGCTAAAAATATTGATGTGTTAAAACTTACTTTTTCCAAAGGTTTTTTTTTTTTTTAATTTTTTTTACATTTATTTCAGGATTTTATGGATAAATTCTGTGCAATATCCTCTAGGACAAGTCACAGCATGTTCCAGATATTACATGTTATTGTGCAAAACTGTGCTGGAACCCAGTAGTGTGCTATGGTTCTTATATCAGTTGCAGTGAAACCATACAAGATTTTGTCTGTCTTTGTTTCATCACAGTAAAATCCCCATCAGAAATTTCCAGGCCTTATTTAACTTCAGACTTAAAACTAAAATAAATCAAGCCCCCAAATCTCATAAAACCCAGCAAAAAGGCAGCAATTCAATACTTAGTTTTATTTATTAATTGTCCTCTTGCTGGTATTTTATCAGGCAGACTTAATTGTGAAGTCTGTGACTATTACAATTAGATCTCCTTTCATTATGGAGATGTCTCTCCTTAAGTCTGACTGGTGCACTGATTTGCAAGCGACATATGAGTGCAGAGATTGCTTTTCATTCTTTCAGCCTTCACTTGGATACATTAGTTTAGATGCAGTAGAGAGAATCTGCTGTGAAAGATGGCTGACAGGTACATAGTCTCTTGTAAGCTAAGCCCTGTATGTAATCTTATGCTTCTTGTCTAGTATCTTTGAAGCTGGAGACAAAGCTTTTGAATCTGATTTGAAATAAAAGATATATCAAGCAAGTGCTTCCTTGGAAAAATGAATCATCTCTGCTGCTTACATATAACCCTAGTCAGAGAAAATGAGCTTTGCAGTACCTGTTTTGAAACATGGACAGTAAAACTGCAATAGCGAAGTGGATTGTAATACAGCTCACACCCAGAGGGATGTTTGTGAGGGCATGGAGGGCTGTTCCAGCTGGTTGCTGCTTGTCTGTCTGTAGTGCTGTCCCTGGGATTTGATCTTGCAGAGCTATTGGGCAGCAAGGTCTGTGCTCCAGCGTCAGACCCTGAGCACTGTTCAGGGCTCTGCTGCTCTTTGCTCTTGCTTGACTTGCTCTTTTTCCTCTCTGCTGCATGGAAACCTTACTGCTGTTCAACTGGGGGGCCCCTTTCAAGGGCTCTTGCTGTGATAGAATAGGTCAAAACCATCATGGGGACTGGCTGCTGTGTAAAGATAAAATAGAAAGATAAGAATCCTGTGGCACTTCATTTCCTGTGCCAGCCACAGGCTGCTTGCCCGCTATCCAACAGTTGCTTGTATTTTTGAATCTGCTGACTATAATTTTCTATGATTCTGACTTTGTTCTCTAAGTAGAAAACAGGAACAGGTCACACAGTGAATAGATCAAAGCTGCTTTAATAGTACACTTTTTGTCAAATGTACATACCCATTGCAGAACTGTATTCAAACTGAATGCTGTTAAACTTTTATTGGTACTCAGTGAGAGCATGTAAATACATAAGGTATTGAAGTAAAATTACATCTTGAAGTTCTTGCCCTCAGAATTATGCAGGCATTGATTTTCAGTATATATTGCAGTTCCTTCATGCAGAACCATAATGTATTTACTTACTATCTTGTAGAAGGCTTATGAAATTACTTGCTTCTGGGAGCATGAACCTGTGTCAGAAATGAGGTAAAAAATCAAACACAAGCAAAACCCCAGATCTCTCCAAATGCCTGAAGCCATACTGTCCTAGGCTGTGATTTGGCAAAAGAAGCAGGGGCATCCCATTTAAGTACTTGTACTTGAGTCACTGCAGAAATCCATACTCTGCTGCAGAAGGGGATGGCTCTTTAGGTGCAACTTTTTCCTTAGATGAGACCATTGAGACTGACACACTCTTCTGTCAGTCTGCCTGGAGATTTTTCTCTTGATGAAGTGAGCAGCTTCCTGTGATGGCCAGGGTTGGATATCACAGTCAAGCTGCAGAGAGAAAAATCCTCGTGGAAGGAATAAGACAGAGGAAGATGAGACTCACCTCTCTATAACTTAGCAGAGCATGTCTGCTGGGTCACTAAAATATGAGGTGAAGTTAAAGTAACATGAACTTAGAAATTGTTTTTGTGACGTGCAAACTGTTCTGATAAATGTACTGTGAGGGAGAAACCTACAGTGGATGGGAGCCCCTCTGGGCTTTGTTCCAACAAAAATTCATATGGCTGTGGCAGATCCCATGCTGTAGCTGCACTAACAAATTCTAACAAGTGAGTGAGTGGACAAATGTTAATTGGCAAGAATTTAGAGAACTTGGACTCAGCAATGCATGAATATCACTGGATATGTTTTGGCCTTCTTGGACCTTGGCTGCATCAAGTGGACATTCCCTGGATATTTTCCTGGACTTTAGCATATCTGTTTGGAATGAACATTCCCCTGGAATACCACTGTGCAGGGGCAGCCTGGGATAGCGGAACAGCCATGTGGCAGGAGGCTTTGTCCACTTGTGCTTTTATTAAACTGGCACAGCTGGTATTGAAAAAAACAGGTACTTTATCTTTTGTGTATAATGATATTACTTTTCTGTGCAATTAAATACAAGTACAACATTCTTCTTTCTTTTTGTCCTTTGTGTTGGCAGTTATGATCATTCATGTCTCTGTCCCTTTTTCATCCTCCTATCCCCAATACATCTGCTTTTCACTCATGGCTAGATGATCTCTTCAAGGGTGTGTTCCCTGCTTTAAAATATCCTTTGTGGTAGTGGGTGTTCTTCATGCACATGACTTCAGTATCCAGACCGAAGAGTTTAAAAAGACTTCCCTGAATTCACTGAATGAAAATGCTGTGAAGTTTAATTGGCTTTAATTTAGAGTAAACATAAACCCTCTTGAAGTAAATGTGTGTAAAACTTTGATGTTTTGGTGGAGAAAATACCATGATGATCAGTCATGGATGTAAAACTCATCAGTGTTTCAGTGCTGTGGTTTGTGGTGGTATAGATAATTTCAAATGTGAAGCTCTGCCCCATGCAAAGCAGCAGGGATGTGAAGCTGCCTGTGCTTTGTAAGTCACTAAATACAAAGAGAACTTTCCCAACCACAGGCTGTGATAAGATGGTAGGCTTTAGATGTTCCCCTAATGCACTGCAGCATGTATGGAAAAGTTAAATGTGTGTGTTAAAAATTAGAATGTGTGAAATGTTAGTAGAATATCTGCAGTGAGTGTTCTCTGCTGATATTAAGGGAAAGTGACTAGGGCAGAATATGTACTAAAATGCACTCTGTGCCTCATCAGCTAAGGCTGCAAACAGATTTCTCATTGAAAAGTGGTGTTCCAGTGTGCCTCAAGGACACGTGCAGATGTGTTCCCTCGGTGGTTAGCTGATGCATTAGCTACCTTACATTTGTTCAAGGACAATTCACACATAGAAAGGGGAATTTGAACAACCCTGGGCAGTCCTTTTATTATAATTCAAGATTAGAAGGATGACATTTTTCATAATTAGAGAAAAAAGCTGGAGCAGCTGAATGACTTCTTGTTGTTAAAGAACAAGTGAATATTCCTGGCAGACATGTGAATATGAACATGAATTAAGCTTTTGGATTGTTAGTAATAAGGTAGTGAATATTTCTTGTTAATGTAGGAGATATTTCCCTATAATTGTTTGTGTACTTGCAATGTAGTGGCTGAGTTCTAGGACAACAAAAAATAATACTGTATATCAGTGTTTTCTTTCCATATTTTTGTAGCCAGTTGGAGCTCATAAACTCATAAATTCTGATGGATTCTAGTGAAATACAAGTACAATAGGGAGATCATCTGTTTATTTTTGTTACTGTTATTAACATTGCAGCTCATGAAGACAAACACTGAGTAATGGAAAATCAATGTAACAGTAACTCCTACTAAAACTGGGCAGCAAAGTTGTTTGACAGTAGGAAAGAGAGAAGAATTATAGTGTGTGTTTAGAATGATTCTCTAAGAAGTGGCATCCCTAGTGAGGTCTTTGCTACCTTTTTCTTTGGGGAAGAACTGTTGTTTTGAATTTCAAGATTAAACTGCTACTGTTTGGACTAAATAGCAAAAAAAAAAAAAAAAGAGATTTCCTAATTACTGAGCAGACCGCACTTCCAAACTGTTTCCTGACAGAGCTTCTTGGCATCAGATCAGAGCTGGATCCAAGAGCAATTTAAATACTCTTGAATACCTAGATCAAATTAAGAGTAATGGAGCTGCAGTGTGCTGGAAGAGAGCTGAGCTCCTGCCATCCGTGATGCTGGATCTGTGAGCTGACGGAGGGAGTGCACAGGTGCACAGTAGTTTTCCTGATCTGTGCCATACAGTAAAGTTGTCAGGAGTTTATTTTACTGTTGCAGAGTTCATCAGTGACTTGCAAAATGCTGTTCTGTCCACCATGCATCTGCCTGCTATTTCCTGCTGCTCAGGATGTGTCTCCTCCCTGGGTTTTCCCCCAGATCATTGCTCAGCCAAAGGTCTGTTCTTCACTACCCACTTCAAAATTGTGATGTGTGACTTGAGTGGGACAAAGCGTGTTTTGCAGATGGATGGTTTAGAGAGGATAATCTTGCAGGCTAGCAGAGGGTGTTTCCCTTGCTAACACAGCATCTATTACGTAATGTACTCTTTGTCTACTCTGAAAAGTCCCCTGTGGGGGTTTTTGCTTGCATCCTGTCTTGTGGTGACTTTATGATGTGTGTCCCCTATTGCCACTCTATGCCTAGAAATGAATTTGGTGCCTTTCTGTGTCTTTAAAGCTGGGTGTGAGAGAAAGAAAAAAAAAAAAAAAAAAGCCAGATTAACTTTTCCAAGCAGTTTGTTTTGGAGGACATGGAGATAGCTGCTTCTGCAGCAGAGCAGAAAGCATCTTCTGTTTTTTCTTGGCTCTTTTTCTCGGAAAGAGAGAGACGGAGAGTTAAACTCCTTTGTTTCCCTGGAACTTTGGTTCTTCTTATCTTCTGGAACTGTGCAACACCACCAAAACACCATCCGGGAGGCCCATGCCATAGCCTGGAGGGGCCACACCCCAGTTCCAGAGAGAGAACAGCCACACACCTACAGAAGGACTTAAAATTTTACCAGGTTCTCTCCGCAGCGAGAGATTCTATTATTTAGCATTATTATTTTCCCATGTGTTTGTTAAATAAATAGTTTTTTCCTTCACTTTCCTTCGAGGAATATTTTTTCCCTCAACCTGGTGGGGGAAGGGTGTTGTAACCTGCCTTCTATCAGAGGATATTTTCCTCCAAATTTGTCTCAAACCAGCCCACATCCCCTGAGTGTGTTTGACTTGCTGCTCTTCCTGTAGGAGCCATTCCTGCTATGGGAATAAGCCATTTATAAGCCATCAGGTGGGAGAATCCTATAAGGATGCTCCTGGCATAACACAAAAGCACTTATGATCTCTTGCTGCCTTGGGGTCAGTTTCATAATTGTGAAATTTGGTTTTATCCGAGTGAAGCTGTTGAAAAGCAGAGTGGGATTTTTGGTATTTACAGTGGATTGTTTTTACATTTTGAATGTCATCACTAAGATAATGCTATCACTAAGCATAATAGATGACTTAGCAATTCACTGCACACTACAGGCCAAAATATATACTGTAAGTACATTTTAACTTCTTTAACCCTGTTTGTCAAGCAACAGTATTGCAAATGGATCATACAGTTGAGAAGAAAATGTTACCATCATACTGGCAGCTGGGGCAAACTGTTCAGTCCTTAGAAGGTGTGGGTGACACTGAAAAATACATATTTGTCCTGTTGAAGCAGTAAGATTAATCTACTGGATACTTTATGGTAGTTAATTTTCACTCTTACTTTCTGGTTATTGATACTGAGGCTTTGATGAGCTATATTTTCTTACCATGTTTAACCAGTTACTTGGCATGTATTAAACTACTTAAAGCACATATTAACAAATGGATCTTCACCACTTTGTACTTAGGCAGGGAGAGGAAAGGTATAAGGTACAGACAGCTTCATATGGCTGCTGTTTGATTTTCATGGTGACTGGGATGCTGTCTAGGACTGGCATAGACACATTTCACCCTGGCAAACCCCTCTGTGTGAAGGGAGAGGAGGAAAGCCTACTCTGTGTGTGTGTGGCTCTGCAGTGGGTCTCAGTGCACCCATCTGTGGCACAGCCCTTGCCATGGCATGCAGGCTTTCTGCAGCACTCCCAAGGTTTCATTGCAGTGCTCTTAGCAAAAGTATTCCCCTGTGAGTATCACTGCCTTACATCAGCAACTATTCCTTGCTTTGGTTTACCCTCTAACATGAAAGTTTTCTGTTGCTTTTTCTTCTGGAGGGAGCAAACAGTTTTCCTATTGCAAAACTCATGTCCTCTGTGTCCCATGCAGGGTGGGAGCTGACAATCCCTGCTGCCTTCTGACATGTGATATAAATAGATTCTGAAAAGGTGAGGCAGGTTCAGCAGCTGGAGATAAGGACAGCACAGGGAACTCAGCCAGGATGAAATGATGATGTTGTATGGCTGAGAATTTCTTGCTGAAGCAGATATTGGCTGTGAAATGGTGGGAGTTCACAAGTATTGCATAACATCTCTTATAGGAGATATTTTCTAGAGATCTGTGGACAGATTTGACTTTGCTTTTTGCCACCTGTTTAAGTAAAAAATATTTGTAATTGGAGAATGATTATTCCCTTTCTGAGGATTTTCTCCCTGAATGCTGTTGATGAACTGTTATATTAATTTCACTGAAAAGAGAAGCAAATAATTGTTTTGGGCAGGTTTGCAGGTTTAATGCTGTTTTCTGGTGCTTGCCCTGTGAAATCTCAAATTAGCACTTATATTAGGTTTATATTAATATGTGACAATTCTGTCTCAATTACATGGCCCTGAATATAGTGTTTGTGAAGAGAATGGAAGGCTAAAATAGAGGGTGCACCTGGTCACTGCAGAAGATGAGTAATATAAGCAAACATGTATGTGCTGCCTTTGATTTCAGACTCATTGTGGGACATAGATACTGCCACACATATTGTATTTTCTGTTGAGCACAGCAATCTGACTGTGGCAAAAGAGGATGCCTATGGAAAGAATACATGGAACAACAAAGTAAATATACTCCAGTCTTCTACCTATTATGAATACTCTCAGCAATTCAACAATTTAAGACTTTTTGACCCTATGAGAATGCAGAAATTCCTTATTATATTTCAAAGAATCTGACAGATTAAATCATGCTTTAGTTCTCAGCAAAATGGTTATATTGGGGGGTGAATCTTCCAGCTAGAAAATGGGCTAAGAGAATGATATTAGAAGTTGCAACATTCTCAGTCAGAGCTGATTTAGTAGATGAGGATGACAGATAAGCAATAGCCTAAATTTTCAAGAAAGTAAAAAACTTAAAAACATCTGTTAAGAGACTGTGTGGCTTAGAGACTGGTAATAAATAATGTACCTTTTGCCTGTTCATACTTACTGTAGACCTGCAAGAACGCTGGTTTTTTTCCACTTATGACTGTCATAGAGCTGATGATGCTGCTGGACTCAATGTCATGTATAATTGCGCTGAGAATTAATTTGTTTGTGTATGAATGAATTTTCTGCTATGTTAGAATGATGGATTATACTCAGTACAGATGGGTATGGTGTTGGCTACAGTCTCCTCTCATTAGGTCAGTGAGGAAATTCCCATTGATTTCAGTGGAAACCTGCTTATGCCAGTGTTGGAGTGCCTCTGAATGCTGACTTTGGCCTGTGGCCACTTGCAGGGCAAAGGTAGGTTTTTGTGCCAAGGCAGCAGCGTGTTAAGTATTTGTGCTGTTCATTTGGGGATGAAATGTGGGTGCAAAGATACAAACCCTCAATCCTTGTTAATGTCATTTTTCCTCCCATGACACTGGAATTTGGCACATTTCCATCCTCCCCAAATACTACTTCAAGTACATGGCATTGCACAATCTGTGATGTTAGTTATGTGCAAAGTGTTAGTGACAGCAAGTTCTGTTTTTCTAATTCATTAAAAAACCTTCAATGCTTTGTGACATATAAAATAATGCTGTCCATAAACTCTCTGTTCTGTCTTGAAAGGAGCTCTGTATAAAAAGAGTGGAGAAATTGAATTACTTGGGAATTTGCTAATGACAACGTTGTGTGGTCTTTACCCATCTTTTGCTCTGTGTAGCTACTCTGTACTAAATCTGTACAGCTAAACTAGACAAGATCTCTAACAGAAGCTCCCCAAAACCCAGGAATATTGTGATATGTAGTTCATGGTTTAAAGTCTTTATTTTATTGTTTAATTGGTTAGGAATGGACTGTGAACTTCTGTACATCATATTCCAGAGTTACCAGAATCTAGAAGTGTAGATTTTAGTTTCCTTTCCTATTAGCACCATGAAGTTAGAGTAACTGAATATTTTGCTTCTTGTATTTTGTCATAGTTGGATGTGGTTAGACACTCCCTTCTGGCTGGAATCTCACATGCTTGTTAGTTGAGATAGGTGAGATGGAAGCTGTTTAATTGGCTTTTGCTACAAATCCCAAGCCCTTTCTTCCTGACATCCACTGAGATTCCATTTTATAAGTATCTTACTAGATGATGGATGTTGTGTTTGAGGTCTCACAGCTGAGACCAAGGCAGGACAATTTCTTCCCTATTTTAAATCTTCTCCAGATCTTGTCAATCTGAGGAGTACATGTTTGAGACTTTGCACTGTCAAATTGTCTTGTACCAGGAATTGTCTGAAAAAAATCAGCACAGAGGAGGACAGAAAAGTGTCAGATCTTTTTCCCTTCTCCTCTTCCCATTCTGCTTTAGTAAGAGAGGGGTATGTGACCCAACACTATCTGGGTCTATCTAGACAGTTGTCTAGAAGAATGTGAAGTCTTTTTCCTGTAGTCCATCCTACTTTCAGCCAAGGAATTTTTTTTTCTTTTTTTGAGATGGTAGTGTCAGATGAACAGATGACCTTATATGTGGGGAGTATTCTTGAAGCTGTGTCATCTATAGAGGCAGTAGGTTCACTGATTCTTTACATGCTTGTAGAAGTTTATCAGTGCTGCTTCTGCTCTCAATTTTATTTGTAAACATTTGGTTCACCTGGTATTTAAATCAGAAAGTGTTCCTGAGTGACAGAACCACCAAATTCTCACAACTTGGAGCTGACTCCAAGTTGAATGAAGAACTGTATTTTCTTCACCAATGAGAAAAGAATTGGTTTCCTGTGGGAGATCTGCTATCTTTGCAGAGCTCATTTTGGATTTCCCCAGTATGTGAGAAGTTTCTACAGCAATACATAAGATGAAGGGGTATCTCTATAGATTGCTTAAGTTATTCTGTAAGTTCCTTTTGGAGGGAGAATATACTTGGTGGAATATAGGACATACTAAGTTGGTAAAGAACCAAAAGCTCATATCTCTCTTTTCCAGCCTTTTGCATTCCAGATACCTGAGCATGGGCTGAATAGATGAATCCCAGAGCTTATGACTCAAGACCATCATTTAAGCTCATAGAAGCACATTCCAAAAATACACTGAAAAATAAAGCTGTTCAGCTGGTCTTTTCTAGCAGTAGAAAATGAGGCTTCCAGTGATATAGCACTAGGTATTGTGTAGTGAGTTAGTAAGCATTTTAAGAATCCATTTCTTCAGGGCTAGAGTTAGACATTTCTGTACTGAGCAGCATCCTGTTTTGTTGAATCCAGGTACTACTGACAGCAGGGGGGACTTAGAGACTGTATGACTACTTCAGTGGTTATGCTAACAGTAAAGATTTTTGCTTCAGTGTTCATGGGAAAGATACTGTACACGTATGTTGCTAATTTTAACAATAATGTTATAGTACTTACCTGTTCAGTGATGATACATCTTTCTAAGTTTACCTGAGCTGGAGCCTTTTACAAGCTTCAAGCTTACTGTCATCCATGAAACTCTTCTATCTGGACTGATTGTCTCTGCCAGTTATGGTGCTTCAGTGAATCACTCTGCTGAGGAGATTGCTCTACACCTCTGCATCTTAGCAAATTGCCTTCTGAGCCTTGGCACTGAAATGCTATTGGTTATGCTTCATTATCTCATTCAATAGAAATTCAGTCTCCTGAAGACTGCAATTAAGTTTCCCGTTTGTCTGAAATGCACGGAATTTAACTGCAGTCTTGTTGGTTTTCTCTGAAGCAGAGGAAAGAGAATGCAGAAAAACACCAAACCAGAGACAACACACTTTGACAGACTGTTTTTTTTTTTTGTTTTTTTTTTTTTTTTTTAATTTGGTAACTTGCTTTTTAAAACTCTGTGTAACATTGATCTGAGATTTGTGGTTCTTTAAGCCACACCGTAGTAACTGGAAGTATTTTTTATTGCCTGAATGGTGTCTGGTTTATTGATAATTAAAGGAATTCTTGTACTAGTACCTAGAATCCTTTTCCTGTCTTAAGATGAGCTAAATGTTTCTAGACTTAATTTCTCATGCTTAAACTCTTGGAGAGACAAGGGCTGTGATTAGTAGAGGAAGAAATGGCTTAGTGATAGGAGTATTTGGACAATCCCTTTTCCTTTGAATTGTGGAAGACTGAACAGGGAATGCTCAAGTTCTGTTCAAAACTAATGCTGCTATTCTGCAAAAGTCCAAAAATCCACATCTGTAAACTTTAGGTCTTCCTGGTCCCAACAACTCTCTCTCCTAGTTCTTCCCTTTTCATGTCTGCCTCATTCTGTCTGCTGTGCTCAGGCCTGCTGAGTTACTCCATGCCCCTGTTGTGAGCTCAGTGGATTTTTCGAAATGATGACTTTATTTTTTCCTGCTTTTCCTTGTCCTGCCAAACTACCCTGCAGCAAAATGCATTTCAGGTATGAGCTCTCACCAGCCCTCTAGGAATAAGTCACTGCTTCATTTCTCATTTGCAAAAGCAATAGCTTCCTCTATCTCATGGGATACAAGAATAGAAAATTCATTTGTATGTGATGTTGGGACTCTGTAGACACAAGGCTGCTCAGGTTTTTAGGAGAGCTGAAGATGTTATCATCCAAGGCATTTCTTTTCCTTGTTGCCTTTTTTTTTTTTTTAATTTGGTAGGGTAGTCCTGTAAAAATAATTTATTGGTCTACTGCTTTGGCAGAGAAAAGTAACACTTGTTGTTCAGAGGAGAAAACAGTATGAGGAACAGCACCCCTGCTTAGGAGCTGTGGCTATTAGCTTCTGTTGGATGAGGATGAATAGTAGCTTATACTTCCTAGTTATAATGAAAATAAACATTTTTCCTAGGCTGTTTTTTAAGTCTACGAAGATGTAGTGTAATGTGTTGGCTTCACTCTCCTTAAACAACCTCCCCTAACCTCATCAAACAACAAACAGTGGTGTTTGTTTTCTGTGATTTGGGAGAGAAGGTGAAGCTTCAGGAAGCTATGGTATGCTTCCCTCCACATTCCTGCTACCTTCATAGGGGCTCAGCTGTAATATTCCAGCTTGTCCTAGGATGTGGTAATCCTGGTTATTCATACTGGGGGGCAAGGGGCTGGAGGGCAGCCTTGTGGAAAGAGATCTGGGGGTCCTGGTCAGTGGCAAGTTGAACATGAGTCAGAAGTGCCTTGGCAGCCAGGAGGGACATTCGTGTCCTGGGGGCATCAGGCATAACATTGCCAGCCAGGCAAGGGTGGGGATTGTCCTGCCCTGCTCTGCACTGGGGTAGCCTCACCTCAAATCCTGGGGATTGTTTTGGGTACATTGAAATAAGAAGGGCATCATACTATTAGTGTGTCCAGGGGAAGGGCAGCCAAGATGGTGAAGGGCCTCAGAGGCACGACTTCTTGGGAGTGGCTGAGGTCACTTGGCTTGTTCAGCCTGGAGAAGAGAAGGGTAAGGGGCAACTTCATTGCAGTCTACAACTTTCTCGAGGAGGACAGAGATGTTCTCTGGTGAGAGGAAATGGAATGAAGCTGCATCAGAGGAAGTCCCGATTATGTGGTACAAAAACCCTCTTCTCTGAGAGGGGGGTTGGTCGCTAGAACAGCTTGCCCAGGGAAGGGGTCATAGCACCAAGCCTGCTAGGAGTACAAGGGTCATCTGGATGGCATTTGTAGTCACATGGTTTGGTTTTAGGTAAATCCAGGGAGGAGCAGGAATTTGCTTTGATAGTCCTTATGGGTCAATTCCAACGTGAGATATTGTCGCTGTTGGGGCGGTCAGGACACACATGGACAGTGCCTCTTTCAAGGGTCAAAAAGCCTCTTATTAAACAAAGCAGCCTCTTTTATACCCTNNNNCTGCTCAGACTCGTCTCAGGCTTTGTTGCTGCTTTTCCCCATGGCTGCTCTGCTCATTTTTTCCAAACTTCTGCTTCAGTGTCCTTATTCTTTGCACAGTCCTTTCATTTCAACTCTTCCACATACAGTATGACCTTTCAGAGTTGAGGATGTGCTTGCTGTGAAGCTGAAAGGCAGTTGGAAAGGCAGTGGACTTGTGCCTAAAAGAAGTGGACTTTTGCTTGTGGATGGACAGTGTAAAGCTTGCTGTATTATGTTATGAGGAAGATCTTTGTTGAATTATTGGGACATTACCTGCCCACTGTTTATCCTCAGCATCTAAAGTGAAGGTCACAAACTGGTTGTGTGTGGTGTTGTGTTGGTGTTTGTGGTGTGGTTTTTTTTTTTTTTTTCCACTAGCCCTTGGTATATTTGCCTAAGAGTTCATGCTTATTTCCTACATACCTTTTACTTCCTTGGCTTCTTAGTGATACCTGTCAGCAGTTACTTATGTGAAGAATTTGCTACCTGCTAACATACTGTTAGCTGCTATGGGTGATAAAAAGTACACTGGTTTTGGTGAAAGAGCAAGTAAGAAAGAGAAAAAATAAAATCTGAAAATACTGATGTAAAACATCTCAAAGTCTGCTGTCCCAGGGAGTGAAATGCTCTGAAATTCCTGGGAGATGTAAAGTGTGGTACAAAATGTGTGAGGATGTCTTTCTTAACAGCAGGCAAGCCAGTGACCAGTTAGGCTGGCACTGTTTTTATTCCCTCCAGCAATTTGTGTTTTGGAGGTTTTTTTTCTGTTCATCATATGAAAAGCATTAGTATTGTGTCTGAGTCTTACCTCAGATATGAAGTGTTGTATAAATATCTTGGATGGCTTGTTTAGTATCTTCTGAAAGAATTCTGGGCTCCCTGGCAGACATGCTTTGACAGTCTGGCACTATATTTATTCAAGATAAATAAATTGTTTCATGAAGTGACCAGTGAAAGTACTTCCCCCCCCGCCATCCCTTCTTGAATTATCATCTTTGTGCTTAGCCAGGCAACAACTGTACTTTTTACACAGTTTCAGATGGCTGTGAACAGTTTCCTATGTTGAATCAAGCCACAGTTTGAGTGAGACACTAGATAGTGAGCCTGTCTCTGAGACATTTCTAACAGGATTCTGGCTGTTTTGTAACCAGTAAAGTTCATACCTGTGTTTAAAAGTGACAGATGGGTATGACTTGGGGTTTCGTAGGCTTCAAGTTTAACCTGAAAGTAGATGGAGTTGGTCTCCCCTAAACTCCCAGAACTCTGAAGAGATTTGTTCATTGAAGTTCTGTGTTATGCACTCAATTCCAGAATTTAGTACTTAAAAATCCTGTCTTTTCCTTCTTCCTGGCTGTCTCCCAGCTCCTCTCCTCCACTGCGTTGCCCTGAGCTTGACTTAGCCTGTTTGTGTACCTTTTTAAACCCCACTGTGCTTTTCCCCCCACCTATCTGTTGCCACCTGTCTGTCCATGTGCTTCCAAAGGGGATCAGCTCTGATAGTTGCTCATGGTGGGTTCACACCTGCTATGCTGTTTCTGATCTTCCCCAACTCTAACTTCCACAGAGATCTCTTCAGGTGTTCAGGGCAGAATTACTCTTTTCAAGACTTGCACCCTTAGCTTCTTTTAGGGAAGTTGTTGCTGTTGTGTGTGGTAAAGAACATTTACCTCTTGAGATGCTCTGGAGAGAACCTTTCCTGCTTGTCATTAATATCTGCTTTCTCTTCTTACTACTTTTCTGCCAAGTCTTATCTTCCTGGATTCTGCAGGTGTACAGAAGATTGCTTGAAGATTTTCTTGAAGACGAAACAGTACCTTGCTTTTTAAACAAATTCCTGATGTTTCTTCTGTCTTCTGAAACACCTGGCCAATTTCACCTCCTTTCTCACTTGCTAGCTATATCCTCACAATGTCAGAGTACTGTGGATCCCTATGTAATCTGAAAGCAAGTTGTTTAACAAATGCAGAAAATTATTGGTGGCAAACTAGTGGATGACAGGAGAGGGATTATACTAATTTTACTTTTTACCTTTCTTCTTGTCCAAAGCCTTCTGTTGTTTCTTGTGGGCAACCACAGCAAGAAAAAGCATCATAGGATTATTTTCCTTATAACATCCTGGGGTTTACTCAGATGAGCACAGCACTGGGTAGCTGCTCATCACTCTACATGTGTGGACCTGACCCGACCCCAACTAGGTGTGTACATGAATATGTGCACACTTATGTTCAGTGCATTCCTGCCACACACAGCTCTTGACATCAGCGTGGTTTTAATGTTTAAGATCCTGGAACAGTCTCAAGTGAGGCTTGGCAAACCAGATGCTATACTGCTCTCCTGGGTCATATTGCCACTTCCTGGGACCTCACACAGATTTTCAAAGGACTTCTATGTTCTTTAGATAATCACAATTTTAACTGAAGCAAACACTCGGTAATATTTTTTATAAACTGTCTCAGATGGTTGGTTTGTTCAGTCTTTGTAGCAAAAGTAGTGTTGGAAGGGGTGCTTAGTCACCCTTTGTAGTGCTGAGTCATGAATGAAGTTTTTGGCAAGCTGAGGAGGGTGGACTGAGTTGATACCGAGAAACTATTATCATGGAATGGAACAGAACAGACATGTTAATTTTTGATTTATTTGTAATGCAGGAAAAAAAATAAATCGGTGTTTGCCAAAGGGAAAGAACAGAATCAATAGGGAAAGACATTTGCTTTTCAAGCCTAGTGAGAAAGTATTAAAACATGGATTAAAAAAATAAAATTAAAATCTATAAAAATGTCTTGGCAGTGTAATTTTAATCTTAAAATTGGCAAAGCATACAGGTGGATTATAATATGTTTTGCAGTAATGGAGAATTGATTGATGACTTGGATTTTGAGTGAATTTTTGATGTAAAGCATAGAGAATGGAGTAAATACATGTAACAGTAACATCCCATTACTATTCTTTCTTCTTCTTTGTGTTTTACCTGTATGGGGTGTTTTTCTCCAAGGTAGAAAGACAGATCAATGTTACAGGTCAGTGTTAAGCAAAGAGAAGTTCATCAGAAGAATTAAAGTCCAGGGATGGGCAGAGAGAGAGGTTTATGTGAGGTTGGAAGAGATCTAGCAAAGCAGAAGAAAAGAAAAAGATGAAGTAAAGGAGCATCTTCCAGAGATGTGTATTGTATAAAAAGTATCCTGGGTGGCAAATCTATCAATTTAATTTTCACGTGCTAGAAGGTGGTCTGGAGTTAAGTTTTTCCACATTCTTCAGAGCTCTAAGAAGTCTCTTAATTCTTGGAACCATCTCCCTTTAAGGAGAACAGGTGAAAAAATCTCTTCCTAGTAGACTTTCACCTTTTTCCAAATTGCTACCATGGGGCTGTGCCTTACAAATGTCTGGGCATGCTGGTCTTTAATATCTCTGTGCCTGCTGCTCTGGATTAGCTTCCTTTCTGCAGCATTTTCACTGCTCATGGGCAGGTTTTTTACTTAAGAACTCCATTGCTACTAGTCTATTGATACACTTTCTTTTGAAAGCTGTAATTCCTGAGAATTAAATTGATTTATCCCTGTGTTCTTGATAAGGCAATAAGAGCATCTGATTAAGGAAAACAGACTACGTCCATCCCCAAACATGGGTCTGAGAAATGCAGCATCAAATCTCGCATGGGTTGTCATGTGGCATTTCCAGCTCCTTTTCAGCTTCCCTAGGCACAGTGGAAATGCTCTTGTGAGCTACATGGATGTTCCCCCAGTGTTTCCTGCTGAGAAGTGAGAAGCAATGAGTCTGTCTGTCTGGAGGCTAAAGGCCTTAGTGGTAGCCACTCCTTAAAGGCCTGGTTAGAGCAGATGGATGTGACAGCTGTTCCTGCTTCAGCCTGAATGGATGAGGTGATTTCAACCCACATGTGGTGGTGGAAATGCTGGGAAGTGGCTGTTTCAGGCCTGGGGACGTGTATATGGCAAGGCTAATTCAATTAGACTGAGAGGAGTGAAGGGCAGCAGCCTGGGGGCTGAGTTCTGCCTCTTGGGGAGAGCTAAGGATGCTCCTTGGTGAGCACAGGCCTGGGAGCAGGAGGAGGGAGAGCCCCTCTGGGACCTGGGGCTTGTGGCAAAGTCTGAACGAGATGCCTGAGCTAGGAGGGAGCTGGTTAGCCTTGTTTACAGTCTTGATGTGAAGGGGATTTTGTGGTTTCCTGGTTATTTGTAAATGCATCCCATAATCTATTCTTGCTCTGAAAGGGAAGAAACTTACAAGAGCTTGAGTGCTTTCCTAAGAATCACAGTTTCTTAGCTCTTTGCATCTTGGAAATGAGTTTACAGTCTAGGACTCTCAATCTCATTTCAAACACATGATGGAAATCTCAGTGTTGTGAGTATGGGTGGGAGGTTCAGAGGAGGGGAAGTGCATGGGGGACATTTCTTTAGTGGAACTGTGGATAGGAAGGGGAATGGCTTCTATTTCACATAGAGACTGAAAATAAAATATAAGAAACCTCTTCCTGAGGTCTAAGACTAACAGTGGACTCTGTGGAGACAAATGCAAGTCTTTATACATTCTTTCTGTTCTATCAGGTCCTTGGGAAGGGAGATTCAGATCATGGATGAGCTCACAAAAAACTGCTTTTGTGTCTGGTGCTGTCTAAATAATGCTTACCTGTACAAGTCACTGAGAAAATAGCTTGTTTCTGTTCTAGCACTGAGAGCTAGTCAACATGTTTTTGACACCATATCTGATTCAGAAATATAAAATCCAAGTGAAAGCTCCTGTAAGTCATCCTGTAGTCTACTCCTGTGAATATCCCAGGGGCCCTGGTGAAAAAATGGAGCATCCTGCCTTCTCCCCATATATTCTGACTTCCAAACATTGATGGATAATTGCCAAAACCAGGGAACCAGTGAGTCCAGAAGATCAATTAAAAATATGTAGTGGAAGTGCAGATAGAAAAATCATATGTCTAAGCATTTTTAGACAATTCTAATGTTGATAGTCAGGAGACTTTTCACACAGACACTAAAACAGCTTTTCGTAATTTGACTCAACTTTATTTCTAAAGAATACTCTAGTCATGACTAAGCCTTTGCTGAGGATTGGAACTATTCAGAAGGTTTTGTCGTCCTTTAATTAGTCATGGTAATGAGTCCCCATTTTGGAGGAAAACTTAATTTAATGGTTTCGGTAATGAATGACCTTGATGTGGTTAAAACACTTGTCTATATGTGTGTGGGAAATGCAAATAATGAAGACTCACAGCCTGTGAGCCTCAGTAAAGCACTGGATGTTACTTTAAATTTGCTTGCTTTGCAGGTCAGATTGAAGGATGCCTGAGACAAGCAATAAATTTTTTTCCTGCCTTGGGAGGTTGAGCCTGCTGATTAATGCACCTCTCATTTTATTTCAAATGCTTGAATTCACCCTCCCTTTGAATTTTCTTTGTGGTGCTAGAGGCTTCCAACACTTTTTTTTCCCTAAGTAAATGCCACATGAGGACTATGACTCATCAGGGTCTCATAATTGAATCCAAACATGTAATTTATTTTAACTACAGTAGCTTTGAATGTGCTGCACAAAATTTCTGTAATATGTTGCTCTGGAAAGCAAAATTACCCTTGAAATAATAAGGGCAATTGTTTTAATGGTTCATGCCCTACTTCATTGGGCAAATGCTAAAATAAACTGTATGTATGATTGCATGCATTGGTATTTGTGATATATAGGTATGTTTTCTTCCACCTTGAATTTATTTCTGTGATTCTATTTCTCTTAAGATCCCAACTGTAGTTTATTTTAGCATTTTCTCCATATTGCTTCTTTGTTTTCAGTCCTAAGTGAGCTCTTAAACTCCTTATATGAATTGCTTTTTCAAACTTAATGGAGGCCCAGGCCAAAACATGCTACAGTGGTGACTGGAACAGTCTTGAATTCAGACAAAACTCTTTATTGCATCCTGGGGGTAGTCTAATTTGTGAGTAGAGAAAGCAAGCTGCTGCTTTACTGGGAGAGCAGCCTGAGAGCACAGTACAGGGGCACTGGGAATATTAGGTTTCTATATCTAGTCTTGCTATTAGTTTGCTGGATGGTCCATGAGTCACTTTATTCTTCTAGATCTGTTTTTCCACCTCTAAATAGGGGATTATGCAAACTGCCATTTGAAGCTTGGTGATCTCGAATCTTTCTTCTGGAAAACCTACTATGATTGCCCAAGTGCTGTTAATAAGGCATTACAGTGAAAGTGGTAGTAAAGAAAATGTGAATCGCCTCCTAAAACTGAGCAAAATTGGCAGCAATGTGGGACAAAGATAGAAGGATGGGAAATAGCTGGAACTATCCAGATCATATCTACATTCTTCTGTTTATAGGGAGGATTGCCAGTTGTGGCCCAGCCCTGATCATTACAGAGCTAGTGAGCCTTTGCTAATTGGTCCCAGCTAAGGCCCTGTGTTTTGCTTTACTTGAAACTGGCTTTGCACTTGTACTTTATTACACTGCAAGACCACAACAAGGAGCTGGGAGTCGTGGTTGAAAGTGCTCCTTGTGATACCACTGTGGTGAGAAATGAGCACGAACCCATCCGTGTCTCACTTTTCTTGTTTACAAAATAGATATTAGGCCTGCTTGTGAGAACACCCTGTGCCTCAGCTTGTTGATCTATAGGAAGAATGGTTCTGTGTTGTGGTGAAGTTCAGTTCAGACTCAGAAATATCTGGAGCTATACCCAGGTGTTGCTGGGCTCCAAGTGGTGCAGTGCTGAATAAGGATGGCTTCTGATGGATGGGTTCTGTGATTACACATTATTTCTTCTTGACCTCTCTCAAAGTAAGCTTATGAGGCATTATTAGCGCTTGTGATGAATGAAACTGGATTGGGGCAAAGGCCAAGGTGAGGGATTTACAGGGTTGATTCCTTGCTCTGGTGCGGGGTGAGGCCTTAAATGTGTCTTCTGTGTTCTCTTTGCCTTCAGGTTTGAAACTGGGTTAGGGTTTAAACCAAAGCCAGCAGAGCACCTAAGCATCCACTGGATGCATGGAGAAATTTCTGTGGTCATTACCCCTTCATGTTAGGTGTGTTTGCTCTGTTTAACCAGGGATCTGTGTTCTGGCCATAGCGTGAATCTCCTCTAAACCATTGGTGGTGTCTTCTCTCTGTGTGTATGAGTGTGCAGGTACAGGTGTGTCTGGAATCCCGTGATTCTCAAGTACCTCTGAGTACTTTTGGTATTTGAGCCATAGCCACAACTGACAACATTTCCATGTGTTGTGTCACGTGTGTCACTCCAGAAGCTGGTGGGCAATTTAGTGTTAAATCCTGCCTGTTATGATGACTCAAGTCCTGCTTCTTTAAACAGAAGGTACTCTTCTGCCCCACTGAAGCATGGCTGACGTAGCTTTCAGCTGCTGTCACACAGAGATGCTTTGCTGCAGGACAGATGCAGCTGGGGAGCAGTGATAAAATTTGGGTTAAGAAAGTAAAATTATGTCCATGTTGTTTGTTTTTTAAAATTTGTTTTTGGAAGCACATTATCTTTGCTGCTCTGTGTACTTGCATTCTTCCTGGCTGCAGATGACTGCTGATTAAATTTCTGCTGTAACACATTTGAGCAGCACTTGTGTTGATAGGCAGCAGAAGAATGTACAGTCATGAAGAACATAACATTGCATTTCACCAGCTGGGAATTGGTACCCTGTGTTGTGCATTCGTTCTTCCTGCTCCTTCTTGATGGAGAACAAAAGGGGGAAGAGAGAAGACAAATTTATGGAATAATCAGCTAAACTAGAGCATATGTTAGGGACTGCAATTGTGCTGTGTGTCTGTTCTCATCTCTTAGTAATGTGCACTGTTACATGCTCAGGCCACTGCCTTTGAACTTGTGCGATGGAGCAATGATAATAAAATATTTTTTAGTTAGGGCTATTTTAGTGCATCATGTATTTGCTTCTGCTGCAGCGTGTTTTGCTCACATTCAAAATACTGAATCTTGAAATGAATCTTTTTGTGTTCATAAATTATGGTGCTGAAATATTCAAATTTTGGTCCCTGCATATCCATACCCTTAAATTTATGAACTTGTAAAACACTCACTGTGTTTCTTTGTGATTTGTATCTTTGTTTTTTTCAGATGTAATGCATAAATGGAGTACACTGTTCCCAAATGACATCAGCTCTTTGGAAACCTGTAAAATCGTTCTTGTGTTTAACTGACTTTACACTATTGCTGTATAAAATCAGAATTTTATGAAGATGAATAGGAAGCTTGCAGATTACATAAGACCTGCTTTGGAGCTGCTGTGCAAGCTGTTTACAATTCCAGTCTGCTCTTTGACCCCTTACATTCTTGTTCACTTACAGTGACAATAGTACCTGCCACTGATAAAAAGATGAAAGTCTGGATTTGATTTGAGAGGAAACATTTGAATATCAACAATATTGTATTTATAAAAATTGTCCCTTGGGGGCAGAGCATTCCTGCAGATAAGCAAAACCCAGTTTACTTCTTGTAATCCATTACTACTTCTAATTTGTTGTTCTCATTAGGAACCCTCAGCTCCCCATGTGAGAAATTATTTCTTTTGCTGGCATATAGAACCCTCTGAAATCCAAAATGTCAAACAGAACAGTAGAAATGGAAAGGGAGAGGGATCCACCCCAACCTTGCTTTTGAAGTCAGCAGCTCAGCCTTTGCATCCGAAGGGCAGCTGTGGGAGGTAATGCCTTCTGCCCATCTCAGTTAAGGAAAAATAATCTGTTGAAGTGAAACCATGACAAGATGTTCAGGGTTTCTCTAAGCTCATTGGACAGCGAGGTGGTGGGATCCCCGATGAAGCTGATCACAGTGGAAGGCTCAGTTGCAGGTGAGGGAGCTTAGTCTGCAAGGAAGCAGGACAGGAAAGCTGGGGGAAGGGATCATGTAGCATTGCAAATAGCCTGGCCACAGCAACTGCTGCAGGGAAGGGAATTCTGAATGCAGGAGATGGGAACAACAAACACAATATTTAACACAAGTCATTTAAAAATTAAAGAAACCTGTATGGGATTTATTGCTGGATGGTCTGTACAACGAACAATGCCCATCTTTAAACTGATGCCCTCCCTCAAAACGGAATTCCTGTTCATCAACACTCTCCTCAAATATCCCACTTGTATGGGGACTGGTTACAGGCTGCATTCCTGCTGGTCTGGGACTTTGGGGACATAAGAAAAAAGGTAACTGCCTCCATATGGGTGGTCATTCTCTTACACATCCTGCCACATACAAATATTTTGGTTAAAGCTGACTGCTCTCTGTCCAGCCCAGTTGATGCAAGGAGCTTTGCCGGACAGTCACCCTGATGCTTCTTTTCTGATCTCTTTCCTTTTGCATCTCCCTTCTAGCAACTTGCTCCTTAGAGCAGAGGACTGTAACATTTTATGTCCTGCACTGAATGCCAGCAGCTGAAGTCCATGGAAGGGAGGCTGCATGCTGAGGACTAGCTGAGAAACAGGTTATGTGGTCTGTGGCTGGAAGGAAGCCAACTGTCTTGTGTATGTCAGAGCCCTGCTGTGCTTATGGGTGTTAGTTTCAGACTGTTAGTAGGTAGTCCAGGTTATCTGGGTTACCACTGGCTGTGTCTGATATGTGATAGCAGATATGAGTACAGGACAAAATGACCACTAAAACTATAAGAGAATCAGTGTAGCCATGATTTTTTTTTTTTTTTTTAAGAAACTGTTGGAAACAACCACTTCTAGTGACTCATTTGCTCTGATTGTTCAGAGTGGGCTAGTTAGAGTTATACTGACCTTCAGTTGTGCCTGAAATCCATGTTTGCCTTGGCCAGAATGGTGTTAGAACCCAAGTTTTTGGGATGGTATCTGTAAAGTTTCTATTTCAAGAATTCTGACATATTTCATACTATTTTGTGGAGGTGAGCTCAAGCCGTGCAGGTTTATTACCTGGTACGTTCTGTATGCCTGTGAACAGCAGTACTTCCCTTTGGAAAGAGGATCTGAGGCTTTGTCTGAGTGAGCCAGGGACAGATGGGAATAGAAGCAAGATGATCTCTATCACTTCTGGTATGTTTTAAACCATGGATTATATAATTACTTGGGGCCATCTGGTCTCTCCCTACCTCATGATGGACTTAGTGACACAGTTTTTGCATCAGCCCTTGCAGTAATCTCCTTGTGCTCTGACCATTTACAAAGCTTCTCTTTTGCTTTTATTTTTTGTTAATTTGACACAATGTTCAGTGGGCCTTTTTTTTGCTCTAGTCCATAATCTGCATTTGCCCTGCTTCAGTTTATGATGAGCTGATGACTAAGCTGATCATTATAGACTTTTTTCCTTGTATTTAGTGGTACTCTACCTGTGACAGGACTACTATTTTGTAGCTACACAATAATTATAAAGTGAGAAGTCTGTTTCACATTTTATGAGAACAAATTTTCATCCTTAGTAGTTTCTTTCACTCTTAACCAAATATTATGCCATACAGAATTTAGTGATGTTTCTGCAAGCTGGGCTACAGTTTTCTACATTTCTTCTCTATGTGTGAATTCATCTTTAAGTTCTTAAGCCTGAGAAATGTTCTTGACTCATTTACTTTATATCTTGCTCTACTGTAGGTGGGAGGTTTATGGTTAGGAAGTGAAGTTTTCCAGATCAAGCAGTGGGAGGCTGCTGCAGGTGAAAAACTCTGCTTGGTACATGGATTGCCTTTGATGTTTAATTTATTGGAAAAGTGAACACTGTGTGTGTGGGGGAAGTTTTCTCCTGCTGTATTTGCAGTGGTACAGGACATCAAAATCTCAGGTGACAGTTGTTACAGGGGAGGACAATTGTATAGGTTAGACAACAAAAGCAAATATTATTTCAGGCCTTGTTCCTAATTCTTTAGGATAAAATTAGGGCTTCTATTGTTATGAGAACATTGTGAACAGAAGTAAATAAAACAAAGTTGCAGAAACTTGGAACTAAGGCTGCTTATTGCTAAACTCATTGACATATGGACATAGTACAGAGTTTATAAATACAGGATGCAATTTTGTTTCACAGATAATAGCTTTCTACTTTTAGATATCTCTTTGTTCTAGTTGCTAAGCCAAATCTGTGAAAGTCATTTATATCTGGAGTGTGTAGAACCTGCTGTCAGTTAAGCTGAACCAAGCAAGCATTTGCTGCCTTTGGTGAGGATAAAGCAAGTGTCTTGTGTTCTCTGCCAAATTAGCATTATAGCTTAACTGCCCTTTGCCCTGGATTGTGCCTTGTAAACTGCTGGAATGACTTGACAGAAAAGAGTGAGCATCCAGTGAGGTCTCTTCTTGTCCAGCTGTTCTAACTCTGGTGACAGCAGCACAGAGTTGAATCACTGGTGTGCTCTGCTCAGTCTGGCTGAGAGAGTGGAGCTGTCAGGCTGTCACCATCAGCTGCTGCTGGCAGGGCTCTGTAAATGAGGTTTGAATTCGCTGTCCCTTAATCTTGTAGGGCAAATTTGGATTGTGTTAGAAGAGTTGGGGGATCTGGAAGGAGTTATCTTGTATCTCCTCAGAGATATATCCTGCATCTGAGCAAAGAAAACGGAGGGGAAGATTCTTTTACTTTTGGCTGTCCCTGGAAAGGCACAGTGAGGTTTTTCAACTCTGATTTGCTCTTGAATAAGAGTACCTGAAGGTCCTGTTGGTGGTGGCCTTTAGATATGACCAAACTCTTACCAATCCCTTGGGTCTGGACCAGACAGTCATGTTCACTGGTGAAGACAGAAAAAACACTGAGTATTACTAAATGCCTGAGCCAGGATCTGAAAGGTTAAGAGAGACCTGAGGGAGGCATTATTCAATTTTATCCTGTTCGAGCTTCCCTGTGACTTCTGCTTAGGATGCCTCTTAGGCAAAGGAAGTGGAATATTTGATCTGACCCCATTTGGCTGTTCTCCTGTTTTGTCATTTCAAGTGTAGCTCTGGAAGTCTGAAGCCATGTCTGCTTTGTGAAGCTGTGCTTCCAGTGTTCCTTCTTGGTGCTCTGTGTGCTGGGCCAGCAGATTTCGTACCAAATGGGAGCTTGTTGGCTGTTTGGGGTCCGTGCTGCTAATGAGCAGCTGCAGCCCTGAAGCACTCCCTCACCACAGGCTTCTCTTCCAGCTGGTTTCCTAACAGTGACCTGAACAGCTTCACCACACCCTCCTTGCTGTTTGGCACTACATCTTAGATGGGAAGGAGTGGCAACTGTCTGGATGGGCCTGTCCCCTGGTTTTGGCTTTTCCAGAAGCGTGGGTAGGAGTTTCTCCTGGGCACCAGCTGTCTTGGGGTTAACTGGGCTCCCCCTCCTCTGCCAGTCTCAGTGTGTCTGGACACCAAACACTTATGAAGACAATAAGGTCATGGATGATGGACCACACTGTTTCAGCGAGTTCTAGGTTCTGACTGCCTGTAATGGAGATGAACTGTCGTCATTACCAGGAAATATAGCTTAGGTTTTTCAAATAGAAAGAATTGGGCTGTATTTTAGTGAGTGTGGGTTTTTTGTGGTTTTTATTTTTTTTTTCCTTTAAATATTTTTTTTGTGTTTGTTTGTTTGTTTTTCTTTTTTGAGAAGGGGAACAGGCACAAAGGTCCCTCTCCGTTTTCCTCAGGGATTTGCTCTTTTTCTCTCAAACCTCCCCCATCCCCCAAAGCTTATTGACTGCTATTTTCTCTGAGAGGAAAAGGTTCTTGTTCAAATAATCCTGCCTCTCCAGTGTGTTGCAGGCATCAAGGCTGCTGTCACAGGCTATTCTCCTTTGCAGTCCCAGCAGCCTGAATAAGTGACATGTGCTTTTTTGTAGTATTTTATCCTTTCCACCTGCCCTGCCTGAGGGGCTGTTCATTGTATCCCTGTGCTGTTTTTACGTAAGGTATTGCATCAGGCAGCAAAAGGGATATGGTGCTGAATTTAAAGAGCTGGATGTTGTGTTGTGTATTTTTCAAGCAGCCTTGAAAAAGCCGTGGGCTTTTTTCTCTTTTTCAGTGTGAGTCTGTGCATTCTGAGTGTTATGACCATCACATATTTCTAGTAGAGGCTGTTGAGTTGGTAACCAGGCTTTTCAGCAGGGTATTTTATCTGTAAGCCTATTGGAGGTGTTTTTTTTTTTTTTGTCATCACTCCATGCCACTGTGCTTTTTAAGTGGGGTATATTTTACCCATTTGACATAGTCAGCTGTGGTCATGGTTGGTTTTGACTGTTTTGCTAAATCACACTTTGTCTTTCCCTCACCCTCTGTGAAAAGTTTCTGTCTTGGTTAGGGTTAAGGTTCAGCACTGCTGCAGGGGATGTTTATTAGGTTGTTTTCCTCTGCCCTCTGGAAGGAAGGGATGCTAGGGTTAGTCATGCAGCTACAGCAGTGTTTTATGGATGATTTCTCAGAGCTCACTTTCCTAGTGCTAGTCTCCAGTGCAGGAATCTTGGTGAACTGCTGTAATGTATATGCAGACTTTGCATGCATCCTTGGTTTCTGAGGAAGAGAGGGACTGCCAGAGCTTTACAGAGATGGCTTTACATGCAAGTCTGTGGAACCACCTGTGTCGTCCCTCATACCTTTTTAATGACTACTTCAAATTTGTCTCAAACCTGTTTGTTAGCATGACCTCTTGGCTGGCATTTATGCATATTTCTCTTTTAGCATGTGAAATTCTCTTTTTTTTTGTGATAGGTTGTTCTTATTTTTCATTCCACAGCACACATTTTAGTTTTGTTGTAGTTGATGGAGGCAAAGGCATGCTTTAAAATTAAATAGATTGTGTTATCCTGTTGGAGTGGGTCCAGAGGAAGGCCACAAAAATAATCAAAGGATAGAACACCTCTCCTATGAAGACACAGAGCTGGGGCTGTTTGGCCTGGAGAAGAGAAGGCTTGGGGGAGACCTTGTAGCAGCCTTAAACTAGATTTATAAGAAAGGTGGGGCTTATAGCAATAGGACAAAGGTTTATTGTTTTATACTAAAAGAGGTTTGATTTAGACTGGATATAAAGAAGAAATTTTTATGATAAGGGTGGTGAAACACTGCCACAGGTTTCATAGGGAGGTTGCAGGTGCCCCATTCCTGGAAACATTCAAAGTCAAGTTGGGTGGGACTCTGAGCAACCTGATCTAGTTGAAGATGTACCTGCTGATTACAGGGGGTAGGACTAGATCTTTAAAAGTCCCTTCCAATCCAAACCCTTCCATGATCCTTAGGCATAAGGTTTATCTTCGTACAGTAGGTTGGGATTTTTGGTTTGTTTATAAGCAAACTCAACCTATAGTGTAAAAAATGCCTCTCTGATAAGCTGTCTTTTGGAACAGTTGGTTGCCAGTGCAGGTAGTATGAAAATAAATAATTTTAAGGCAGGCTTAGTACTTGAACACGTCAAGAGCTAGAAATTAGTTGCTCTGAACCGCAAGGTTGCTGGCCTGCACCAGGTCATGTTTACACACATTATATCCTGTCTTGTGGCTCTATTGCATTCACTTTCCAGACTACAAGAAAGGCCTTGGCAAAAGAAGTGTTTTAAAAAAGAGATGGATATAACCTTTTCTGCATCTCCATTTTACTTGGAAAAAATAAAACTGGGGACTCAGGCAGGCAGCAGGAAAGCTCATCTTGGTGATGGCACAGTGCTGCTACAGTGCAGATTCTGGTTGAAGAGGAGCAAAGAGCTGCTCAAAATGTGGGTGGTGAGACACTAGAAGTGAGAGATATACTGAGGTGCTACACAAATTCCAGTGCCCTTATTCCTTAAGACTGCTAGAACCAGTTCCTAGTGCATGAAGACTTCATGTTACTGGGTTTGGTCACAGATGTTCTGTGTAGGTTAATGATGTTTCTCCAGAGTATTATTTCTCTTATAATAAGTTATATCTGAGGACTTCTGTTCCAGTAGCATGATTTGTAAAAGGGTAAATTATCTGAAATGAAGACTACATGCATGAATGTATACAGTATATATGAAGTCCACAGAACATAAATCTGTCTGGGTCAAGAGATTAGAGCAGATGATTTTTTTTCTCCAAGGCAGAAAAGTGATTCAATCTTCACAAGTGCAACAAGGACCACTTTGCACCCTCATGTCAATGTTGAATTTTGTTTTGGTACAGCCCTTGTTGCAACAGGGCTGTACCATTCATACCCATGATGGTCCTTCCATGCTTGTTCAATGTTTATGTAGGACAGACCACCCTGTTATGTGTGCCTGCATCCAGGCAGGACATGCATATGGCTGCTGGCACCTGGATAAGGACAATACTCAGCCAAGACTTTTGGGTCTGGTTAAAAGAAGCTGACCTAAGCTGTACCTATAGGGCATCTGGAAAATGGGCTGAAAAGCATACATTAGTTTTTATCCCCAGTATTGAGAGCTCCCCCCATTTGCTTGAGTGTTACAATTTTAAAAGAGAAAAGCAGTCAGCTGAGTTTCAGTCCTTAAAAGTGAGTAACTAAAGCAAAACTCCTGGAAACAATAATAAAACTACTTCAAATAGTAAAACAGGAGTACTGGTTCTGTGGTTAACCCAGATTTTGAGCACAGAGTAGCTTGCAAATGTGTATATTGTCATAGTATGTCATGCCATGAATCTCAGGACTCTATTTCAGCAGTACCATCAGGAAAAGCAGTATCTAATTTTTTTTGACTTTTAACAGTAATTTTCAGAATTACAATCATTGTACCATATCTGGCTTCCTAAAAATATGGGGAGATTTTGATAACTCTCTGCTTTATTTTGTCCCTCTGTAAACTAGCTATCTCTTTGCATTTTATGAAGGTTGTGAGCTTGCTATAATTTTTTCCTCTAGATACCTTTTCATTATTTTTTTTTTCATGATACCTTTTTGATTAAGACTCTTGGTAAAAAGAAAGGAAGGCTGTGCTCTAGGATTCTCCAAGTGTTTAGATTCAACCTCTGCAGCTGCAGCTCTTCTTCATGTAAGTAAATTAAAACTTTGTGGGAAGGACACTGAACCTTGTAATCTGTTATAAACTGGTTCTAAGTCATGACTTATCTTTGTATCTTGCCTGCAGTAAACATTTATATATAAAAGTAGCACAGCTCCAAAGGAGTTCTGTCCCTGTCAGGCACTGATAACTGGATTATATTACTTACTGGATAGTGCCAGGCCTACATTCAAATCCCTGGCTTGAGCCAGTCACAGCAGAAACTTAGCTCAGACACTCCTTACACTCAGGAAACCCTTGTTTAAGTCTTGACTTTATGCAGTTCACTAGTCTCTCCCTTTACTAGAACTAAGTGCTTAACCTGGGACCTCACTATCTTCACTCTGGAAATTTCTTTGAACTCCCTCCTCTTCTTCCTTTTCCTCACTTACTGTGTGGGATTGTCCTGCTATTCAGTCTGAGGGACACAGACCTCTCCCAGCCCTCCCAGTCTCCAGACAGGTCTGTAGCAAATCCAAGTCGGGTGCCCCATGTGCAGGCAGTACCACAGACCCTGCTTCTGGTGAGTCCTCCAAGTGCTGAGCAGAAGGTGATTATTGCTGGGCTAGGGGTGACCTTAGTCACTGCTTTTGTTGGAGCCCAGCCCAAATCTGGTGTGTCCCTCTCTGTGCTGGAGAGGGATGGGCTGTGAGGCTGTGCACTTCTGCTTCCCTCCCATCCCAGCAGCCGAGGAGTAGCATTACCTCTGCAATTATACTGCTGACAGCAATGATTTCTGAGTTACTCTGTTTCAATAGGAATATAATAACATATTATCTCATCAGAGTAGTGTTAATACTTCAAAAACATCCTTGATGGGAAATGAAATAAAAAGGAAGTTGTAGAAGTACAGTAAGCAGTTGTGCTTGTGGACCTCAGTGATGCTCATGTATGAAGAAGGCTGGAGGTCTCATCTGCACTGAAGAGTTCCCTGCATTGTGGAAGCTGCTGCCTTTGTCTTT
>JACBWW010000057.1:2622419-2916555 GCA_020086605.1 Lanius collurio | reverse complement strand
ATTGCCTCACTGTATTTAATGAATATCATTTTCTTGGGTGTAATAATTTCTGAGAGGGAGAGTAATCTTTGGAAAGCCTAAGAAAAATTGAAGGAGACAAGATAATTACAAGGACTGCCACTATCTGGTGATATGGAGGTGCACACATTCTATGCTTGAAGTGAAAAATCTAGGCATAATCAGGAGCTCATGCATAAACTCCCACGCATCTGGATGAAGTCAGAATTGAGCCTACTGTTGCAAGTGACAGTGGTTATTTAGGGTGGAAAGATATTACTGCTGATATATATAGTGCTGGAAAACTCTGCTAGACGTCATAAGGCCATCCTTTACATTTTGATTTGAATGTAGTGAACTACAAATGCCAGCCCATAAAAACATTGGCAGTAAATTGAGCATCTCATTTGTTAACTGTAAGGAAGAGTATTGCTGTTTCCAATATGCAAATTGATAAGCATGAAAAGTCTTTTACATCTACCTTGAAACTGTGGCTCTGCGGTTGCATGGCTGGTGCCTTTGAGAAGTACAAATGATTAGAACAGTAACATTTGTCTAGATTGCTCTGTATTTAATAATGAGTCCCAGAGGTATTCAGCCACTTGGCTGAGTGCAAATTCTGAATCCTAGAAATACAATACATGAAACTAATCAAAATGCAGTGTCTGCCTACTTCCTAACTGCAACACAAGTAATATTCTTGTGCCGGCTCAAGGAGAATGGCTGAAGATGTTAGTAGTAATAAATGAAACCATTGTTAGGTGTGCCTTGCAGGGCTTTCACAGTATGACTTACCACCCAGAACTAATAAGAGATGGGACAACTGTTAGTCCAGAATTGCTCATATGAAGTGAAACAACAAAACCTAATTTTAAACCTTGACCTTTGAGGTGCTGCTGCAGGGCACGTTTCCAGTGCCCTTTGGAGTCTGACAGCTTGGTTATCCTGCCTGAGAGAGGGCTGTGCTGAGGCAGGACCAATGAGGGGATGCAGAGCTATGACAGATGACTTTAAATAAAACTGCCTCAAAAATTGATAACGCTTCTTATAATGACTTCAAGACACATAATAAACAGATCACTCCTGCACTCCCCTGGCCTCAGGCTGACTGATGAAATTAAATTCAAGGCACTCAGCTCAAAACAGTATAACCCTTATAGGAAAACATTACAGAGTTTAATAGCTGCTAGTTCTTACTGCTTGAGATGTTTCTCTGCATCCTACTGAACACTGGAAGATGAGTTTACAGGAGACACTATGGAAAAGTCCATTTGCTGACTGATTAGATGATAACATGTTCTTGTACTTCCCTTTTATTGTATGCTTGAAGTGTTAGAATACATTTTTTGCACTACTCCAAGGAAAGCACAAGACTGCAGGAATCCCTGTGAGCTGGACAGAGCTCTGCATGTCTGTAGCTGAGCAGGAACTCCTGGTGGAGGTGCCTCAGATTCAAAGCAGAGAGAAGGTGCTTGCCCTTCAGTTTGTCTTGGCTTGGAGGCCCCAAGCCAGAATGTTTTCAATGATTTTAAGAAAACTCTGGAGGAAGATTTCTATTTTATTTTCTCTTAAGCCATTCAGCTCCGTGCTGTACCTTCATCATGAAGATTTAAGTGGATACCTGTCTTTATCCAGATATTGTCTTCCATTCTAGACCTAGGGGTTTATAAACCTTGGTGAACTAGAAAACAAGTTACTCAAATGATTGGTGACAGTCTACTTTAAGATCATCCTTTGCAGTGTCCCTGTTGGAATGTCTTGGAAAGAGTAACATGTTGTTCTGCTTTTTACTAGATTGTTTCAATTCTTCCTCCTCTTAAAGGTGCAAGTCATGTGTAGGTGTCTGTCAGTCACAAGTGGGTCGCATCAAGTATGTTGCAAATCCTCCAAAAAGCAAAATGACAGAAGCAAGCTGTGTGTGTTTTTTTCATTAACGAGGTAATTTCCAACAAGGACTTAATTTGCTCTTTGGTAATTTCTAATGTTTGTTCCACCTCAGCATTTATATAGCTTGTGGCCCATTTCTGATTCCACCTTTTTGCATCTCTGGTGTGGAAGAATATTTAGTTTTTCTTGAGAGGAATGTGAAGCCACGGGGTTTGCTAACAACTCATTTCCCAGAAAACATGTAAAAACATCTCTAGGTTATTTGGAAGATGTAGTGGCTGTCATGGTAAAATATGCTAATTGGCATCTTGATGTTGACATTGCATCAGCTCTTTGCTCGGCCAAGGATTCAAAGTGCATCACTTACTTGGCTGGAAGAGGAAGAACGTGTTTTGCCCCAGCCAGCAGTGTTTGCAGGAAGCAGCATGGGGTGAAAGTGTCTGGTGAGTTAGGAATGTGCTTGAAGTCCAAGTTATTATATTAACTCTGTTGGTACAAAAGGAAGGAAAACATTTTCATAAGTTTCATAAGATCTTTTCACTTTGAATACAGAGGTGCCTGCAGTCTGTGCTTGGTTATGAGAAGATGGATGGATTAAAATTCTGATTGTTCCCATGTTTTATGTAGGAATCTAATAGCTGGATTGAATTCACTGCTAAGTCTCAAAACCTTCTAAAGTTTCCATTGTGGTGATTTGTTCATGGCAGTTGCAGAGGAGCCTTTTGTCCACGGGGTCCTGTACTGGGGTGGCTCATCCCACAGTGCTTCTTCTCAAGTGCTGGATAATCACCAGTTCCATTATCTGGTTTGGCACAAATTTTTTTTTACTGAGATGATATAGCTAGAATTTAATCATTAGCCACTTGTTTTTTTCAGGTCATTGCTGTTAATATTGAACAGCATGATAAGAGTCAGTGTATAAGATAACTGCTGAACCCCTCAAAGTGGAGACAGCACAATGTATGTGGTACAGAAACAAAAAAAACCAACCCCTTCACTCCCAAGAAATCCCCACAAAAAACGGTAAGGAGGAAAGTGAAAAAAGCTAATTTATGAATGTTGAGTGGAAGAAAAATGTGGTATTCTCTTACAATTGTACACCTTGGTTCTCATGTTTCCAGATAAAGCTGTGTCTGATTTCTCCAGCAGCTGGTGAACCCATGGGGCCAGAGCATCACTGGTTTGTTTTAGCAGCCTGTTTGGATTGCACTTGTCTTTGTTTTTTTGAAGGTGTCCTTGGTCAGTTTGGTGGCATGAAAAGGTTCTATTTTCATGCTCAGATAGAACACATGGTGTGTAATGGGCCAGCATGAAAGAAGGTGGGTGGGTGGCTTTTGTGGGAAGTGTGCAGGATAAGCAGTACAGAGAAGCTGTTGGATGAAGAAACAAATGCAACATGCTATTCAAGGCCATTCAAAAACCAGAGTTGTAGTGCTAGAAACTTGAATAATTTGCAAAGCACTTTGATGTCCTTCAGCCTCTTGCAAAGTTAAATACTTCCAGCAGTGCCTTGGTTTTGCCATTTTCCAAGGAGTCTTGGGATAAATAGCCAACTCACCTATAGATCGTCAGGAAAAGGTGTATTGATTAGATGGGCTGGAGGCTGGACACAGCTGTCAGCAATCCAAAGATGCAACACAAGTACTCAAGAACATTTTAGTTGAATTAAAATTACTTTTGTGGGGTAATGTTCATATGGCTTCAGGCTTGTTTAGCCACCTAGTCAGTTTTTTAACATGGCAATGAACATTAACATCTGTTCTATCAGTGACTGCCGTTGTTAAGCAATTAATTTCTGATTTTGTGAAACTTCCTGTGATAATAATGAACCTTGGGCTATGAAGAAATTCTTTAATGTGTGCTTTGTGCATCTTGTTTCTTTGCTTTCTTAGGTCTACACTTTTTGTATCTTGTTACCTTGCAGCAGGAAACAAATGATTGAAACTACCGGATAGCCAGGGAACACACGGGGTGTTGAATGTATTCTGCTGCAGTCACAGGCAGCTATAGAGCAGATGTTGAATTGAGAGATTTTCACAGAAATATCTGTTCTTCTTAAATGTCTCCTAAGCCACTGCAAGCCAATCATTAAATGGCTTCCATGTCTATTAAAACAATGAGGATGTTTAGTACAAGGACCAAAAAGTCTCAGATGCTGTATTTCAAATGCTGCAGTAGGAGAAAACAGGAGAAAGACATCTCAAACTCCACTGCAGCCTTACAGTCCCTGGAAGCCCGTGGCTTTCCCAAACAATCCAGATCATTGCCTTCCTCCCTGTCAAAGCTGTAAATATGTCAACTGTATTTAGATAATGGGATTCATAATTCTATGAGTGACATGAGCTATTTATGTGATGGTTTGAGAGGGTTTTGGAGCAGAGACTTTAGCTTAATATTTTGCAGCCTGTTTTATCCTTATAGCTCTAGTGAGGTCACTAAAGTCAGAAGAGGGATGAGGTTGCTCATTTCTGTTTTACTTCCCTGGAAAGCAATTTGATGCATACTGGGCTACCCAGTTTCCTTTCCTCCCTCTGAAGTCTCTCATATTATTAGTCCTCCCTGCTTCCCTCCTCCATAACTTCTCCTCATGCTTTTCTTTCTTTCTCAGTTTCCAAATTGCTATATTCATCACTGTCGGCTTTCCCTCCTTTTGTAAACTCCTTCAACTTATCTTCTGCTTCAGATAAATGGTTTTAATTTAATATTTTTGATGCTTCCAGGTTTCTTCTGAGTTCTCCTTATGCATCATCGCCAGCTTTTTTTTTTTTTTTCAGCCATACATATTAGATTTGATTTTTATGTTGAGGGCCTTGAAGACTATTTTGCACTCTGATATTTCATGTGCCAAATTTCATGCACTCAGCAGTGCTTAAAATGAGAAATATCTTAAGGGAAGAAAATTTACAGTGGATTTTACTTTTTCTGCAGTAGTGGAATAAACTTTTAGTTTGGGAGAAGACAGAGAAAAGCATGGGTGGAATATGGTTTCAAAGCATCGTTTACCAGAAGCAGACTGAGTTATTCCTGGGTTTGTTTTGATGTACTCAGGCTGAGTTTAATCGAATGCACAGATTTACATTCTCGTCAGTCTGTTATTGCTAGACTTGCTTTCATGAAGATATGGGATATAGAAAAGATGAAAGGGATCCAGAAAAAGCCAAGTCTTACAGGAATATTGCATGTGGGACCTTAGAGCACCTGAGCAGCTGCTCAGCGAGCCCGATAGAAATCAGCCATCAGAGTCCTTCTCTGCCCTGCTCCTCTTCTGGGGCGTTTTCAAAATGGAAATTGGTGGAAACTGGATATCATGGCAAATAAGAACTGCTGGGAACTTTCTCAAAGCTGGCTTCTGAGATGTTGGCAAAGCTTTAAGAAATATAGGGCTATATCAGACTGAATAGAGTATTTCAGGCTTTTGAGTACCTTCTGGAGGAAGAACTTGCCAAAGTTTTGCACTTCTAAAACTATACTTTTAGTGTCCTTAGGAAAATTCAATCAAATTTTTGATGTTAGAACAGAAAGTTTTTCAAACTCCCTGATGATCCATCGGCTGTAGAAGGATGTGTACCTTTTTATTATCTCCAATGGTATATGTTTTATTTTCTTTTTTTCTTTTTTATTTTTCTTTTTAATAGGTTTACTTTTTTTGATGCATGAGATGCAGATTGACTCTTCTCACAAACTGCAGCGGGAGATTTGGAGACAGGAGTCTGAGAGTTTTTATATTTGAGCATTACAGGGAGAAACAAAAGCCTTAGTTTGGAAATTTATTTCGGTTGTGTTGCAGTCCTCTCTTTTCCCATTGCCTCAGATCTAAGCTTGTTGCAACCTTCTGGCATGTTTGTGATGTGAATTCCTGGCATGTTTCCTACACAAACATCTTGCTGTGCTCCTGGGCTTCCTTTCTACAGAGCTGTTCCTTTGTTATCTCTGGGTCGGTCTTCTAGGTTTTCTGTCCAAAACAGTGACTAAAGCTATACAACTGACAAATTGAGGGTCTAAATAAAGAGGTACTGGAGAAGTCTGGATGTGGTTTAAAATGCCAGGGAGAAGGGAGCCATTAGAAAGAATGCCTGGAAACATTGGGTAGAATACTTTAAAAAATGAATGGCCTATTGCAGGCAGATTGAAACAATATTATGTTTTTAGTGTTTTATGTGAAAGCTAATATATAATAAATGTCGTTGATATAAATTTGAAAATATCACTGGCTTTGTAACAAAAATGTCAGAGTGTGATGTTTAGTATTTTTAGTTCTCCACTAAAAAAAGTAATTTTTGAGTGCAATTTTTAATTGTTGCATTTCCTCAAAGGACCCACACTGGAACTCTAATTTACTGTCTTCACAACTGGGGACAGTGCAGATTGTTTAGACTTTCACTTTTGCTAGAATGGTTTTATTAAATATGGATGTACTCTTGCTACATAAGGGAAAACTAAATCAGACCAAATTTGTTACACTTTACATAATTATGCATTGAGAACAATGTATAATTAATAAAGTCATTGCAGATTCAGGCTATGGGTTGCCATTACCAGTGAAATATAAATTCTTTTAATGCTGAGTGTTTCCTGTGTTTTTTTTGGGAAAAAACTATACAAGTTTAGAGCAACACCTATACAAGGTGTTGCTCTAATAAATTAAATTACTGGAATGATAAATTTCTTCTGGAGAAGTAAGAAGTAGTTTTAAATCAAATGAACCTGGATGACCATGTGCTTTGCACTTCCAAGTTTTACACTGTTTCCAAAAGGTTGCATAGTTAGATAATTTTGAATTAATACTTTTAATAGCTCAGTTTTTAATGTGCCCAACAAAAAGTACTTCTGGACTCTTTCCCAGTTAATAAAGCAGGAGGAAGATGCCTGAAGACTGAGGAAGGTGGGAAATTGTCAAAGGTTGTGAAACCTAACAGTAGTTCTTACATTTCTATGTAAAGGAAAAAGAATAAGATTATTGTTGATTTTGAGTATTAAATACGCTTGGGGTTTCTATTTTTAATATTAATCTCTTGTCTCCCATTCATTTACTGTATTTAAGAGGCCTGAAATAGAGAACTAAATCTTGCTTATGCAAACATGCTTAAAATATGCAAAGGAGAATAGTGGCACCATACCAGCTGTGCAACCCGGTTCTGCCCAAGTGGTTTGTTCTCCTCAGCCAGAGGCCTGTGAAAATCAGTGCTTAGGAGCAAAGCAATGCCTGCCTGGCATCCATTCCCTTTTTGGTTGACACCTTTTTTTGAAAAAACAAATATTACTACTGTAAGAAGCCAGAGTAAATCCTTTCATGCTCAGCTTTCTTCCCCATGCTTTTCCATGTTTTGTTCCTCTTCTCCAGAAGTTGCCGTTGTCCTTGGTGCATTTTGACTGGATAAGGGATAACCCGTCTGGGGTTCCTGCTGTGGGGTCTGGGCACCAGCATTCTGGGAGCAGGTAGTGAGTCTGGAGAATGGTGCCTGTCATCAGTGTTCACTGTACATTCAGGAAAGCAGAATCTAAATGTGTTTATCTCTCCTTGCAGACAGGGATAGTTGATTGAATGCATCTTTTAATTACTAAGAATTTCAACATCTTAAACTGAGATATGAAACTGCTTAAATTAATTGGATTTAAACATTGGAGAAATGACAAAAGAGGTGTAATTTCTCTGTTTGGGTGCTTCTTTGTTCTCACTAGTCTGCATTTCCTACAGGCAGCTGTGAAGATCTGATCTGTTGAAACACCATGGTCTGAGAGAATCTTAGATCATATTTCTTTAAACTGACATATGATAATTGTATTTAGCCTTCCTCTTGCAATACCATAGCAACAAGGTTCTTTTTCTTGTTTGAGAAGCAATATGGGAATATGTTCTGCACAGCAACTGAATTTTGGAGCAGTCTGAAAGATGAAGTTTTAGGGGGACTCCTGGTATTCTTTGTAACTGAATTTCTTTATTAGCTGTAGCTTCTTGCTAGAGCTACTGCAGATTTATACTGACAACTGTAGGTGGAACAACAAGAAAAACACTACAGACAGAAACAGAATCTAAATGGCAAAGCATCTAGGCAAGAATTTGTTTTTTTTTTTTTTTCCTTTTTTTCTTCCTTTGAGTAGTTGCCAATGGACAGTTTGGCCTTTTAGTGCAACTCTGTTGGGGCAATTACTTGATGAATTCTTCCTTTGAACCAGGATCTATTAATAGGCATATGTTTTTTCTTGCTAGATGAAATGCATGACATTACTTTTAGAGGGGAAAATTAGATTTCAATCATAAAGATATCTTATATGATAGAAAGATAAAACCAAAATTGATCACTTCTTTTCCCCCCCTAGAGAGTCCTGCTTTCCATGCTACACTGCTGCTGTCCCAGCTTAGCTTAGTCTGTGCTGTCAGGGCATGAAGGTAATGAATAAAATGGTCATTTTAAGTCTCTACATCAAATGGGTTCAAAAGAAGTAAGTCAGACTAGAGAGCAGAAATTATTTTTGGCAGCTACAAACAGGGAAAAGATCCTGCTGAAAATCTGTTTAATCAACAGCGTTCAGCAGCTTCTCTGGTAGTTTTGGCAGGAAGAGTTCTGTTATGTAAACTTCACCATCAGAATAATATAGTTAATAAACCTGTGTCTGCCTGCTGAAAGCTGGTAAGTTCATAGTTCAAACAGGATTTCCTTTCTGCTAATGCAGGAGATAATGCAGGGTTAGAACAAGAATGGACAGTGGTATTTTTCTCCCTCCCCCCCCCCCCCCTTTTTTTTTTTTTTGCTTAGACAAAAATCCAAAGCTTGCTTATAGTTTAATTACATATCAGCTGCTGCATTTCAGTGGGGGAGAAAGTGAATGAAATGTCAAGGTGCTTGTGGGGCTGGATGGGCAGTGTTGCCTCCTGCCTTAATAAGTAAAAAGGAGTAAAATAAGGCCAGAAAGATGCAGGATTAATAGCATTTCTAAATATATTCTTCCCTTATAGTAGGTCATATTAGATTCATTTGTGTCTCCCAGGAACCTATCCCAAATCAGATAGAATTTTAAGGATAAAAATTATCTCACTGTATAGCACTTGGAAGAAAATTGTAAGGTAGGGAAAACTTCAGGGAATAACTGTAATAATTCTTGTTTCTACTAAATAAGTAGATAGCTACTTTGATTTGTTAAAGCTTCTGAGTAGTCTTCAATGCTATAATGTATTATTAATTTATAAAACAATTACAGCTTTTACTGGATTGCGTTTGCAAGTCTTTGACCCTTTATTGCAGCCTGTGAGACCTTCAGCATTGGCTTTAAAAAGGGGTACAAAAATAATATTTCACATATTATTCAAAAGTAGGTGTGATGTGTTGGTTCCCAGATTATTGTTTGCTTATATTGGCATCTATTGCTATGAAGTCTGTAACTGCTAAATCCAGTGTTAGAAACTCCAGGTATTTCACAGTATGCAGAATTCAAAATCTGAATGTGAGGCAAATATGAATGGGAATCATCTTTCAAAATTATTTCAAGTGCTTTGGCTGAAATTTGAGGAAAAAATGATTTCTGATTTGATTTGCTTCCCTGCTGTGTACCTCTATAGCTAACGTATTTAAGTCATTGTGTTTCCCTGAGTTAGTGCTCCCGCTCCTTGTACAGTCCAGGGTGTTGTTGGATAGGTGATGATCCAGAGATGTTATACCTGCTCTCTGCTCCCACACCTCAGCACACACTTCCTGTGGGTTTATCAGGAAGTGCAGCAAAGCTCTGGGTTACTTTATCCAGCAGCCAGAGCATGCTTTGGCCCTGATGAAATAACCTTGCGTGAGTAGGTGGGGGTTACAGCCCTGACATTTACGCTGCAGGGTGGAGGGGTCTTTCCTCCCCCTTCAAACCATACACCAGACCCCAGGAACTCTGAGGATCTTCAGGAACAGCCAGTGAGTAATTACTGCCCTCCCAAAGCCAGTCAGCTCATCAGCCTGGGGGGAATGTCTCTAGACTTACCTGTTTTCCTTTCCTGTCTGGCTTGGTTTTTCCAGCCTTGCCATTCTTCAGGGTCTGTCGTGACACCAGACCAGTGGATCATCTCACGAGGGTGACAGATGCTTTTTTCAGGCTGGTCGAGTGAGAAACTTGAAGGCTGGTGCTGCAGGCACAGCCCACTTCTCAGGCCTGATTTTTCAGCTCAGAAACTAGAGCCCAAGGTCCTAAAAAAGACAAACTTGGGTTCATCTTTTCCTTTTTGGCCAACTACAGGTGCCAAAGTCTAACAGAACAAGTTATAAAATATCTCCTAATTCCTCAAGTGTTTCAACAGCCCATCCTCTGCTCCTTGGCTGCCAGGGGGCTTGAGGGAAGCAGCCCTAATGCCTTCCTTGTCTTTCATAGGCCAGTATTTTCCTAAAGAGTGTATTTTAAAAAATAATTTGCTGTTACTAAATATCTTTTGTTTCCCCCTGCTTCATTTCAATGAAATGTTGAAAATTTTGGAAAAATTACCCTTTATATATGAAGCTTTTTTGTATCTGATAACTGATACAGGGAAGTTGTACAGGAGAGACAAACAACAGGAATATTCTTTTTTCTTCTCACCTTTTTCTTCACCCTGCAGACAAGATTTAACAGGCAGAGCAGTTGGCCATGGATATACTGTTTCTCATCTCATTTTGCTAGCATTTTTTTCACTCTAATCCTTTTACTTTTATGTTTACCTGGTGGCCTGGGAGGCAAACATGTCTCTTATTTTTTCCCACTCTGGGAAAAAACCATGACACATATGTTAGAAGTATGGCTATGAAATGAAAATACTCTTCTAATAGAGTGAATACTATAATAGTTATACTAGGCAGTACTAACCAGCAGAAGATTTATATATTCTCCTCCATGCTTTAGGTCAGTTAATTTATAAAATGAGAACATCTTGTATAAATACCAAGAAAAGCTGAAATTTGAGACCTATGATCAGTTGCATCCCACATTTAATTAGGCACATATAACAAATTACAAATAGTGATTATTGAAGAAAGGAGGGGAAGGTCACATATTAGGAAGAAAGTTTTCTGCAAGCTACTTAGGAGTAAATGAGCCCTTTCTTTAATTATCTGCACTGGTCTTTGAAATGAGGGTATCTGACTACAACTGTTCTTTAAAAGTAAATTACAACCCAAAGAAAACCCAATCATGTTCAAAAAGTGTTTGCCAAGATTTCTTCATGGTGTAAAATGGCAAAAAGTGAAATGAAATTTGTGTGGCAGAAATTCCAACGCTGTGCATCTCCCTCTGACCTTTGAGAAGAGAGATGGTATTTTTAGGATGAAGATGAACAAACCCCTGAGGTCTCTGATTTGATAAGTCAGTTATTGAATTCAGTGCACTAAAACATGAGAGAGGTTGCCATACTGAGGGAGTGTCTGGATTTTCTGGTGTTTGAGTGGTGAAAGCCTTTCTTGGGCTATTAACTGTCTGATAATGTTTAATATAGTGAAATGCACAAGGTAATAGGAAGGTGAGAAAAAGGCACTGAGAGAAAAGAAGATACAACTATTGCTGTTTTTAATATAGTGTAAAATAATATGGCTCTGAGGTAGAGTGGCTCTTCTGGAAGTTCACTCTTGCTTGGCAATGTAGGGATTTCCAGTTGCTGGTGATAGCAGGACTTTGGAAACAGAGCACTCTCCCTTGTGGCAGAACTTAGCGGCATCTGACTGCTGTACTGATCAATGGGGTGGTGTGAGAGGTGCTTAATTCTCACAGAAATTTATTGCTGGTGGAGAATGGTAATAGGGACCTTGCAGGGAAAAGAGGCTTACAAGAAATGGCTATTTATCTTGTGCTGTGTTTATAGCCCTTTGTTAAAGGCTTAGCCTAACTCTTAGACTGAAGATTGTCAGTGATGTGGAATATAAGTCAAATATTTTTTCCCTGATGTCCTGCGCTGGATGAGTACGGTTAATGCCATCAGATGCAGGTAAAAGGATATTAGAAGAGAGCAAGTGGAGAGGAGAAGAAAGATAATGATCCTAAGATTTTAAAAGCTACTACCAGTGCTAGATGCTTAGCATCAATTAAAAATTAAGAATAAAATAACCAAACAGGTTGGAAATTCACTGTTGATTAAACTGAAGTTTCATATATTGCTTAATGATTATATGTTGCTATATAAAATGGCTTTCTAGATAGTTGCAGATCATGGATAGGCTTACTGGGAGGGTGACATGAGACAAAACTGCAAGTTATAACTTAGCAAGGAGGTTCCAGTGCAATGGATGCAGAAAGTTGCCTAAGGAACAAAAATCAGGTGCTCTTCAGAAGAGGAAAGAGCTGTGGAAGTGATGTGGAAAGTGTTGCTGAGGACTGTGAGATTGACAAACATGCATTTGTCCAAATTTACTCTGGAAAAAACTTGGTTGAGGATTGAGTGAGAACTTTGACAAGTTGGTGGACTTCAATAGTGAACATGGCTTCCTAAAGGAGGATTAAATATCTTCATCTATGCACATAAATATTTCGTCAGTGTGATGCTCATCTGTTTCTTTCTGTGACACAGTAATGTATAATTAGTGGGATAGAGCACCAGAACTCTGCAAGAAACTGAACTCTGCAAGAACTGAGTAGAAATGCACTTTTTGAATGTATGGATAGTACTCACATTTATTTGTACCTCTTGCTGAATCAGGTATAATTTTCAAAGGCAAAGAGGTGTCAGTGTATGAGAAATTATTTGGTTTTACTTCAAATGGAGATAAATTAATAGAAGCCACCCCAGAGTGAACTGAAACCTTGGATGTAAGATAAAGAAGATCTAAAGGTTTGCATATTAATCAAACTGTGACATTTTGTTCCTGACTACTTGTGCTGCTGTCACTTGCCTGAACAGAAAGTCAGTTTAAGGCCATTCTTAACAGAATATGACTTCCTTTCCTAATCCTTGCTAGAATCAAAGGTGCCATCAATCCTCATCTGAGTTTGGAGGTTAATATAAACTTTTCTTTTTTTCCCCCTCTCTACCTTGATATACAATTTTGTGTGGGAAACACTTTTCAATATTTTAAGCCTTTAATTTATTGTTGCAAAATGTAAAAAAATATTTTTCCAGCTTATGTTTTTCTGCTAGGTAACTGGCAACTTGCTTATGAAGATGCTGCCCTCTTAGTATTCAGTCTGAGAGTCAGTTCAGTGGTGATTTTTCTCAAATTAGTAAAGACATCATTAAGTTCTCCAAGAGACAGTCTGTGTGAGGGAAGCAAGAACTATCATCCCTGCTTGGAGCTCAATTGAACCCTTCCCTAAAATGCTTTGAGATTGGTTTAGTTTTGCTGTTCTTTCTTTCTTTCTTTGTTCCTTTTTCTCCTTCAATAGCTCAGCCTGTTATTTTCTTTTTCCTTTTCTGACAGGAGGTCTAAGTGTTAAGATTAATGTAAGCCAAAGCTATGAATTCAAGTACACCCACATTCAAACTGGAAGCTTGCCATCTGAGCCCACCTCTGCGTGAAACCAGTCGCTGGTGCTGCTTTCAGACTATTTGGGTTGAAGAAGCACTGGGAACATCAAGATATTTTCCTCTTTATTGTCACTTCAGATGCATTTTGGAGAGTTCTTTACAAGTTTTTTACTTCACCTATCTCTAATTTGTACAGCCATTGCTCTCTTCATCTTTCACATCGATGTAACTGCATTAATATTGCCATATGGAGGTTTTAATTTGCTATAATGTGACCTGGCATGCATAAAATGGAGGTTCTCTCAGAACTGGCTAAGTAGTTTTCATTTGATTAAGTACATAATGATTTATTTGGCAAACTTGCTATTTTGCTTCTTTCCTGGCAGCTCTGCTTCTGTTTAATTTGCTGGTGGTTTTATTTATTTATTTTTTTTTTTGAAAATGATGGAATAAAGGAAAATTCTGAATGATTACTGACAGTACTACCTTAAATGAAAAAAGAAATAAGGTGTGATAGAAATGTGGTGCTGCTTAAAGATGCTGTGCTGGCACTGGATGGAATATTTTAAGATTTGTTTTCATCGAACATGAGTTAGGTTGAAGGCTGGATTCAAGAGATAAAATGACATCTAGAGCTAGGTTATGCTGTTCCTATGAGCCCTGAATGTAAATCATGATGTAGTCTTCACTATATGAATGATAGCAAAGTTCTTGTAAATGCAAATTCTTTATAAGCAAAAGTTAACTGAGATTTGCATTGAACTGTGGATGATGGTAAGCGAGGTTTGCAGAAGATTAGCAGCAAGCAATACAACTTCATAGGAAGGAGGAAACCAAATATTGTTGTGGTACAATCTTATGTGCTCACTGAATTCATTTATGGGTTTCTTTTAACAATTCTTCCTCCAGTCACTGCAGAAGAAGTTGTAATAACAAACAGGGGAGAGAAGGAAGAGTGCCAGAACTAAAGGCTGGATGAGCTGGTGGATAACTTTGATCCAGGGTAGCAAGCAAATCAGGTGTAATGGTGAATAAAATTGGTGATGGCCCCTCTCTAGCACTAAGATCAAGTGGCACAGAGCAGAGCATATTTGCTCTTCCCTCTCCCTTGCCCAGTAGTGTGGCCTGGTCTGTACTGTTCTCCTGGCTGTGCTCAGCTGAGGAAGGGGGGTGCTGAAGATGACACCAGGCTTGGTGATGCTTAAACCTGGTTAATCACTGCTGTGAGCTTGATGGCATCTTGTTTCTCTGCCTCTAAATTGCCTGCAGTTAAATACTGCTGTCCCTGCTTTTGTCCCTTGTACTCTTTATGCATGACCTGTGCCATGTCTGGTTATCTGGGGTATTTAGGAGTACAGTTTTCAGTTGAACACTCAGTTGGTACACCCTTATCAAGTTGATTAATTTTATGGAGGTGATCAATGATGCAATCGCAGGTATTGCTAAAGGCACACAGTGTTGGAAGAACCTGGCTCCATGTCTTTAACAACCTGGGGGGACTGACATCGGGCCCTCTGAAGCAGCTGCTTTCTAGGCTGAATGAGCTCAGCTGTCTCAGCCTCTCCTGACATGACAAGGGTTGCAGAGGCAGGTCATCTGCAAATGATTTACACCACGTTTCCTACAAACCTTCAGTTTTCAAGGGGTGAGATGTGTGATGTTTTGTCGTGCTCTGGACTGGTCAATGAGCAGTGTTCTGCTTCAGGTCTGCCCCATCCTTCAGCTTGCGTGTGGGGTGCTGGGGGAAAAACAGTGTCTTGGAAGATAATGAAAGGGGTATGAGCATATTTTTCATGTGCCGTTGGTAATTGGAAGTAAATATTCAGGCTTTCCAGCAAGACTGTTTAATGGTAAGACTAACAAGCAGAATGGTGTTGCAGGACATTTGGGACTCATTAGTGCTCTGAATTAGAAGATGCGTTGCCTTTCCAGCTGATGCCTGATTTACTAGTCATCTGTTAAAAAAAATCCCCTCTATGTTTTGTAGTTGGAAAACACAGTATTGACAATAAAAAAAAAAAAAAAATCCAGTGTCGATGGTTATGAAATCCAGTAACAAACACTCTCATCAAAATAATCCCTGTGAGAGAAAATCAGAACAGAGGACTCCACTGAATGCTTTTGCTCACGGTTACATAAAACTCCTGTGGTGAGATGGAGTTAAGGCTGACGTGCTTGTAACCATTTAAGAGCAAAATATTCTCAGTGAGGGATATTGCTTATCCCCCAAACAAGTACTACATATCAAAAAATAATTTGCTGTCAAAGGAAATCTTAACACTTCAAAGTGTGGAAATAAAATATTAAGGGATCTAAGTAACATTAAAGTAACAATGCTGTTCAGTAAGAAAAATAAAAATAATTGGTGCTTATTGGTATCAAATGAGATTAAAAAAGATGACCTTTTTATATTCCTTCTCCTCTGCTTAATTTAAGGAAAACTGCTCCATTCATGAGCAGTGAGTGAGCATGGCTCACTTTAAATCATGTGTAGATATGTTTGAGTTAGAGCTCAATGTATGTTTTAAGTGCTTATTTGTACTGGTTTATTTCCTTTGTATTGATAGTTTTGTGCATTAAGCCTCAGTAAGAAAAAATGTTCATAACTTACTGTGTAATATCAAAATCAGAGGGATTAATGGGGAGACTAAGTGGATCAGGCAATTGGTGCCCCTACATGAAAACATTTCATAGTATGATAAGTGCCAAAAAGTCTTCTAGTGCCTAATTCCTCAGCTAATAAGAAACTTTGTGGCCTTTAGTGGGCAGTAACAACTTGCCTGAGAAGAAAAGTCAGTAACCAGTGGCAAACCTACTGAGTCAGGGCCAGCAGAGGTGATTGCAACCTTGTGCATTCTGTCAGCCTGCAGAAGGGATAGACTTGATTAACATTTCTTAATCGAAGGACTGGCTCATTTTTCTGAGGAGAAGTTCAAATGCATTTGGGACTGGTTTATGCAATACTACCATGGTGGATTTGCATTCTGAATACAAGAAAAAAGCTTTTCTGTGTGGTTTTTTTTTGTTTTTAATTTTCCTTTCCCTATCCATCACCCTGCTTCATGTGCTCGTCCATGAGTCTTGGAAGCTGCAGGTACTTTCTGTCCATATTTGCCCCTCAGGTGTGTCCTGGACTGAAAGGCACTGAAAGTCCCTTCCAGTCTGCATAATTCTGTACTCAGGGATATCTTGCATGATATTTAATTAATTTTGATGATGTGGAAGGTTAGAAATCTCTGTTTTTCTTTTGGGATAAAAAAAGGCCAACATATGCTAAATTTTTTTAAAGTGAATTAAAGTGGAATAATTAAGCTCAATTTAAGTAATGGTTTTGTTTGTACAGTCTCAGAGCAAGTAAGTACTGTCTTCCCCAACATATGTGCTTTAATTGTCACACCCAAAAATATTCAGATCCCTGCTAAAATAGGGAAGAAGGAAGATAATGCACAGTTTCTTTAGTTTGTGTGGGTTTTGTATAGGCTATGAGAAATAGAAATACCAACATGTTTATAATGTTTTTTTCAGGACAAGAAGTTGATTTAGATCTAGAAAAATTACTTGCTTTCCCAGAAGAGAACTATGCTGCTGCACAATTTTGTTCTCCACCAATTCATCCCGAATGTATTGAGTTTCAGTGTGGAGCTGAAAAAAACCCCACATTTTGTATCTCAACAACTATCGTGAGCTGCCTCAATTTATTAAATCCCCTGAGGCCTGTGTTTAAACAAAAGTGGACAGAAATGGCAGGTGAGCATTTCCCTAAACTGAGAAATAATTGACTAATTTGTGGCAGATGACAACTATAATTTTGCAAAGAATGAGACTTTCTAGTAATAATTACGATATTATTATTGTGATACACTTAGAAAGTCCCTGCACTCTCCTGTGTTTTGAGAATTGGAACAATACTGCAAACTCCTGCATCAGGCACTGAGAAAATGGTAACATGTGCTTAGGTTTTAAGGGAGTGCTCAAGTTTTTAAGATTGTTTTCTAGTTTTGGACTGTTTAATAGTTAACTCCTTTTTCTGAAGCCACCAGAGTTGAAAGGATTATTAAACTGAAATTTGAGAATCTCTCAGGAACTTGAACTTGAAGAAAAATAACAGAGTCCACAAGTTAGCGGCATTTTATGACATTTGCAAGTATTTCATCATGCAGCACGAAAACAATTTGGCAAGGGAATAACATAACATTATCTGAAATGCAGAGTGAGATCTAAGTGAGCTAGACTACCTAAACTCTAAAAATAATGAAAAAGAAACAACCTCCCCCCAATTTACCTGTCAAAGGCAGCTTCAAGCTTCCCCATCCTTCAATTTATTGTAGCATACATCATTCAACATTTCAGTTACAGCATGTATGTCAAAAAAACCCTCTGAAGATAAAATAACTAATTTGAACATTTTTCTGCATTTAATATATGAATAGTTTGTTGCACAAAAGCAGTAAAAGATACTATGTTAATGTATGGTATGGAGGAAGAAATGACAATTGATGCATTCCAGGAAGGAGAAAATTTTTTTAAATTACAAATGCCAGGCTAATTTGTTTCACTCTGAGCCATTGCTATTGTGCTACTGGGCTGTTGTGCAGTCTTGTCAGCTGTTTGCTTGAATATAAATAACTATAATTTTCACACTTGTCTCTTCCTACAGTTTGAAAAAACAGTTGGTTACAACATCAAATTAAATTGATATCTGCTGAGCAGGTTTTAATACAAAAAGTTCTCAACAGTTTGGGTTTTTTTTTCAGTCTTTTATAAAAAACCCACAAATGGACTCAGAGGCACCCAGGAGCCCTGTTTTCAAGCATGCTGTAGTTCTTTGTCAGGGAGCTTTAATAGTGCTTTTTTTCCTAAGCTCACTTCTCCTACGCAAAGCCCCTCTTGCACTGTCAGGCGTGTGTGGAAGGCCGACCCTCCAGGCTGCCCATGCAGGGGCATCAACAGCTGCAGAGGGAGGGGATGTGGTGGGGGAGCATTTCCCTCCAAAAACGATCTGCCCTGGATTCTGATGCCTGGCAGAGGTGAAACCAAGGATGTAGCTTTCCATAAGCAAGCAAGTTTCTTCACATTTTCAAGGAGGGTGCTATGTTTGTTGCTAATCTATTTTGCAAAACCTTGCTTTGAAGCCCTTTTCTGGGGCTGAAGGGAGTGTAGAGCCAGAAGGAGAAATATACTGGTGAGACCAAGGTGCTGTCTGGTGTAGCTTCCCCCCTTGGCCTGTGCTGACAGGTGAATATTTACAACTGACTGTGGCAGTGGAGGGAACAGGCACCCTCTGCCTTGCTGGCCTCCAGCAGTGCGTGGTCTCCCTAAGCCAATGGGTTGGGCTGTGTGTTATGTAGGATTTGTACCTGAGCTAACACTTGCAGGAGTGTAACTTCTTCAGCCCACTACAGTTTTCTAATCCCTATGCAATTTTCAAAGTGATGGTTTCTAATTCTAGGGAAATATGCAAAGTTTTGATTAGGCTTTCTTAAATCCTTTCTTGTATCTCCAAGAGAGGAGTCCTGGGCAGTGCTTTGCTCCTTGGCTCTGTTTTCAAGGGCAGGTGTAGTCTGTATGTGTGTTTCAAATGGCAGCACCCTGGCCTTGGCCAGTGTTCTGAAATCTTATGTGGACATAGGCACCTCTGAACTGCTCTCTTGGACTTCTCTTAGAAATGTTTTGGTAAGACTGATCATAAAATTGTTAAGGTTGGAAATGACCTCTAAGATGGTTGAGTCCAGCTGTTAACCCAGCAGTGCCATGTTCACCACTAAACCATGTCCCCAAGTGCCACATCCACACATCCTTTAAATATCTCCAGGAATGGTGACTCTGCCACTTCCCTGGGCAGGCTGTTCCAATGCTTGCTTCCCCACCTTGGGTATAGGAAGATGATAGGACCAGGTACAGAGTAATTCTTTAACTGGGGATAAGGGGACAAAGCTTTTCCAAAGTTTCTATGCACTAGTGTTTCAGGGACTTTTGGATTCCTTTATTAGCTGACCAGACCAGCAAGACATCTCTTCAAATAAGCAGAATTTACAAGGTTCAAAATTATCTTTTTTAGGGAACTACAGCTACTTTTTGTATTCATATGACTGGTGAGAGACTGGTGAGTAATTGGACTCCCATGTAAAGGATTTTGGGCATGTAGCAAGGAAGAGCAGGTACTATTGTATCTGATGTCTGGAAATTTTCAGAGTAATGGATTGAACTTTTCAAAGTTGAAAGTACTATTGTTTGGTGTGTGAGTACAATGACAGAAAAACCTTTAACAACAGTTTACATCATCTCTTTCTTACTCTGAACTGGACACAATTTGGAAAAAAATAAAAATGTTGTGCTTGCTTTTGTCCCAAATATTTGTGGAGCTAAGTGGATTTATGCACTTGAAAAGCAGCAGCAATGTGACCCTTTTATTACTGATTGTAAAAATAGCTGCAAAAACTATCTGACTAGATACCAGCACTGTCTGAATGCTATGAAAACCCTGGGAAAGGTGTGGCTTGCCTCTCCCCTTCCAGTGAATTGGCACCTCTTCAGTGTGCTGTTGGGTAACAGGAGCTGCGCATGGAAACTGAAAGTGGGGAAAACACCCCCCCCCCCCCAAAAAAAAAAAAAAAAAAAAAAAGGCAGTAGGCTTTGTTGCTCCCTGAGCTGTTATGTGCAGGACCCTGGAGCTCCCTGGAAGGGAGGAAGTCCCCCTGGCACTAGCAGGAGCTGTGTTGGCATTAGCTGAAAATGAGTGTTTTTCTCTGTACAAATGGGAACTTCCATTTACAGCCCTGAGCTGTGTTTCAGCCCTGTGCTCTCAGGAGAGCCACTGGAATTGCAGGTGTGCAAGTTAATCAGGCAGGAATTGGCTCATGGGAGAACAACAGATTTTCTTGCATATGGCTGGTCTTAACTCACTTAAAATTACTAAAGTAGGAGGCTGTTGGCTACTGCTGGTTTTTTACTTCTGTATTTGTAGATTTTCTAACATCTGTAGGCAGTGGTTGGACCTGAAAGGATTGATCACGAGAGGAACTGAGCAGTCTGGTCTCCCTGCTTTTGGTGACAGTGTCTAATCCTAAGGAAATACAGGTGTTTATTTTAATATGAAAAGGGGTGTGTGTGTGTTAATTTATATTCTGGTAAAACAACAATTTGTCTGTGCGGGTTTTCTTCATCTGACATAAATGTCAAAAATGGGGTTTGCTGCAATAGGAAAAAATTGTTCTTCTCTGTATTATCCACTTTATTGTTATCTTTCTTGTGCTACAAGTTGCAGAAAAAATGTTCCGGCTGTTCTTTCTTCTGAAATCTTTGTTTCTGTTTATTTTCATGCCTTACAACTATTCCTTTGACATTACTGGGTTTTCAGCTATCTCACGTTGTCTGTTTGAGAAACTTTCCAGTTCTCTAATTGCTCCTCAGGTTTCAGTTTGATACCCAAAATGGTTTTCAATGGTTTAGTGAAAGGTCATTCTTCAGAGGCTGGTAAAGGCCATTTTGAAAGTGTCCTCAAACAGCTTCTAGTAGCCCTGGAAAGAGATGGGGGTAAAGTAGACTATCATCTCTTAGATCTGTGTGGCTGCTGACCTTTGAGGATGTATTCTGTGGGTCATAGGTCTTGGCTTTTCCCAGCTCAGGATAGCAGAACAGAGGCTCTTAAAATGAATCACTGATTTACTGTCCTAGATATGCTTTGTCTTGAAGAACCCACTGGTTTTAATAAAGCTTCTTTCATATGTGAGTGTTTGTCCAACGCTTTCTTAAAACGGAAGTGTGGTGTGTTTGCCAGAAATTAAAAGACCTTATAGAAGTATGAGTTAAATCAGTGAAAGTCAAAATGAAACAAAACCACCCCAAAATAGTAGTAATAATAATAGTAATAATAGTACACAAAACCCAGAGAATCAAACCCCCAAGTCCTGCTCATGTCATGACACTGCTATTGTCATTCCTGTAGAGCTTGTGCTGAAGTTCCTCTCAGAGTCCTCTCAAACCCTGCCCAGTGCTCTGGGGTCCTGGGTTCAGAGACCTGGCATTTCTTCTGTAACTGTTCTGAAAGTGTCACTAGGGCTGGCTTGAGCTGTTGTTGTCGGCCTGTGTTGTAAACTGATGCCTGTAGAGATGAGCCAATGTATCTGTGCAGTAATAGTGAGATACTCCTGTGCTCTTGCTCGGAGCTGTTCATGGGTGGAGCTCAAAGCACACCTCGGGGGAGATCAGCTGTACTGGCTTGGCTTTGTACTCATGATAAAGTTTCTGGACTAGCTCAAGGTCACCTAATGGGCCAGCAGCAGATGTAGGAGCAGAACCTGCACCTCCTGTGTTCCTCTGGGGTCCATCTGTCATACCATGCTGCTGCAGCTTCTGTTTAACACAAATTGCAAGCAGCTCCCTAACTGTTGATGTCTGGCTGGATCTTCAACATCTTTTTGTGCTGTCAAGGACTGGCACTGCTGAAAGAGAGCTAACAGGCACATTTGTGTAACATTTTTTTTTTTTAAGATGCTGTTTGAAAGGTGATATTGCTGTCTATAAAGCAGAAGTATGTTTACGTGGAGGAATAGGATGAGATCCCGAAGAGCATGAATCACATTGGTATCTGTGGCTAATGCTGTGTTAGCTATGAGGCCCCAGAATAACTAATTGCAGTTTACATCTGGACCCGTGGCTCATGTCATGGTGGTGATGCTCAGTCCTCATTTGCTGCAGGTCAGTCTCAAGACACAAAGCCCCATGTGAGGAGTGAAGCAAGCAAAGAGCAGTCCAGGGATGCTGCCCTGTACTGGTGCTGTGAATGGACTTGTAGTGCAGGGAGCCTTTGGGCTCCAGCAGATGTGCCTTCAATCCCATTTTCAGCCCCAACATGTCACTATTCCAGCAGGGACAATGTGGGGCATGGGGAATCTGATGGTGGCTGCTGCAGCTCCTGCAGTGTCTGATTCCACCCACACTTGCTGTGTGCCAGGGAAGGTGGAGAGACAAAAGGGGAGGGCAGGGCAGCAAGTGTGGCTGTCACCAAATCCCCCTTGCTGCAGTGATGGCAGAGTAAAGAGGTGGCTTAATCAGATGGTACTGGAGGTCTCACATCCTGCAAGGAATTCAAGAAGGTTCTAATGATGATAGATAATTGTGTGAAATCACGTTGTTATAGCTTAACTTCATGCACTAAGGTAGCTCTGAGGTGCTCTCCTGAATTGTAAAGATTTACAAAGCTTCTGTTCTTGGTAAGTGTTTGCTTTGTGTCTCTGTGCTTTCCAGTCATGCCCATCCCATGAGCTTTACTGCTGCTGTCCCTGAGCTGTGCACATCAAGTTCTGCACTGTTCCTTGCTAGTGACAGTTATTGTTTCTGGAGAAAAAATTAAACATGTGTTCACTGTGGAAAGAATAAGCAGGGATACTAGCATTCAGCAATATGCATTTGTAACCCATCTCTGAATTAACCATTCAAAAGTGATGGTATGAGGTCACTTAGAAGAATGGTTACTTTGTTGTACGACTTTTCAGTGGCAGAGTATATAAAATTTTGCAACCTGTTCTTATTTAGCTGTAAGTTACATTTACTTCAAAATTTCCTGGATATTGACTGAATTGCTTTTTACTAATACAGTGACATCCCCTTCTAAATCAAAGTTTATGGCCTTGACTCATGCTCTTTATATTTTGGTCCATCTAAACCGCCCACAACTACTGCTAGATAAGTATTTAAATATTCAGCCTGTCAAATGTGCCCCATCACAAAATATTGTTTAACAAAGCAGGTTTTCCAATGACTTTCAATTTTTACTATAAATATATGACTCTAGGAAGTACTACAGGCATTCTTCCTCTCCCAACCTATAAATTCCATCCAATTAAATTTTGAGCATGAACAGTAAGTTACTGTAATACAGAAAAGCAGTGTGAATTGGGACATGTTTATGACAATACTTGCAATACTTGCAATACTTGCATTTGAATCTAGTGCAGGGTGGGGATGATATGATTGTATGCAGTGGCTGAGATGGGAATGTGGGGTACTTCTGTGAAAACCTTGGCATTTTGTTTTATTCTGTCTGTGGTAAATGCCACAGATCACCCTGCCTGTCCTCAATACCAGCTCTATATAAAACTCAATATGGCTTGTTACTGCAGCACCACTTTTAGTGATGTTCTTGGTGGACTAGAGATCCAGGACTTGCATGCTGAGAGAAGTTCTTGTTCACTGATTTCATTAAAATGAAAGAAATAATGTTCTGGAAGCTTTTTGATTGTCTTAGCTTTTGCTACTAGTTGTTATAAGCCCTGAATTTTGAGTTTAATTTAACTTGGCTGTATGTGTCTAACTTCTCCCTTTCCATAGCTGTCAAAAAGCCCTTTATTTATTAGTGCCTACAATGTAGCTGTTTCTGCACTTTAGATTTAAAACATGATCTTTAAAAGTGGCAACCAATATAACACTGGGTGTCTGCAGCACATCCATCATGCCAGAGTGCTGTTTAGGAAGATAAAAACGATGAGATGTTGTTTTAGCAATATTTACGTGTCTCCTCTCCCATACCTCACTTCTGTGAAATCCATTGGTGTTTAGGGTCTGTGTAGAGCTCTGCTTCCTGCAGGTGGAAACAAGTGCTGTGTTCAAATGGCTTCGCAGTGCTGAGCACATCAAGGACATCACTCTGCTATAAAAGGAAACTTTGGAGGTTTTATCTTGACAAGAGTCATGGAGTTTTTGGGTATTAAAAAGTGTGAAAGCATTTAAAAGTCAAACAAAAGTCATTAAATAACATGAAATCCTTTCTCAAATCTGTTTTTACTTATTTTTTTTTGACTAGGATTTCATATTTCTCTGATGTATCTCATCAGTTTATTAAGGATATCTGTAAATCTCTTTTCTCACTGTCCAACACCTAAGCCCAGGGTAGGATTTTTCCCCTTTACTGTGAACATGAACTTTTTATTCAGAGCAGCCATCTGATGAGTCATTCTTTCATTCTTCCAGTGGAAATAAATTGTCTTTTTCTGGCATATTTCCTTCTCCCAAGATATGGAATAAAATGGATAATAATGTTCTTTTTCTGTCACAGATCTGTAGTTCTTAAAGGGAAGTTCCATTGGAGATGGATGAATTTCCTGTAATAATTTTGTTTACTTGTCCTGTAATGTAGCAATAGCTGTATTTACTGGAGCTCTTTTAAAAACCTGACGGTTGTTTTTGTTTTTCTTCCCATCAAAGACCAAGCCCAAATCCAAGGTAGTGGGAAACTGCTGACTTTTTCAGGCTTGCATTAGATCTATGGATGCTGCAGAACTCTTCAGGCAGAGCTTATATCCAAACACCTTTCTTCAGAGCATCTTTGATGTTTTCCTCTGTTAGCAGAGAAGCAGCGTTGTGGAAAAGCTTGGGCAGGTTTATTTCTCTAGATGGGAGCTGCACTCCAGTGTCAGAGCACAACTCATTCTCCCAGAGGACGTCTTTTCTGGAAGCAAGGAGAGCTGCTAATGATGCAATGCTCTCTCTCCACACACTTGTTGCACTCCCAACAAGCTGGACCTGAATGCTTTCATGCTAGGAAGGGTTAAGTGGTTTCTGCTGCATCTGACTGTATTGCTCTGGCTTTTCTGTGAACAGAGCAGCCTGCATGGTGCTCTTGCCAAGCTTTGCAGGGACCTCCTGGCCCAAGCATTCATCTTCCCCTGTGTAGGTGTTTCCCTGACTGGCACCAGCCCCTAAATACAATTCTGCCTCTCAGATAGTGCCTTACAGCTCTCAGAGGAATGTGTGAAGCTTACAGTTGCACTCTCATGTGCTGAGGACAATTTGTGAGCTGGTTAATGCAAATGGGTTCCTGTACTTTATTTGTTCCTCAGGGACATGGTGGCCTGGGCTACACTAACAAATACAGAGGTAATGCTTGCAAACCCCAAATTCTAGTGGAATAAAGGTTAAAAAAAGTGTTAAAATAACAAGGCTGGTTATTAGAAGAGGAAGGGCTTACCTTTGCTCTCTCTGCATCTCATTTTCTGAGGGTGGTTAACAGCTGTCTCTGGGTTGTAATAGCTGTCATCTCCAGTGGCATTCTGCAGAGGAGGATGACCCTGGTAAAGGGGTTACAGGGACAGCGCTGGCCACCTCTCTCTTCCCTCCTCTCTTTATCCCCACCCACTTTGTGCCCATGGCTGGGTGTAACCCAGATCTCTAGTACTGTCCATCCTTGCTCCCCCGGTTTTCAGAAATTCCTGCTTAAATCACAACAGAAATTAAAAACATTGAAAGATTCTTGGCTTCAGTTCTGTAGCTGTTCTATGTGCCTTCCCAAATATTTAAAACAGAGCAGTTTGTCTTTGCACATTGAATGCTAAGAGAGATATGGTGTAAATGTTGGTAAAGATGTATAAAGTTTAGTTTGCTATGATGCTCATTCTAAAAAACCAACAAACCAACCTGATACAAGCATAGGCCTGCCAACACACTTGGCAAACTCTTTTGAGATAAGCATCACATTTAATGTCTGTGTGTGTTTTGTTAATGACCAGCTTCCACTGAAGAGCAAAAGCATAAACAAGCTCTTACAAGGTTTTTCTTTGGAAAATCTGAGATTCACAGCTATACATAGAATAAATAATAAGGGGAGAGGAAGAGGAGGTTCAACTTCAACCAATATCCCAAATGAAAGCCATTTGTACCATCTGATGGCAGATGTGTCTTTCCAGACATGAGGATAAAGACTGGCATAAATATCCCACCCTTTTAAAAGGGAAATAATAACTGTCTTTTCAGCATTAATATTTAATTCTTTTTGGTAATAGCAGCCATACTACAGGGAAGGTAACTGGAAACTGTTCTCCTTCTTCACTCTACTGAAGTTTTAAATGGTTGAGACTGAAACTTCTTATGGTGTCACTGCAAAAAGACAAGGTTGGTAGGACAGCAGACTGTCCCTCAACAGTTAATGACAAAGTGCCAGGTAGCATTAGGGCTAGGGACTGTTTCATAATCACCTTTGTAGATATCTAATATTTCTTGTCCTTTTCGTATTTCTTATTTTTGCCAAAATACAAGCTGTGAGGTTGATAGCAGAACCACAACAGGTATACATACCTAATCTGATTCTTTTAGAGAAGCTACCTGGTTACTAATGCAAACTGAAGTGAAATGCAAATTGGTAACATCTTAAGCACTTACCTTAACTTAGAAGTCTGGAATTAAGGTTACATATGCATCTGTGTCTCTCTTCAGGTATCCTAGCATCCTGATGATCTCTGGCAACAAGAAAAGCCCTGCCAAATGGAACAAACCTAATGATCAGAATAGAAAAATGTCTTAAAGCCCCCTCTTGTCTCTTTTTAAGTACAAGGGTGAAAAATTTTCTAAAAGCTCTAGGTACTTGACAGAATATGAATGCTGAAATGTCCGTGTGTTAAGTAAGCTTGCTTAACCAACCTGTGTCCTGTATAAATCTGGATTAATATATCCATGGAAACAATTCCACACAACACTAATTCAAATGGCTTAAAATTTTGTGTGAGTTTTTGGATTTGTGAGAAAATTAAAGTTCATGCCATTGGTGTTTTTTCAGTACTGCTAAGCACCCTTTATCTAAAACTGCTCTGAAACAGGTTTTCTTTTATCTAAATTTTTACTCCTGAGTATGTGCTTTTTAAGGATACATTTTAAGTATTTATATCTTGAAATAAGAACATCTAATTTCTTTCTAAGATATGCTGTTGATTCCATTTTTCATCCAGATAAGTATGCCCAGAATACTTCTGATTGTTCCCAGGTTCCAGGTGGTTCCCTTAATTGCAGGTTTCTGCAATACAGAGATGGAACTTCAGCTTTAATTACCTTTCTAATAGCACATGATGATTTTTAGTTGGTTGATATCAGTCACTTAATCTATCTGATAATAGCATTTTGTCAGTAACATTTTGTTCTTTAAAGACAAATTATCTGATGTGTCTGTACATAACAGGGAAAACTTTTTCTTTTGTTTTTTTTTTGGTAGCTGGGATTTGTCCAGTTAACTTTTGTGAGTACCCTGTAACTTGTCCTATATTTTGGTGGATTTGGCCCTTGAGACTATAACAGGTGGCAGCAGAAACCATGGGATATATGGGCAGGTGGCTAAACTAAGGGAGAACTGTAAGAATAAGCTTTTAAAGGCAAACTACCATCAAGGAGAATTTCATCAAAGCATTTATTTTTAACACCATGCCTGGAAAGCCATTTGTTTTGCTCTGTGGTACCTTATTTAGATTAATAGTTACCCTAAAACTGTAATAACCATTATAAAAGTATGTAATCACTCCCATCCTAAGAGTTTGGGAGTAATTGGATATTTTTGGGCTCCTGTTAGTAAAGTGCTCACCTACAAACATCTGGGACCAGCGCTCTTAACTGGAGCTCAACTGGTGTGGTGGAGTCCTGCTTCCCTGTGGCTGTGGGAGTGAGCTAGGGTTTGCAGATGGACTGGCTGTTGCTGTTCCAGTCAGTGATTTCCACATCTTCCCTGCATCTGTAGTGCTATAGAACAACTGCACAGGAGAAAAATAAAGTGCAATCATATTTTAGCAAGGGGAGCCTGGGATTTTGATTGAATGTTCAGTGTTTCATCTCACTGCACAAACAGGAAGGCTGGTAATATGCACCTCAAATACCAAGTTTTGGTGCTAGAAAGCCTTTTTTGAGGCAGATCATAAACCTCTAAAGGGAGATCATGATCCAATTGCTGATGCAACCTGATTATATCAGTGTGAATGGAACTGCCAAGATACAATTAAAGAAACTCCTTGTATTCTTTGTCTTCCAGCCAAGATGCAATTGTTCATGTCACTATCACACTTCTTATTTTTTTGCTGATTATTGACCTAATATACTATTTAGAAAATACATGCTTATTCTCTCAGGGCTGATTTATGGTGTGGTAACATTTAATTTGTTACTTCACTTCAGAAGTCTGGTAACTTTAGATATTGAATGTTTTCATAATAAATTAAAATTGCTAATTATGAAGAAAAATGTGTATTTTAGACTGAAATATTTTAAATAAAATCAGCTTCTCGCAATCATTGTTAGAGTGTGGGAGAATGCCTTGAACTGGTAAATGCTGGTCATTAGTTCACCAGTTTCCAGTCAGGATTTGCTCATCTCCAGAGCATCAAATTGCCCTGCTCATAAACTGGGGCATTTATGCACACATACGTTGTTAGGCAGATGCCAAGACTCCTGCTGTGCAGCAGAGCTGATGTTTACTGAGATCACTACTTTTTGTGGGGTGCTCCAGGAATTGTCATCATTGGACACACGGTAGAGTGTCTGCTGAGGGCTGCTGGCAGCCAAGGGGATGGAGAAAAATCTAAAATCAGCTGCCCAAAGGGATGGCCCTGGGGAGTTTGAGGCAGGACCTTCTTGGAGGTGCTCCTTGAAGGGCAAGAGGCAGCAAGTGTTTGGGGTAGAGCCCTCCCAAGGACCATCCCAATCTGAGTTATTATTTCAGCCTGGTTCTCCTTTCAGCAGTTATGTGGCTCTGCTGTTCTGGTCTGTGAGTTTGCATCCAGCTGATAATGTCTGGACCTTGCTACCCAGTCACCCTGGACCTCTGCAGATGCAAATTCCTTTTTTTTCAACCTTCCTGTTATAACTTATGTATTCTGTCTCCATACTGCCAAGTACTACTGGAAGTATCAGTAATCTGTAAGGATTTATTAAAAGCTGCTCTCTCTGAGGCCTGGAAGAAATTTTCTCATAATTTACCGAGCTGAATGCATAATAAGCACTTGTATCACTTACTGAATTCCTAGTGATATGGATTTCCCAGTGGGCTGGTGGATATCGTTGCAAATCATCTTCCTTTATGAATGTCTATGTATCAACTGTCACTTCTAGTTTTGCTGGTTTTGTTTAAGAGCATTGCACAGATAATGGCATTTGGCCCAAAGGAAAGATGGCTCAAAGAGTAATGGGGATTTCTTTAATAAGGTTTGTTATTATTTGTAATGCACTGACCTGGTCATGAATCAGGCATTTATTGTGTCCTATAAAACCCACAGGGCAAAAGAAGTCTTAGTTTTAAACTAATTCCAACCGAAGCATAGGTTAAATGTTAACAGAGTTGACTATCAAAAGAACAAAACATATTAATAAAAAAACTTTTGGGGATAGGAAGGAAAACAATTATTCCTGATTTAATTAAAGAAGCAAAGAAATCAGCTGTTCTTGAGTTGTGGCTGTTTGTGAGCTGTTTCTCTCTTGTCCAGAATCCATATTTGACCTTTCGATAGAATACAGTATCTCATGCAAGAGAAAATGTCTCATTAAAAGTGAAAGTGATAGATAGCATCTATTAATCAATAGTATGGAAATTCTTTGGGCCTCAGACTTTGTGTTTAGATGTATCTCCTGGGAATCAATATTGTTTCCAAGTAAATAAAACAAAATCAATAGGAGACATGTATTTCATTTTGGTTGCAAATCATTAGTTTTCAATGTTTCTTAACCTTAAGCTGCAAATAAAATCGATATAAAATTGTCTTTAAAAAATAAACAATACTCAGGAGACCTCAACATGTTAAGTCATTTGAGCTACAGCACCTTGCAAATATCTTGGAGCTACTCCTGTGTTCACTGTTACTGGAAATAAACTGTGCTGATTCTGGATAGAGTTAACTTTCTTCACAGTTGCTGGAATGGGGCTGAGGTTTGGATTTGTGCTGGAAACAGTGCTGATAACTCAGAGATGTTTTTGTTACTGCTGAGCAGGATTTACCCTGAGCCAAGGCCTTCTCTGCTCCTCACCCACCCCACCACTGAAGAGGCTGGGGGTGCACAAGGAGCTGGGAGGGGACACAGCCAGGACAGCTGATCCCAACTGACGTCCCAGACCATATGGCCTCATCCTCAGCAATAAAGCTGGTGGTGAAGGAGGAAGGGGGGATATTTGGAGTGATGGTGTTTGTCTTCCCAAGTCACTGTTACATGGGATGAAGCCCTGCCTGCTCTGGGGAAGTGGGGAATGAACTCCTTTTTCTGCTTTGCTTGTCTGTGCATCTTTTACTTCTTAAACTGTCTTCATCCTAACAAGGTTTCTTATGTTTACTCTTTGTTTTCTATCCCTGATCCTGCTGGTGTGTCTGTGTGGGGCTGAGTTACCAGATGGGGTTAAACCAAAGGCTGCAAGATGGATTGTGGTTGAAAATATTCCATCAAAGACTGGGGGATCTGTTAGGAATAAAACATTCTGAGTTTTTTCCCCTCACTTCTTCCTGTATCTTCTCATTCTTCCACTCTAGTTTGGAGTCTGCTATTGTAGAAAATGCTGATATAAACCACCAGGCTCCCAGCCTTGCTTCAGCTATTGTTTCCTTTTCCCTGATGCTCTCTTCTTGTATAAGTTCCTCCCCAAAATGTTGCATCATATCTGGTATCCTAAAAGCCACTAGAATTGCACAAGTATTACTATGGTTTTGCTTTTCCTTCTGCTGTGACTCGGAGGAGATAGTGGATTGTGGTGGTTTTCTTAAAAACAAACAAACCCCACCTTGATTTGGAATGTAAAAAGCCCAAGGATAACAAAAATCTGCTGTCTCATGTTATTCCTGAAGGCTTAGATTGGACAACAGTTAAAGCCAAAAGAAAACAAAGCAGTAACAGAGGGTGTGGAGCAGAGCAGAACACAAACTTCTCTGCAGGAAGCTAAGAAGCCAATGCGTCATTTTTCCTCAGGGACAGAAGCAAGAGTCACTTATCACACAAAAATAAAATAGTGAATTTGGGGACACTGCCTGTACTGCAGTGCAGCATTACAGTCACTATCCTCTGTTGTTTCATTGAGTTATTATGTTGTCAAGTTCACATAATCCCCTCAGCTGAGCACCTGGCTGACATTAGTGAGGTGCTCAGGAAAGGATGGGCCTGTTGTGAAACTGATGTAACCTGCAGCAAATGCACCCTGCTTCTCATTACAAAAAGCCTAATCAGTGTCCTTGTTTTCTTCTGTTGGATGACTCATACAGAGATGAAAGTATTGTGGTTCCATCTTGGCTAATGTTTTTCACAGTGTTGTAACCCCCATTTCTGAAGTTTTGTTGGAAACTATATACTGGGGGAAAAAAGAATGAAAACTGGGTGATAGAACTTCCAGTATTTGGATACAGAAGGTCAAGGATGTTTAAGACACACATTAAGATTCAAGTGTAAAGGAATTTTCTTTGAAGATGTTGAATGTGCAGTTAACACAGAACCAGGCTTAATACTAAGAGAAACAGAGACTTGAAACAGGAATGAAACTTCAACAAATCTGTTAAAAGCTATCAAGAGAAGAAGTAGCTGGTGTAAGAAAGAAGTAGATTCAAAGAAGCTCAGATTGGAGTTGAGTGAATATAGTGACAAAGTATTTGCAAGTGTTCCTCTGAATAAAACCTGCTGATTTGATTTGCTGCTATTGCCTACCATTTTAATTACTTACAAACATCTGTTTCAGCTAATTCTTATTCACAAGAACAAAACACAGAAGACAAAAGCACCATGGATACTTGCACAGATTTCTGAGGTACTCCCACTAGAAGTGACTTAGTCCTTTTGAAAAGTTTTTTTTCTTTTAATTTGCACAAAAGGCTATCAAAGAGTTGCATGTGTAATGAGGGAGCTCCTGAAAGCCACAACCTGTTTGTAGAGCATTTGTGAGTTAAAGGAAGGGAAGAGTTCTGATACATGGTGTCAGTCATGCAAAGATGGGAAAAAGTGTCTCAGCCGTGACTGTCATGAAGGGACAGATATAACATGTGGCTACCAGTAGATGAGCAGAAGGTGGCCTGGGGATATTACTCCTTTCAGTTTAGTTAAAAATTAACCCAAAGCCTGCAAGAGTTGACTGGTTAATTGCAAACCTTTGATAGCAGTGCATTATATAACCTTTTAATACTACATGGTTTATAGTACAATAAATCCAGCTTCTCTGAAGTTGCTGCCCTTTGAGAGGTGCCACAGGTGTGTGGGTACAGCATCAACTCACAGTGGCTTTGTTGCTTCAAAGTATTTTGCTGGTTTAACTGAGAGTGATGGGTTTTGTGCAAGTTCAAGTTTTATATCCCTCCACTGTCCCAGTTTTATGCCAAATCAAATATTCTCTGCCCTTTCATAGGAGGCTGTGCGTAATAATGTATATTATACTGATCTAATGGTATGTTTTCTAAAAATGTAAGAGCTCTTTCTGTGCTTGGAACAGTGTACTTTTCTGATCTTCAGCAGAAATACCAAGCTATCTTATTTTACATTTGTCCTTTCTCAGGTACACTGTATGGTCTCTAACATCTACCTCAGTCCCTGTGAGACCCAGCTCAGAGGGTGAAGCTTTATTAGGTCATCTTTTTCATTTTTTGTTGCCAGTTTTAAAACTTCCCCTGTGAGATGTCACCTGCCTGCTCCCCCCTGAGGTATTGGAAGCTGTGTGCCCTGCAGCAAGGGAAAGAACACACCAGTCCTCAAGGAGCTGAGTGGGGGGAACAAGGCTATAAGTCCTTGTCCAGAATGGGATTTGAGCCTATGATGTGTGGCTTCTCTATTTCACACTTCCATTTTTCTCTTGTGTTAAAGTAGCTGAAGAAAGGTCTAGAGCCCACATCCAGTTTTAAGGCTTGGGTTCTTTCATTCTTCAGTTTTTCCTGCTGTAACTTTGTCAGTTGGGGCTGTTGGTCTCACCACATCTTTCAATGGCATTTCTGTGCCTGTGCAGAGGAGTGATTACAGCACAAGAAAGTTCTCTTCCTTGGACAACCCATGGCTCTCAAATAACTGCTTTATACCAATTGGCCAAATAGTTGCTGGCTGGGGTGGTTTGTTTCTTTTTTAGATCTTGTAGCTCAACACTGAGTTCATAAAGAAGGCCTTGGGGCCACTCTGGGTTCCATTTTCTCTGAGCTCTCTGCTAGCTTTCCAGCACCTCTAGGGTGCTGAGATTTATCACTGCCTTTGAGGCTTCATTAGGTGTGTGGAATTCCTGGTTCAAATCATGACCAAGTGACTTTTGCATAAAATGTTGGTACCCACCCCCCCCCCCCCAAAAAAAAAATAATCAAGTGGATATGCTTAGATGGGTGGGTATCAGCATTTTCCAGGACTGAAACTGCACCTTTGCTGCACATTATTTCTCCAGACAAATGCTTTTCCTGCTGTCCCCTCCTACAGGGAGATAGGCCTCTTCTCCCTGGTTGCTCATTCATCTTATCCAAATCTTGCTCCAAGTTTCACTGCATTCCTGAGTCCCATGCCTGAACACCCTGTTCCTCAACTTTTGCACAAACAGAAGTTGTGACTATAGATATCAAAGTGCATATGCTAAGCTCAGGCTGCATCTGCAGCTTCCAGCCGTTGTTCTTCACTTGGTTTCTGTCTACTTTCGTGTTCTCTCCTAATTCTTCCTTAAGATGTCAAGGGAAATGTTATATATATGGGAAACATTAGGTTACACTTAGTGAAACCGAATAAACAGTTTCCTTGATCCTGCAAAGACTTTTTATGTGCTTAACTATCTCTAGTGGGTGTCTTCCCTGGCTGTAGGGAGCACTGTTGAATATGTACATGCACGTGGGCAGAAGGTTCCAGCAGCCTCTCTAACACATCACTCAGGATCTCCATTTAGGAAAGTTGGCATTTGTGAGTAAAAAGACTTGAAAAAATCTAGTAGAGAAAAATATTACTCTCTCCCCTCAGACTGACACTATAATGAGTCACAGTAGTAGTTTCATATTTGTTTGTTCTTACGGGTCCCTTTGCTTAGGCAGTGTTTTGTGCTGTAAATGCTAGATTTAGCTTAGCAGGCTGTAGCTTCCTACGAGCTCAGTGGGGATTGCGTGGGGCAATGCCCCCAGTCGCATCCCGCGGTCCATTTCGGACCCCCCCGCGATCCTGCCCCGGCAGCTATCGGCCTTACAACAGGTGATGGCCAAGGAGGCCACAAGGGTCTCTCGTGAGGGCCTGAGAGGACTTTAACCCCATCGTGCCCCGGATGGCCAGGGGCAGGGAGCCCTGGCGGCCCGAGCACACGGGGGTTTTGTCAGGGGCCCAGGGGCGGTACCTGGGCAGATCTGGGGTGTGGGAGCCGACGGGGAGAGCCCAAGGGAGTGGCCAGGGGTAAGGGCAGGGGGAGCAGGAGGGGGAACGTGGCATCGCAAAAGCAGTGGGTTCAAAGGCCACCACAGTTCTGGCTGTCAAATTGTTCATTCCTGCTCTAGGTTCATGTTCCTGTAGGTGGATGTAGAGGAGAAGCCACCTCCAGCCCACAGTGAGCACCTGCTGAAATTTGATTTTGGAATGACTTTGGAAGCTTGCTGATGGTACTTTGTAAGTAAATCTTTTCTAGAGGGCTATTCTGATCTACCCCCTGGGGATTGAAGGAACTTGTTACAGAAAGCTGATGATAAAGTCCAAATAAGGTCACTGCCAACTGCACTGTAGATTTCAAACAAAGGGAAATTACTAAAAAAACATTCATTTAATGTGTCTTTTTGAGACCAAAGGAACCAATTAACAAGGAAATATTGCAAGTTAAGAGTCCTTTTTGCTGTCAATAACTGTCATACAAGAAACATTAGTTCTCTTACAGGCACTCTGCCACAGGAATTTTATGCCTCCCATAAATTTAAGCATGAATTATTGTGAGAGAATCACACAAGGGCTCCTGCTGAATAACATGTGTTATGGTTGAGACAATAATTTCTTTTGTGATCTGGTGAAAGTAATGACAAGTAAATGGTCATCTTGTTGGTAGCAATGCAAATATATCTCAGATGGGTCTGGAGACAGAGAGCCTTTGATCTAGTGTTCAGCTCTGTGTTGCCACTTCACTTGCTACCTTGATCCTGAATTCATCTCAACTTGCAATTGGTTTACTTGTAAAATATTTTAGGATATGCTAGTTTTACTCCGCTTAATTGTGTTTTCCTCATCAGGTGAATTTTAGTAGCTGCTGTCATTAATTTCTGAAGTTGGAAATTAAATATATTTATGTGTGAGTGCAAATGTCAGTGGATGGAACTTCCTGTTATTCACCTGTATTTTTGCTTTTGTGAAAACTGTTAAAAGTTTTGGTCAGAAATTGCTAGAAGCAAGTTAGTCAAATAAGAGGTGAAACCCCCACAAACTCTTTTACATTTGTTTGGGTCACTTTTGTATCATTTTAGATTTAAAACCATCTTATTTTAGTAACTACTCTAGTAAGAAATGGAAAAGATAAGGATTTTCATATCCCATAGACTTTTATTGTGAGGTGATGGTGTCATGGAAATCAGCAGAACCTTTTCCATTTTTTTTGCATTCTTCTGAATGCAAACACTAAATGTGTTGAACAAATACATCATTCTAAAAACATTTATTTGTCAAAGAAAGGAACAGTGACACAGACAAGCCTTAGCAAGAATAGTTTTGCATCTTGACTGAGCAGAAGTAACCTAACTGGAGATGCATCCCCTCATTGAAGCAGTACAGATCTTTTGACGAGGAAGCCTCAAGGTTCACCTTGTATCATCCAGGGCTGGGTTTGAGATTCTCAAATGCCTCTTTTGGCCAAAAGTGGTGGGGAAGATAGCAAATTTCCAAAAGTACAAGAAAGCAGAAAAATGGCTCTGTAGGGTGTGGTTAGAGGTACATGAGGTCTTCTTGGAGTGAACTTGGCCTTAAGTAGGACAGCCAGTCCCACCAGCACTGCTGACTACTTGGTGTCAGTGCTTATGGTACGTTCTCTGTTTGTAAGCATCTGCTAACACGGGAGTTGTCTCAGGGCTCTGCTGTTATTGATTATGCTGGATAGATCTAGACAGCCTTCTCCCAAATGTGATTTTGTTTCTGTGAGAGAGGAGGAAGGAACTTAGGCTGTAGAATGTGCAGGATTATTGATTTCAAATACAATGTACACAGCCTTTGACAAACTCTTAAGTTTAGGATGATTTCCTCTACCTGAAATCTCTTGTCAGCTTTAATCAGTCTTGAAACAATTTTAAAGTTTTTGGGCTATTCTTGAACGTAAGACATGGAAGAGAAGAATTTAAAATAATTCTACAAACAAGCCCTAAATACCTATTTGCTTTTACAGTCCATTTTTTTTTCATTTGACAGCAAAACTATAGAAGCCAGTCTTAAACTAAAGCTATACTATCTCCCATGGTACTGGGGCTGCTTTCCTAGGCTGGATGTGTCACCACAGCAGTGACAGTAGTATAGACTCTGCTCTCTATTTTGCCTTAGCAGCAACTCTGCCTGCACAGCATCTTCATGCCAGGAATGCTTCCCCAGGTGTTATGGAGATGACACTTCACATGGGATGTGAGTTACTGATTTTGTCAAGGAAGAGGAGAGGTGCCTGCATTTTGGTAGGCAGCCCTTCTCTTGAGCTCTTCATGGAGACAATGGGAGATGAGGAATACTGGAATTCCTGTTATAACTGAACAGACATTCTAGTGGTCATCATAGCTTTGGTTTTAATTTCCTCCACTATCATATGTTTTGAGTAAATATGTTCTATTAACATGTTGAAGCTATGACTTCAGTTGAAGATGCAGTTACATGAAGAGGAGTGAACAAGTCTTTGCTCTCAAAGTTTTTTGGTTTTTTTTGAAGGCTTTCACTTTGAAAGGAAAGAGGACGCAAGGATGGGAGGAGGAATTGAGATAAAGGGACTTGATTAAGAGCACCAGGGAGATCTTTAGTTATGGAATGGCACCTGCCATTTGAATCTCAGACCCATACCATGTTTGCTATTGAAATTAGCTGCAGAAAAAGGCATTTTTGTTAGGAAGTTTACTCCTGCATGTAATTTATTGCTTCTCTTCTCCTGGCCTTTTGCAAGGTCTTTAGGAAGCAGCTAGGGCAAATATTTTAAAATGCCTCATTTTCTTCCTTGCTTCTCCTTTTTTAGCATTTTCTTCTTTTGTGGGGCAAGGCTCTTATCAAAACATTTATAGACTTCCCTGACTGACAGTCTTCATACTTTCTGTGACTGAATTATGTTATATTAGGTGTTCTGCACAGACATTGCAATGATCAACAGCATAGAAATAAGACACTGCTGCAATTCTCACTGAAGAAAGATTAACTGCCTCTATAGACTTAAAAGAGCAGGAGGAGATGAATGGAGACAGGAGCACAGGCCAGATTTCCCCAAAATGCATAGAAATATACAAAGGGCATCTCCCATGCCCATTTCCCTGTAGTATGTATGAGAGAAAGGTTAGAAGTAGGTGTGTTGGGAGTGCACAAGTCTGTTTTCTGTGGACACTGGTTTGGCCTCTTGCTGTGAGTGGGTGTTTATGCTGATCCCAGGGGGTGGTTCATGACAAAAAGATGGATGTTTTTGGTGCTGTTGCTCAATTCTGAGTGCCCTTGGCAAGTAGGGAAATTAATGAGTTGAATGCAACAAGAATATATCAAGAGGATATTTGTTCTTTGGAAAGGTTTAAGAATCTCAAATGAGAATGCTTTGGGTGTGGATGTGTCAAGACATTTGCAGGATGCAAAAATGGGGGGTATCAATGAGTCCACAAAATTAGAATCACATTAAAGGGATCAGGAGGTGTTTGTCAGCTCAAACACCTTGCCTTTGGCTCTGGTCTGAGCTGTGCTTTAGGTATGCCTGTGCCCTGTCAGGTACCTTGCTGGTCCTGACCTCATCTTGCTGACTTGACTTCTTGACTTGCTCTGCTTACCTGCCTCTGGTCATCTCCTGGCCATCACAGCCCTGCTCTGCTGCCCTTGCTTGGCACTGTGGGACTGTGTCCTTGTTGAGGATCCAGGTTCTGGCAGTGTCAATTCAGGCTCTGTGTCCTTGGTGGACTTGTGAGAGCTTCTATTCGGTTCCATGTAGCTTGACTGAGAGAAGGATGCAAAATATGAGCTTTGTGTCCATGGCTTATGTGGCCCTGGAACACCTAGGGGTGCAAGTTGAAATTTGTTGTCTTGTACCAGTTGTGCTTTCCTAGGAATTGCCTGCAGCAAAGATTGGGAGACCTGCTCATCCTGTCCTGTAACCTGGGAGTGAAGAGTGGAAAGGAGGTGGAGGAGTAGTGAACATCTGTCTTAATTCAACTGTACTAATCTGGTCTGGGTAGCACATACCTGGCTTTGTGTGAGGATGTCCTTTTTAAGAAGTGACCTTAGCAGTGATAATGCTGCCATTTGCTAAAATTTGTTATTTTTGCTTGCGAACCCTGGGTGCTGTTTTGTGTTGTACCTTGCTAATGACCTACAGAATATTTGTTCTGTCTGCCCTTGCACTTTTTATTCTTCAGTCCTACAGCTAATTACAGTCAAACAGCTGCTGCTTTTTTTCAGAAACATGCACATTAGAGACATGAGCACTTTGAATTATTAAATGTAGCGTGATGTACCACTTAGTGTGCCTGTGAACTTTTACTCTCTGCCTATACCTGTAACTGAGCAAACACATATCATGTATTCTGAACCTTCCAAGAATGAGTGCGAAATTTATCCCTGTGCTTTGGAAACAAAGTCTTGGAATGGTTGGGAAGTCCTGTCTTTGTTGGTTTTCTCTGATGTCCCCAGCAACAAAGATGGATTTTGCAGTAATGTCGTGTATTTTTCACCACAGGGTCTCTGTGTCTGCTGAGTGAAATTCACTGTTGACACTGGCTGTTAGGTTTGGTCCACAGGACTGAAAACGTGCCTACTGTGCCATCAGTGGTACAGGAAAGAACATACTGGTATTTATGGTACCTGACTTGACACTATGTTGAGCTGACCTGTGGCTCTTAGGACCTGGTGTGACTTTTGAAAGCTCTGTTGGGTATCTCTGCACAGTGCTGTGAGCAGTCTGGTAACAAAGAATGACTTACTGTGTCAAGAAAACAGGCAGGATCTACATCTGCAGGAATTTCCACACCTATTTGGCAGCATAGAGAATGCTTCCATTTTATCTCCATTCAGACCAAAGGAAGGTAGAGTTTCACCATAGAAAAATGGGTCTGTGAGTGCATAACGTGCTCTACCTCAGACACTTGGTAGGAGTACTGAGAAAGGACCTGGTTTCAGAAGGCATGATGTGGGCTAGACCATGGAGTAGGGAAGGGCAGGGAGAGCATGTGGACCTTGTAGCTCCACACATGAATTTTATCTTTGATGGTTTTAAAGTATATAAAGCTCAGTTTATTCAGTAAAGTGTGATTTATGACTAAGTTTAGATCACACTAATTAGGGTAGAGTCCATGGCAAGACAATATTTCTTGTTATTTATGAGCAAATATACATGGTTCTGTAGGATCCTAGTAGTTAAAAGACAAAATATTGTTGGAGGACTGTTCAATATTTCCACAGTATTGAAACCTGCATTCTCAGATATAGCTGTATCCAATCATAACCTGAAAAGCAGTTATGCTTGTGAGTTTGAGAATCAAACAAAGAATTATCTGAAACTCAACATCAATTCCACAGCATTAATCCTGTAACAAATCAAATATGTTGAAACAAAGGTCTTGTCACAGATTGTTCCTTGCCATGTAGAGAATGCAAGTAAATCCTTGTGATCATGCATGTGTTTCTTTACAGGAGCTTTTCAAAATCAGAATCATTAGATGCAGTACTGTGTGTTAATGGCAATTAGTCTCCTACTACCTCTAAGGGTTCATCATCTACCATTGACATTAATTATTTTGTTTTGGCTCATTGACTTGGAAAATCACTAAACAATTTCTTTGTTACAAAATGCCATATTTGAAGAATGTGTTTGATGGAAATGCAGGTCTACTCATCATCTTCATATCACTATTGAGAGCTTGTCTTCTACCTCAGAATGATTCACTGTAAGAATTGTAGAGAACAGAAGTTTTTGCAAATGGCTTTCAAAGGAAAATAAAATTGGAGTATGTCTTCTTGTCACTCATACATGGTTTTCTCACAGGAGAGGGCAGAAGTGAATTCTTTCCAATTTGCAATTTTCAAACTCGTAAATTGAAAAATCCCAATCTGCCCTTTCTGTCTTAAGAAGGTTTGATGATAAAAGGTCATGTTTTCAAAACAAATATATTATGCATTACCCCTCATGGTATCACTATTTTCAGGTTTTATGTTAGCCCACTGCTGTAGTTTTTGGGCACTTCGTAATGGTCAATGTAGTTAAACTCTCTAGACCCTTGGGAAAGAGGGTTTTCTTTAGTTAATAACTAGGAAACTAATTTGCAACAAGTCTCTTGGTCTTGTCTGTGACTGCATAAGATGTCTGTGACAAATCTGTCAAGTTACTGAGCAAGTGATTGGACTCCAGGTTGTGTCACTGGAGTGTCTTCTGCAAGGTGGGACTCCACAGCTGTTCTTAAGGATGAGGGGCCGGATTTTGACTTCTCATTCTGTCTGTACTATCTAATTTATTGCTGTAAAATTTTTGACACACTAACATGCATTTGAATGTTTTATAATCTTCCTGACTTAAGAGGCCCTGACAAACAAGGAAACAGCAAAGAGCAGCAGTCAGTTGGTGCTTGGCAACAAACATGAGCAGAAATCCTGGAGAGCAGCAGGCAGAGAGCGTGGAAATATTTCGCTCTCTATGGGTCATGAATTTGGGCTGCATGGTATTAACTAGACACCTGTTTTGCTCTGAAGACCAAAAAAAAAGTTTTTGAGTTGTATAATTTTTAACAGCTAGGGGTAGCAATAGATGTTTTTGGTGATTGCATTTTCCTAACCTACAACTAAAATCTTTTTGTGGGATTCATTCCTAGACAGTGACCATCTCAGAAATAAACTCATTTGGGAATACACTTCATACCAGGAAGGGAGAAGAATCTAATGTGTGTTAGCTAAGTGACAATGTTTGGTCTTAGATTGATATAGTCAGACAACTATCTTAAAGGTATGAACATCAAGCTGGAAATAATTATTCAGAATGGGAGGAGGAGCAAAATAGGAAATGTAAGGTTATAGAAATGGTCTCCCAAAGTAGATGGGGGAGGCACATTAGAAACAAGAGCAACAAAATTTTAGTGAAAGTATTTTAAAGTGGGACACACCTAGCAAAGTGAATGATGATTTTGGCATCAGCAGTTGCAGTTCACGAGAGTCAGGGAGTTTGGGGTGGTATCTGGGTGGTATTCTGGTAAAATGACTGAAGAGCTTGAGATCAGGCATGCACTGTGTGCTGAAAGATGTAAAACAGACAGTTGTACAAAATGGAGAAAATAACCTGGAAGAAAAGACACTGGAGCAGAGAAGTGCACAAGAAACAAGCAGGAGGACATGTGGCTGTGTTGGATTTTGAGAGATGGTCTAGGTTGAGATGTGTGTGCTAAAAAGGAAGGGGTGGGGAGATGCTGCAGCAGGAAAAAGGCAACACCTAGAGACATGTAGGGTCACAACAGAGACTTCAGTGAAGCAAATATTTCAGTGAAGGAAATTTCAGTGCAGGTGCTTCCTTTCAATAGAAAAAAAAATGGGCCTCTTTGGAGAGGCTTGAGTCCATCAGCTGGGGACACCTGTGGCAGAGATCAGGAGAAAACAACAGAGATTTGCTTCCTTAGGCAGAGGAGGGCATGGTACTTGTTGCAATATCTAATACCAGGCTGTGCCTGAACTGAGGCTCTGAGAAATTGCATGCTTCACTTCTTTTTCATGTCAGCAAATTATTTAATTCATCTATTTTGGGAAATTGAAACTTACCTTTTAACTGCAGTCTGCAATTTTCTTTGGCTATTCAACATACACTTCTTTCTAGAAAAAGTTAGTGGCATTTCCCATTGGTGTGAGGTGATGATATTGGGAGCTGCGTGGATTTGCATGAGCTGCTCTTTATTTTTGAAGTGTTTAAAGACTGCCTCTGTGCTTTGAAGTCTCCTAAACTCCTCGCCCGTTGGTGAGCTACCATGTACAGTGTTCCCACTGGAGAAAAGTATGTGACTGGTGTAATGTGAAAGCCTTTTTCTCTTTATCTTCACCCCAGTTTTATACCACGTCTGAGTGGGAGCAGACTCAGGTTAAATAGCTCTTCAGTTTGTGATGGGAACCATGTAACAGGATTAATAAATCATCTTCCTAGCTTAAAAATACCCCAAACAACCCCAAAACCTGCTTGGATGATAAAACTTTCAATAATGAAATAATCATAGATCTGTTGCATTGTCTAAAGCTAAAAATGTGTTGGTCTCCCTGCTTAATGTTTTGCTCTTTTGCTCAACCACCCATTTATGGTATTTCTGCACTGCAGAAACCAACCCAACACTTCTGACTGGACAGAGGGTCAGATCAATGTAGGACAAATTCCTGTAAATGAGATTTTGAGTCTTTGACATTTCCAATCAATGTATACTTGAAACATGTGGAATAAGTCTGATCTTACTGGTCCAGTTCTCAGTTGTTTCTCAAGCAGGCAGTCAGAGATATGTCTCATGTGAGTTTGTTTTTTTTTTTTTTTAATGGAGGTCATAAACTTGTGTTTCTTATATATTAATAGCTCCTTAATATAACACTGTACTTCAGTGAGAGCTTGCTTTTGTTTGTTACTACCTTTCTAGAAAGAACTACTAGACAACACTAATGTCTCTTAATTAGTAACTTTTCCTAATTTACTTCCTTGACAGTAACTGTTTGAAAAATGAACTATTCTTGCATGTATCTAATGTATATAATGCAATCAGAATTCTTATTAAACATTGCAGATGCATAAACAGGGAAGACGGACACCATTTTGTGTTCATAATGTTTTGCAAACATCTTGTTTCTGGGGAATTGCACTTTCCTGTTACTCACCTAAAACCACCAAAACAGCAACTCAGAGGTGAAGCCTCTCATTTCTTGTGGAAATGAGGTAGCTATTTTGATTTTAAAATACTTCTTGTCCTATCTGGGCTGTCAGGAATAGGAACTTGTGGTAATAATGGTCTGTGTCTGCCCAGTTAAATGATGTCCTATCTCAGAGGGCACTGGAATACCCTGAGGTGTGGAGCTAGAGCATGAACATACAGATCCCTGGCAGGTTAGAAGTGTTTGCTATTCTCTGTTATTTGATAATATATCTTCTGTAGTGATGGGCACATTTTGAGACACCTCACTTCTTACAAAAGCAGTAGGTGCCTGTTCTCAGGAAAGCTTCTTTGGATCCTGAGTGTGTGAAGTCATCTAGACTTACAAGAGTGTGTAGGGTTAGCACCTGCATAGAGGCTTAAGTCTCAGTCCTGGGAACTAAGTCTAACTGGGAATTAGAGCCTCAGTCTATTCCAGTTAACACTGGAATACCTGCCTTGGATTGCCTGTGTTCTGCTTTAGATTGCTTCTGGTGATCTCCAGCTGTGGGAACCAGGATTGCTTCTGCATCTTCCCTGTTAAACAGGTTTTTTGAGTTATTTGTTACAGCTACTGCAGTCCTTTTGTCAAGATTTTGTCACATGTGCTTGGCATGGAAAGGCCTTGGCTTGAAAGTTTTTATTTTAGTATAAAATGTAGCTCAAGGCCTGATACGATAAATTTCAGCTTGTTTGAAAGAAATTTAGTGGAGGCCAGCACTTTCAGAAAAAACAAACCATGGTTTGAAAATTTGGTCAGCTAGAAGTCTTCCAACAAAAAGTCACTTCGATGTAAGGGGAGAGGTGTTTCAGATGCTTCCTCTGTGGTCTGACACTGAATTTTCTTGACACAGAGGACCCTCTGCATAAAACAGAAAAAGAGCCAAGCTCTAGAACTCAGCTGACCCTCCAGCTGAGCACAGCTGGGTCAGGCAGCCATAAAGCAACAGTCAGAATAGTCACATAAATTGTGATGAATCAGAACTTCCCTTTCTGGAGAGGAAAAGTAAAATCTAAATCTACTGAAATTGAAACATAATAAAATAAAATGCCTCTAATACAGGGTAATCATGTACATTTGCCTTATAAATCATGCTTTATAGGATCTTAAATGTACTTTCAATTTCTGTCCCTTTTATTTTTTACAGTCTTGGAAAACTGATCTGTTTAATTTGACTTTGAGAATAATGTAATGCAGCCAGCATAGCTCTGCTCCCAAACAGAACTATGTTTTTTATTCAAATGAAAATATTCAATAAACTTCTTTTGTGCTGGATAGGCTATTCTTTAGGATAAATAGGTTCCCAGTACAATTAATAACTAAGCAAAAGAAAAGATTAATTTTTCAAGATCTTGGTGGAGGAAATGAGTCTCAGAGAATGCTGTGAATCACTCTGGTAGTATCTTTTTAGAAACGTAATACTGAACAGCAATTGTAGTCGATAATCAGCTTTTGTCTACTATGCTTTAATCCTTATACAAATTTTTTCCTTTGCTAGTATGCATACCCCCAAAAAAGAAATGGAACAAGATGCCTAAATTGCTGACTGTCTTATGTGCACTATTGATTGGGCTCATTGATGCTGTGTTATCGAAGACTAAATTGGCATCAATTTTTCCCTCTGAAGGCTGAAGATTTTGTGTTCTATTTAATTGTTAGAGGAAGGTCAGCACAGACTGTACCCTCTGGCTTTTAATTTTAGATGGAAATGTCCTAAATGAATAGAAAACTGCATGTCAGCAAAATGTACTCTTGCTGAAAGCAGTGTGTAGGCTTCTCATGTTTTGCGTTTGTGATGACATAAGCTTTGACCTTGGCCTGGATCTTTTTGAAAGCAGAGTAACATTTGTTCCCTTCAGCCTAATGGCAGCACTGTTGGTAGGAGCTGTGCTCTTGTGCAATTTGTAACACTAGATGGAGAAGGACTTTTTTTATATATTGAAGTGCTGTTCTTTATAGCTTCCCAGTGTAAGGATCCTGACTTCCCTCTTTTTACAGTCAAAATGGAGGTGGAAGAGACAGGTGTGATTAAGGCTTAACGTGGTAAATTAATATCTTTGCCCATTTGGCTATTCCCAGTCTGGCAGATGGAGAGCTGAATTGGTGGGTAGGACCATTCCTGCGGCCTAAGGACTTTGAGTTTAGCCCTTCTCTTGTTTTCCAACTATGGCAGCCAGGAAACAGTATTCCTCTATGATACCTGTCTTTTCCTAAAAAGGGGAGTCCTGATTATTTCTGCCTGAATGCTCATTGAAGGCTGAGACAGGACAGAGCTGTCAGCATAAGCCTGTGGTGGGCTTTCCTGAAAGAAGGGTGTCCATCTCAGACAGATCCACATCTCTGTGACAGGCAGGGAGGAATCTTGTGCTGGTACAGGGTAAGAAAAGATTGTTTTTTGTAGGGTCTGACAAGCCCCTGTCCTGGCAGGAAGCCCTTGTTTAGATAAAGGGAACTGCAGCATCTCCAGACGTGGGGTCTGACAGGCCCCTGCCCTGGCAGGGAGGCCTGGAGATAAGAAAGTTGCACAATCTCCCTGCAAGCCCCTCTTGGGGAGACAGCGAGCCTTTGAGGTTACGGCAAGAAAAGATAGACCCATGATCCTCTAGGAAACTGTATGTAAAATACCCTAATACCCATTGGTTTCTCACCCTTTCACACCCACCTCTGTACCCCATAAAAGAGACCCCTCTACCCCGAGTCGGGGAGGATCCGTCTCTGGTCACCCCTTCGCGGGAGATGGAAGAATAAAGCGACTTCTGCGGAACCACCAGAAGGGCCTCTCCACTCTCTATCTGGCCCTGGCCCTGGGGGTTTGCCTTGCAGAGCAGAGCTGAAATCACTCCCTGAATCACTAAGAGCTGATGGCTGCTGAGCCAGGCACCTCTGCAGGCACCCCCGGCCGAGGGCTGAGAGAAGCCACGACCCCCTGGGAGACGGTTCCTCACGAGATCACCTCTCTGGGTCTGCTACGGCTTCTTGGGTCTGAGCCTCTGACCCCATCCAGCCCGGGCCGGGAGAACCCCCCAAACATTAACAGTTTTTAGCATCTACTTTTGAAATTATTTCAGGGCATTTGTATTCAGTGCTGTGGTTGAATGCATGGGGACAGAAGTTTATTCTCCCTCTACCTGAGTTCACCAAAAATACATGGAAAAAAACCATCTCAACAGCTCAAGCCCATTTCCCTCAGGGCTTTGGCTCATATTTTGATTTTGAGACAGAGATTTGTGAGAAGAATAGCTGCCCATCTGTTAGGGAGGTAAGAGGTGAAAAACATCTGGTCCTCTGATTACCTTACCACCCCCTCACCCCTCTCTGCTCACCAATTTTGTACATCCTGAGAAGAAACTAATTTACTTCCCTCTTGCAGCCCAATGAGGCTAAAAAGAAAATGGAACAACTGAAAAACTTCTCAGCATATTAAAGAATAGTTGGAGGATGAAAGAGGCCTGAGGGTATTACTGTGACTTTGAATGATGTTGGGAATTTTTACTGGTCTCTTTCTGCAGAGGTCTGTGTAAGCAGTTTACAGTTGGTTGAATTTAGAGGTTTCCCTGATCTTATCAGAGATTTCACTTCAATTTCTCCCAGTGGCTCAGGGACACTCTCAGGTAATTGCATTTGGGAGATTTTTCATGTCTCCATTTTGACCATCTGCCTTTGACAATAAAACATGTGCAGCAGTTCAGATGTTGCAAGGAAACACACAGAACACACTGGGCAAAATGCTGGGAGCTCTGTCTTGTTTTTCCTCTAAGCCTGCAGTGAAGGAGAGCTGTGGAGCAGATGTAAGCCCAAAAGTGTGTGTGCACTATTGTACATAGAATGATTGAAAGCTGAATTTCAGTCTTCAAGTATGGACCAGCTTTGAGAAATACAAGGCACCTATGCAGTGTTCATGGGAGTTGGTATCAGATCCATCAGATTTTTAGAGTAAAATCTCTAAACAGGAAGATTAATGAAGACTTTACACAGACTGTTTTACCAGAAAGATGATGTGGCAGAGTTTCTACAGAGTGATTTCTACAGCTGATTAGCTTAGAATATCCAGGTAGAGTTTGGGACATCTCACCCATGGGTTCCTTGAGATGGCTGTCATTGAGAAGGACAAGCAAGCCTGGAAAGTGTGTAATTGTCAGGTCTGGCCTTGAGTGAAGGTGAAGGAAAATCCACCACTCCAGCTCTGCATCCTACCAAAGGGAGCCAGGTCCCTTTTCATCTTCCTTCATGTCCCTTTCTTGTTCTGGGCCTTCTGTCACAACATATGCTTTTGGCTGCACAGCAGGAGGATGTAGAGAAAGGACTAGAAAAAGAACTGAGTTCCACTTTTCATTCAAAGCTCCCTGATACAGTCCCAACTTTTCTGCTAATGAGATGTAAGAAGTGCTGCAAGTCCATCTGTCAAGCTGCATAAAAGCTTTGCTGGGTACATAGTGTATCTTCTTGGTGGCTTAAAAAGTTGGGTCAGAGAGAATGCAAAGGCAATGTTTAGTTATTAAGTGCCTTGATGGCACTTAATAGGTGGAAAAAACTGATTTATCTTTGAAAAAATATCTTCTGAGAGTGCAACCAGAAAAGATCCGCTGAGTTTGTTTTTTTTTTTTTTTAATGGACCATGATTTGAGACAACACTGAGACCAAGTTTAATTTAACACTTAGCAAGTTGAATTTCTGACTTAAGTAATTTCACTTTGCTTTCTTCATGATACCTTCCTCATCCCCTCTCCATCTCAATATCCTTTTTCACCTTCAAGTTCGTCCCCCTCCCTACCCATGCCAAGGCAGGAACTTGGTTGTGAGGCATGGGGGCCAGAGGGAAGCTGAGGGCTACAGGTCACAGGCATTGGTGGGGTCAGAACTCCCCTTCCTCAGTCCTGGCAGTTGGGGTTGTTCAGGTGGTACATCACAGAGCCAGGAACACTAAAATTCTGGCTAGAAACCACATTTGGGTAGCCTTGCTCCATCTGGTCTCTGTTTGCAGGAGAGGCTGGTCCTGCAATGTTTGGGCTTTGGATGCTGCAGAGGCTGGAAAACAGCACGTTCTTAAGGGGAGGTCAGTGAAGGAGGCAGATAATGTGTTTGTGTAGTAAATCCTGGTCCTTTTTCCTTTCATTTTCCTGGCATGGCTGTTTCCAGAGGGACCCATAACCATGAGAGGTACCTGTGTGTGCTGCAGCTTTGCTGCAGAGCTCGAAAATGATGAATATCTGAAGGGTGGCAGTGAGGTCTTAATGCAGAGCTGTGCTTAAACAGTTACCATGGGCATTCCTTTGCAAGGATGGGGGTTTTCAGGAAAAGCCTAGAGACAAAATGTTTCAGTTCCTTAAGAAAGAAGGAGTAACCTTAAATGTTTAGGGAGCAAACATTTGTTTTTTCCATATCTAGGCTTTCTTCCTGCATAACAAGAGTTACTTTTGGTTTATACAGAGTTAATTTCAGAGGACACTTTTCTCTAGTGATTTCTAACATTTTGTTAATGTTTTGTTGTGCTGTGTTAGAGCAAATGGAGTTATTTTCTATTGGGAAAAGAAATAAAAAGCAGCATTTTTCAAATAATGCAGTTCAGTGGGATAAGGGGAGAACTGTTACCATGGGCAGGAACCTCTCACTGAAGCTGCACACTGGGAGATTTATGGCCTTATTCTTTCTTCTTGGAGTTTCTTCTGTACCAGACCTAGTTGCTTCTAGGAGCAGTGTGCTCCCTCTCTTCCTGCTCAACTAAAATGGGGATAGCCATGCCTGCTTTCCTGCAAGACAAGGCAAAGCTCAAACACTCTGAGTCAGCTCCTGCTCACTCTGGTCCCATCCAACCCACCTGCAGGTCAGAGCTGCCTGCACTGGGTTTTTGTATCACTCGCTTGGCACACCAGCTGCTTGAATTTATTGCTCCACTGTGTTGAGGTCTGACATAAGGAATGGCCTTTCTCTTCCCTCTTTTTCTCTTTGAAGACAGTGTTTAGGAGAGCTGGCTTTATTTTTCCTTTCATGCACCTCCTTAAATGCTAAGGGCTCCATGCAGAATTATTAGTGTTCTCTGTCTTGTAAGTTTTGGGAGGTGAGATTTTTTAGCACATGGAAAGATCAGACCTTCATAGGGACTGATGTGATGTGTTAGGTGAAACACTTTGATTTCTTTTCTTGCAGAGCACATTATGGGTTATATTGCCCTGAACTGTTCTCCTTCTACCCACCTGCTGTCTTGGGTTCATTTCCTTACACTGAGAAAATATCTAGGAAATAATTGACTCAGAAAATAATTCACAGTGATGCAATTCTCTAAGACTTTTTAAAGGTAGGAAGAGATATTTAAGTAATATAGCAGTTTGTTTTGGACACCTCAACCTGCACCAGTAGCTGTTTTCTCACTGGTAAAGGTAGATCTGTCCTTGTCATGCTTGTCTGAGCTCTCTGAGGAACCCTGGTCACAGATGTTAGGATGTACTGTAGTGATTTATTGTGTAGAATGAAGTGAGGGAGAGCAAGAAAGGTTGTTTATAAATTGGCTCTCTAAGCACTGTTGGACTGTTGTATTTCTGCAGTGTAGTTCCCAGTACCTTATCTGCATGTTCAGCGTTCAATACTCAGGCTTACTTTGCAGTTTTTTGTTGAGAGCTCATGTCTTGCTAGAGGAAGCCTTGGACCAGTGTTGTAGTAGAATATCTGCTAATGAAGCCACTGAGGAGAACTTTTAAATCATCTCTCTTCTCTGTATTGTAAATTCATGTTACCCAAGGTAAGCATCTTGTTTTAGTACAGTATGTCTCTCAATTTTCAGAACAAAACCCACATGTAACTCTTCCTTTCTGTAGATCTGTGTAATAACAAACTGCTGGTGTTTCCCTCTGTGCATTAATTTTTGTCTCAAGAGCTAATAAAAGTATTTGCACATTTAATAATCTAAAGAAAAAGTGATTTTCTGCTCTGTTGTATTTCCTTCCATTAGACATTTTAAATGGGATGTAATATTGGTACTGTTCCTAGATGTTTCATGAAAATAAATTCTAATACCTAATTATTGCCTTAAAAGCAATTTATGTGGCAGTAACATAAAATTGAAAAGTCTGGGGGTTTTTTGTTGTTTTCTTTTGGTTTTTTTTGTTTTGTTTTTTTTTTTTTTAGCATGTATTGTTGTCATCATAATTTTGTGATACAGAAAAAAAGTGGAATCCTTTTTAAAAACACATTCTTACCCGTGACTTAGTCAGAACTTTAAGATTTCACTGACTAACTTCCGTTTTCTACAAACACAACTGAAGTTATAGGTTGTCTTTATGCTGTCATGCGTCATCATAGCAGTTTGAGAACTGGCAGTGTGTCAATTTCCAATTACCATAAATTATTCCAAAGAGTAATAAAACTGAAACCATCCACGGGAATGCAACAGAGGACAGCCAAAGAGTTCAGACACAGAAAACACTGTATAGCTACACAAATCTAACGGAGAGTAAATTAAACCCGCTGTGGCATTCTCCCAGTGGCACAGAGATGGGGCACAGCCAGCAGTGAGCTGCCCTGTCTGGGGGCACTGGCCCTGCTGCTGGCTGAAATGTGCTGCTTGTGAGCCCATGTCCTGTTTGCTGCTGCTGACTAAAGCCAGAATGTTGTACTGTTTAACAATAATTTACAATTATGTATTCCAGTTGATACATTCATATCCTGTAGTGCATTTCCCCATTAAATTCAGAACATGCATTTTATGGAGCATAGAACCCATTAAAATCAGGGAATTGTCAGTAGTGAAACAGTGCTTCTCACACAAAATACTAAAATAGGCTTTTGATGCATATAAATTCATATAAAGTCTTTGTTGCAACAACTGAGCCTTATAAATGCAAATTATGAACCATTTCTTACTAGAGTGAGGTAAAGTACCATCTAAACATGTTTGGACATCAGAAGTGTTCATTTTTTGCATTCTGTTGCAAACCCGTTCCTTGACAACCTGGTAAAATACAAAATAACAGAAACATAAAATGTAGTTAATGTTCATTGGCAACATTTTTACATATTTTGTTGTCACAACTGAATTAACTTATGTGAAAAACAAAAAAGCCTTCAAGTGAATTTAAATCATTACTTGTCACAGAGTATATGTATTAAATAGCCTAGTGGTGCTTTCAGTAAAATCTGTACTACCCACCCCATCCAGTGGGTTGCTTGCAATGATAATTAATCAAGAGAAGAAAAAAGGAATAGTATTGTCTGTTTGATGTCTGGGCAAAGAAAAAAGTTGAAAGACTGAATTCACCTACTTTCAACTTTTTAGTTGCTGCTTCACAACCGTGTGTTATCAATGTAGAGATTCTCTGAAAATATTGAATAATCCTTTCCTGTTTGTCCTTTTATAAACGCACAAGCAATGAAAATTATTTCTTTTAATAAAAAAAGTAAGACAATATAATACACTGTTAAAAGAAGCTAGTAACTGCTATAGCCCAATTATAAACCAGTACTTTTCTGATCAATGGTAATTGTTCTTTTTGTTCTTGAGGCATCATTACTTTGGCTGAAATGTGTGTTAAGGATTATTTGCAGAAAGTTGTTCTGATACTGAAACACAATTTTCCCTGAAGGAAACTGCTGGGTGAATTGAGGTGGCCAGTTTTGTCCCCAGTGAACTCTGTTCTGTAGCCTCTGTGGCTGATTTCTGTCCCATGTACTCAGGGGACAGGTGAGGACCAGATGCAGGTAAGACAGGGGAGTCTGGGCACCCACTGGGTCTCAGAACCAGTTGTTTATGTGCTGTGTATTTGATTACTTTGTGCTGTGGTAGTAGTTGGGGCAGAGTTTTGTTGCAAAGGACTTTGTTTTCCTAAATGTGTATTTAGCCACCCAAAAGCCAGTGCAGGCCATCCCCAGCTCAGCCAGCCAGAGTTACACTGTCCTGGAGCCTCTCGTGTGCATTGCTTGTGCTCTGTGCTGTTACACTGGCAAACGGAGTAAATAGCCCAAAAGTTGCAATTGAAGGTGCAAAAACTGTAGAGTTTCTCAGACTGGTTCAAGACTTCTCAGCAGAGCAGGGAAGACCACGTTATCCTGCCTTAGCCTGAGGGTTGGAAGCAGAAGTGAGACAGGGAGGAGGTCTGAAAAACTGGGTGGCTGACTTAGGCTCCCTGGGGTGCTGGAGGGAGCCAGGAGGCTGGGACTGCTCTCCAGCCCTTGGAGCAACCTGACTTGCCCACTTCATTTAGACCAGGAGCTGTCCTTAATAAGTAGGTGGGAACAATCGGTCCCCCATTAAACTTTATCTCAGTTGCTACTCACTGTGGGGTGACTTTAACCCAGGCAGCTTCTGCAAATCTTCCTCCCAAAGCTGTTTTTTTAGCACTGTTCATAGAATTGTGGTTACCTGGGTGTTTTCTAAATGTGTATACCCAGATATGTAGGGTTGTTGCCAGAGCAAGGAAAAAGGTGTCTAAATGGGGATAGAAATGTTCTGCTTTTCTCAATTGCATTACCTGAAGATGTAAAAGGGATCCCTCTCTCTAAGTTCCTTTTGTATAAGAGATGTTATCTCCCCATGGCTTGAATTAAAATCTTAAGTCATGTAGCATCATTGTAAGTGAAAATTACTCTTTTCATACCTCCCATTTCTGAGCATGTGAATACTTCACCCATTTAAGGATGCTTTCCAAATGATGTTAGTAGTGCACTTCAACAAGCAAAGTTTCCCAGTGTTGCTGCATAGGGATTTATGCAGATTACTTTTAGGATCCTCTTGCTGCTCTCATGCCTTTATATGAAATAGCAAAAGAGACTGGGTGTGAAGTGTCCATAGGCAGCATGTGGAGTTGAGGCTCACAAATCTGCAGGGAAATGTTCTATTATTCTCTGTTAGCATAACCAGTCTCACAGCTGATGCAGAGTAACACAAGGATTCAGATAACAATCACATTCACAGATGCTGTTTCTTGAAAAACAATTTGCAAAGGACTCTTGAAGATTCTAACCTTACACTGTGCTTGCCTGTAATGTGGTTTTGAAACTGGAGCAGAGAGAATAACAGAGTGAGCTATTAAAATTCAGCTGTACAACTGAAAGGTTTCATGAGCTGACTTCCACAGGCACTTGCTACAGCCTTTTTTCTTGTCCTTCTTTGTGTTTTGCTTAATTAAAGAGCACAAATCTAACCTGAAAATGTCTGTATGAGTACTGCATACTTCTCTGTCCTAGGCTTATGTGCAGTACTATTAAGAGCTATCTTTTTGCAGATGGCTCTTTTAGCTAGTAAATATAAGTAAGTCAGGCAGGTAGTTGTGTGTTTGAGATTTCAGATGGGGCTGGTCATGATTAGCATGGACTGCTAGGGAAACAGGCAGGAAGGATTAAACAACATGCTCAGATCACTTTCAGGCTTTTCTTCAGAGCCCTGTTTATTACTTCAAACAACAAAATCACCCTCACAAAGCAGGACACAATGAATTGTCTTTCTTCAGCTAATACAGCTGCCAGCTGCCTCACTTGCCTGCCTGGGGCTGATTTCAGGAGTCACCTTGCCCTGTTGACCCTACAAGTGAGTCCCTTATAAAGTAGGGAAGACCTGGCTCCACACCTGGGTGGGTGGCAGAAGAGCTGCTGGGTTTTAAGATGCATAGCATGAACCTGTACAGTTACATGTAAATAATCTCTAATTATCAAGATCTGTGGTTGAGAAGTATTCAGAAGGAATTACAGAGTTACTGTGTCTTCTTCCTCAGCCAAGGAAAGGCATTTCCAGCCATTTAATGAATGACAACTCTGCTCCCAGCTTAGGAAGTAAAATATGTCCCTGATGTAAGGCCATATTGGCGTCTCTTTGAATTTTCTTTTTCGTGCTAAAGTTGGTTCTTTTGTAAATCTGCCACTTTCTATAGATGAATAATGTGAATTTGGTTAGTGAATGTTATCATGACCATATCACTTTAACAAATATAGCAATGTGTGACTAGGCCTGCAACAATTAATTAGTTGGACTCTCTTAGTAATGAATTACCTGAGGACATGAAGAGCCTGTTCAGGAGGAGAACTGGCACTGTTATGTAAAAAAAAATGTTTGTAGAAATGCTCCCAGTGTAAAGTGTGTTATCATAACGCTGTGTTTCAAGAAGAAATGTTAATACAATTTTTCTATTGAAATAATTTAATTGTAGCCCTGCTGGTTCACAGAAATAACACATTAACACCAAGTAAATATCCCAAAGTTTTTCATAATGAAATTGTAGAAGTTAGAGGTGAAAATTAAGTGCCTCTTCCTGCAGTCTTATTCCTTTCTCTTTCAGGATTGGTTCTTCTGAAAATATACGCTGGTTTTTCTTACTGCAAAGGAGTTTTTCTTTGTATTTTTCACACAGTGCATTAGAATCTGATACTGCTTAAATCAGAGGTTTTCATTTTATTGAGTGATGACTTCTTTAGTAGATAATCAGCAATAATGTTAAGCATAACAAGCAAAGAATTGGGAATTCTCCTTACTCTTGGATGTGTGGTGGGATGAGGGGGAGGGTGTATTCCCATTCTGATGGGCATGGAAATGCATGAACAGCATGGAAATGCAGAAGAACCATGTCCTGTCTGTGTGTGCCCTGCTGCCTGAACACCCATGGCAATAAGTTGAGCATCTGACCAGTAAAATCTGCTGTTGATATCAGTATTTAGGAAAAATAATAATTAATTGACATTCAACAGTCATATTTTCTAGGGAAAAAAAAGGGAATCTAGTATTTTTCCTATTATTACTACTACAGATGTCTTCTGTGGCTGTGATGATGCGGAAGATCTGATCCTAACCCAAGGGGTAATTTAATGAATTACAGGGGCACAGGCTAGCAGAAAAGTGGAAGGGACGGTACAGGAGACTAGAAGGGAAGAGATAAACAGTGGGAATGAAACAGTAATTAACTGTGTCCTTTAATCAAGGCTAAGCTGTCAGAGAGGCTGGGGCAGGTGGTGGTGGAGCCCTTCCTGGGGAGCTGCCCCATGTGAGGGGTGAGCCCCTGTCGGGCTCAGAGAGGCAGCAGGATTGCAGCTTGGCATCACTGGTCTGTGGGTGCTTTGTACCTCGGCCAAAGAAAACCTGGGACACATTTCTTGTGTGCTTCTTCCTCACTTGCTGTAAAATCCTCAGAGTGGTTTTGTTTTGTTCTGCAAGTGCAAACCCTGACTGTAATGCATGAAATGCCACCTGTTCTCACTCTGTTGGCTCCCAAATACAGACAGCACTTCTAACTGTGGCTTGCTGGATCTTCACATGAGGTCATCCACTTACTCTAAGTGTTAAAGGGAAGTTTTTCTGGGTCATTCAAGCATTTACTTGTTGGTTTGAATGTGTTTGCCTGGACTTGATAAAAATTACAGCAATAAGTATGATCTTTCTGAGAAACAGGAGTGATCTTATCAAATTTTGGGAGGAGGTTAATGCTAATGCAAGTTATTTGTATGGCTTTGCATTGAAGGGTTTCAATTTGCAGCATGAATAGTTCAATTTCTATTTAGAGTGCAATTTCAGAGGAAGTATAATTACAGTTAAGGAGTGTTACAGAACTGGTGAAGAACTAGGTTAGGAAAACACAGAAGATATTTTGTGAAAACTTTTTAGGGTTATCCCTTGCTAAATACAGGAGATATAACTGAGTGAAAAACAATTTACTGCTCAGTTTGGCATGTCACCTTTAAAAGTTGAATGAATAAATAATGTTACTCCTGACTTTGTTAACTTGATTTTTTAAAACATCCTTCTCTGTTAGAGCCAGTATGTCTGTGCTTATGTGATTTTCTAAACATGCAAAATATAGTTAATGGAACCTAAATCAGAATTTCTTTGAAGTCTGTCATGTTTGAGCTATTTTTGTTAATGAGAAGATTATTCAGTACTGCCTCAAAGCATACATAAATCTACTCACTGGCAGAATTTATTCACTGAAGTAGGTACAACTGATATTCATTTAATATGGACAAAATTTTTAGGTACCCACTTTTCTTCACTTTTCCCATTTGTTTTCTCTTCAACAGTATGAATACTTCATAGAGACTACGATCATCGCCTGTACACACCTGTTCAATCATGCTGCTCTTTGAATCCACCCCTTTACACCAACCCTTGCTTTTAGCAAAATATTGAGATACAATCAAAGCTGTCAGATTGCTCAGTGTCTGATGCAAGCTGCTGATTACTGTGGCCATTGTTAGCTGGATTACACTATTAAAGGCCTTTATGAAGTATTTGCATTGCTTGCTGATACAAATATCAAACATGGCTATGCCACGGTGAAAAAGGAAATAATGCTCATTTTGTGACACATTTCTTCCAAGACAAGACAGCAACAAAAATCTGTGGAAAATATCTATATGCAGAGCACATTTAAGAGTGTCTTTTGGTTTCTTAATTGCTAAATTGTTCAAACAGCAGCCCTCTCTGTTGCTTCCAGCTCATCATTCCACTCTCAACAACGAAGGCAGAGTTGATGAGGCTAAACCATCAGCCAGTTTCCGAAGTTCGTATGTGACTCCAAGCCCTGTCTGTCCTCACATGCTTTAGCCTCTTGTTGGATCAGGGCCAGTAAGAAAAATGAACCAACTAGGTTGCATAGCTGTAGGGAAAACATCAGCCAAGTATCTGGGAAGTAATTAATGAGAAGCAACACCTCGTGGCACTGTACATGTGCATCTCTTTAGTGTCTGCTGAGTGTCAGATACTGCTGTTTCTCAGAGGTCAGGTATTCCTCTGTGGAGTCTGAGAGGTCTGAGGTGGTCCAGGGTTATTGCAGATGACTGTGATGAGCCTACTATTCTGAAATGCCTTGTGGTGCTGGATAAAGTTGAGTGGAAGGCAATGCATGGAGAGATGTCAGCCTCTGCAGATAATCCTTGTGTTATAACAGTTAGTGCAAATGCTGTTTGTGGCAAGAAGGACCAAGAAGTGGTTCAATCCTGTGTGAATGTTCAGGGACATTCCTCATACTACTTGCTCAGCAAAAGCAGTCTTTAGAGAGGTGGCAAGTGAGGGAGTGATTCCAGAGAAATCACACAATGGAAAAATGGCCTTGGTTTAGGTTGCAAAGCAGTGACACACTCAAGCTCTCCATGCTTTCAGCTGTAGCTGGAAGCATCATGTAAGTGAAAACAATAAATGGCCAGGCAGCTTGCTGAGGCACATCTGCTTGCTTCCTCGCTTGCTTTGGTGTTGTGGTGCTGTTGTGTTGTTTCTTGCATCCCTTTCGATCAGTTCTGCTACAAATACAAAGGAAAATATCTTATTGTTTAACAAGAGCCATTCACTACAAGCTGATGGCAAAGCCTTCAGCAGGCAGGCAGGCACTCTGCAAAGCCCAGAAATGTGCTGCTGCACATTCATCTACGGCAGCAGGGAATGCCACGGCAGTATGGCCCAAGTGTTCTGCATTTATGTTTCATTGCTCCAAGGACTCTCTCAGCTGAGAGAATTTACCCTTTGTTCAATAAGTTCAATTCACCTGGGATAAATGGAGACAATGCTCAGTGCCTCTCAGACACGCAATATTGAGTGGCTTCCTGAGCAAAGGTGCTGGCAAGAAAACTCTAATAGCTGAAGCTGCTGATTTTCCTGCCTTTATTGTTACTGCTACTGGGCTGGTTTTGATGCAGAAGCCTCTTTGCTCTCTCTGCAATCGTCTGCCTTCCCCCTTTTGTTTCCTAGCTGGCCTCATTTCTAATGTGGCTGGTACACCTCTTCTCTCCCATGGGAGGTGCTGGTGGGCACCTGGCTCCGAGGAGTTGGCCTTGGTTTGGGATGAGTGAACTGGGCTGCTTCAAAATACCTTCATGTGGGAAAAGATGCTAGAGGTGTGGTTGGCTGGGCTTCCCAGCACAGCTCACCCGGGGTGTCCCTCCTTATTTGTTGCTTAAGTATCCCCTGGGCTTTGTGCTTTCTGTGGGAGGGCCGTGTCCACCAGCATGTCCAGTCTGCCTCTGGGCACTGGGACAGAGATGGTGGTTGTCATTTTAGCAGCAATAACAAAAGCAATTTGGTTGGTGACCTTTTGCTTCCTGGCTGTAAATGTGTGATGTTATCTGTGTCTGGGCATAGGTTGCTCTTGTCTGGAGTGACAACATGTGTGAAGAGTAACCATGCCAAGTGAAGCTGTAAGAAATAGCACAAACCCATAATTCTGGGAGTGACCTGCTGTTGCCCCTTAGCACCTTTCTAAAAACCATCTCTGTGTTTCATTGATACACTTGGGAGAAAATCTTCTGCCTTGTCTCCTGTGCTTTATTGTTTGTGAATGTCATTTGAAATACTGGTGCACTTGTATTATTTAATAGCCATTTAATGAGATGGGATAAAGATTTTAAATTGTAGGTTTTGCTTTCAGTCTAACAGGCACTGTTTGGTGTGGTAATGGCTCTGGTAATCATTTTTCAGTGTCATGTGACTGAAACTCTAGTGAGTGTGTCTGCTTTTGGCCAGCCATAATCTGATGTTACAAACACCTGCAGAAGTTGCCTTTGTGTTCCTAACTTTAATTCATGCCTGTTATAAATGTAGGACTGTCAAATGACTCTGTTGTCAGAAAGGACAAACAGACATCTGGAGTAATTGAATACTTGTTTCTTTTTGCAAGCTTTCTCTTATAATGATTTATCCTATACTTTAATACTACTTTTCATTCTCACTACTTTGTAATATTTGCCTGATAAATATTTATAATAGAGTAGAAATAAATTCAAACCGGAGGCGAGTTGTAACTTTTATGCTCTTATAAGAGCTGAAAAAATGACCAAAAAATCAACTGATGCAGAAGCAAATATAATGAGAATACGGAATAAAATAGTGACATTCTCCTCTCCAAGGATAGCCCTTAATGGATTTGTGTTTCCTTGTGAAATGTGTTAGAGTGCTGAGCTCACTTGAGGAAGAATCTCTCTGTCCCAGTCTGGAGCAAAGGGCACAGAGTGCATGTCCTGGGTTCTGCTTTAGGGTCTGCACAAATCACAACCCTGGTGGTGTGTGTGTGGCTTTACCTCTCTGCCTGTTTCCTCACCTATCTCACCTTTTTGAGATAATTAAAGCTCAATGAAAATTTCTTACAAAAATTTCTGTGAAAATTGCATATACTTGAATTGGCCAAATATTGAGTAGTTTCACTCCAGTCAGTCTGTAGCAGCACACTCCTTTCAGTTTCAATTAATCTGGTCCTGGAATTTTTGACAGCATGTGAATGTCTCTGCTGCTTTCTGTCTCTCTGCTTAGCACATGAGAGGGTGATGGACTAAGGATTTGTCATCCCCTTCTGATGTGGTTTGGCAACAGATGGCAACAGGTCTTTTAGAAGAACTGTTCTCCTCCAAGCACCAACACCATGTCTCAGTGCTGTCTGGGAGGGGTATGTGACGTGAACCTGAACTGGCTTCCAGCCTCAAACATTCTTTTATCAATTAGCAAAGCTACTGATGGATTTGACACAGCCTTGGGAGTGTGATTTTGTGTCCTGCAATATTTCCTGCTGTGCATACTGATGATCTGCTCTATGCAGAAAGTTCAGGCATATGTTAGTTGAATTTACAGTAAATTTTTTGTTCCCAGTGGGTACGCTGGCTTTTGTTTATTCTAGGAAGGCTAGAGTATAAACCCTGATGCTTTTAGGAAGCACAATTATGCACAGTATAAAAAGAGGTAAACATCAAAAGTAGAAGCCAACAAAGCCAAAACTTCATTCAGGCGAAATTTCCCAAGGAGTGTCTTCAGTTCAGTGCCATCTAAGTGCTGGCTGGTAACCAGCTGATGTGCTGGGAAGTTCTGGTTTAGTTAATGTGATCAGTATTTCACAGTGTGACACACAGCATCTGTGCCGCTAAATGAAGAAAGAGCTGACACTGGGACTGGCCAGGACATGCCAGATATTTTGAGGGCTCATATTCCCTGCCACTGAGCTAGCAGTGTTTGCCATTCTTGCTGCAGCACCTGTCCTGAGGCTCAAGGTGAGTAACTTGTGGGTGGTTTTGTGGAAGGAGAGTTTGGGAAGAGCACAAATCCAGATTGAGCGTTAGCAGCTGGGGTCACATTCCTGTAAGTAGGCAGGAGGGATGAAAGGGCAAGGAGCAGTTGCCATGTTAAAATAAAAGGCTCAGGGAGTGCTGAGATGAAAGGTGTTCTGAAGCTTAGCTTAAAGCAGCTGCCAGGCCTGTTATGACAGTATTTGCTGTGTACAATTCTGGCTTATGGGTCTCAGCTGGATCAAATTGGTGTGCAAACCCCTGTGCATCAAGAGGGGCCATCCTGGTTGTGAAGCACTGAAAACAATCCCATCAGTGCCTAGGCTCACATTTTGTTATGGATATAGATCCTCAGTTTGGTATGGGTGTGCTCTTTTTTTCACCTCTTTTGTTCCTTTTTGTTTGTTCTCTTACAAACAGTACCTCACGGAGAGCAACAGTTTTGATTTTCATCATCCTCATCTTGAAGGAACCTTCACCAGTCTTAGAGTCATGTCTGGTCCTTCTCCTTTACAGCTCTTGGATATTTTCAGGAGCCCCAATAGAAACTGTGCTCTGGTATTTTGGCCATCTTTGTTCTCCTGTTCACCATATGCTGGCACAGATTTATAAAGGATTCTATCTACATAATCACCAACCTGGTTTATGGCATCAGCTGTTCCAGTTGGCAGCACCAGGTGCTTTCCCCAGTCTTCCTGCTTTTTTTCCTTTTAGCATTGATCACTGCCCACAAAAGAAATGATCCTCCTAAGGCCACCGAAATGGCTGCCACTTTCTTGTCACCATATGGCTCATCCCTCAGTGCCTCATCCACTGTTCTGGCACTGCTGAGCCCACAAGCTTTGCTGCCTTTCTCTTCTCACAGACACAGGGCTGTTTGTCCCTGTCTGGGGGTATGACTGGAGCAACTTCTAACCAGGCAAAGTGACCTGGGCACTGTGTTCTTCCCTCAGACATCCCATTTTTACATAAATAATTTTGTCAGTTCATACATCTCTCTTCTATGTAGTGAAATAGCCTGGGACTTAGGTGTAGCAGGGAAAAGTAGTCTTACTACTTAAATTAACATTTTCCTCTTTGGAAGACATCCTTGACAACCTGTTGGCTGTCCCTTACTAGAAAGAAGTTTCATTCATGTCAGAGTGCTGTCTCTATTAGGGTTTGCAGTATTAGTCCCAGTTGAATTTGTATCACAGACCTTGTGTTTCAGGACTTGTTTTGTGTTTTTTCTTTGTTTAGAACAGCCATTTGGGACCTACTGTGTTATTTACCATAGAGATAATACAGAGTGATATATTTTAAAATGCTTTTTAATGTGTTTTCTGGCAAATTGTCTCTTGCTGTTTTAGGTGTGAAATCATCTAAAGGGGGACAAGCTATTTGGCATTTGTGCAGGCTTGTTGATTCTAACTAACATTTGCATTAGATTAGAACAGTGAATGCTGTCTCCAGTGAAGAAATGTTTTGCATTTTCTCAATGGCATTTTAAAATGGAGTATTGCTAGTTTGAATGAGTCAGCTGAAATTACAGAAAATGTTTCCTTTAAAATAACATCTGAATAGAAGCAGCTGTCATATCACACAGAACCTGAAACAAAGCGCAGCACAAAACTTGGTTGACATGTAATAACCCTGCTATTAGATTCTGTAATGTTTTAATTTCTTCCCTGGGATATCTTTTGTGCACTAGGAATAATGTATTTGCATGTGAATGGAAAAGCTAAATTATATTCTTAGGTTTGTGCAAAGGAGTTAATTTCTAACACTATGATAGAGGAACTTCTTATTTTTTATTTCTAGAATCATTGTCTCAGACTAAAACTTCTCTCATTGCTATCAGTATGTTTGTCAGCTGAAGTTCTGAGCTCATCTAAACATTGTATGAGGTTCAGTGAACAGTGAAAATAATCCTTCTAAGACCTGTCTCACTAGTGGATTATTCAATACAATAATTTCTCTTATAGGAGGTCAGCTTAGTTTATGTTCATCTTTCTATTTACTTTTGGAACGACTCTCTACAGTTCCAGTAATTCTGATTCATTTTAATTCAGTAAAAATGCCCTGAATTTTTTTTTTTAAATATACATATTTAATTTTGTTTGGGAAACAAACAGGAAAAAACCCCAACCCAGAAATAGTATTCTCTATTGGTATATTTTGATGCTATGACATAATATGAAATACAATTTTTGGAAGGGCAATCAAAATGAAATCTTGAGTGTGTTTGAAATCAAAATGATCTGGAGGCACAGCAAACACGAGGCATTTTATTTATTGCAGTGAAGTTTCACAAAGAAGAAAGATAAGGGTGACTTAGTAAACAACTAGCTTTTAGATAGCAGATAAAACTGTAAAATGAAAGCATAGACTGATGGACAGAAAATGTTATATGTCTATTCTCTGAGTTATATTATCCATTTCACAAAGTGAAGCAGCAGAATGACTTTTTCACCTCTCCTGTGGCTGCATAAAATGGCAGCCGCTGTATTTAGTCAAATTGTCATTTTTGATTAAATATTTTCAGGAACGCAGCACAGAAATATAATCAACACACTGAAAGCCTTTCCTGAAAGGGGAGAAAAGGATAATGGTAAAAAATGAGTGAAATGCTCAGAGCAACCTTTCTTCTATAATATTTAGGCTGGCACAAAATGTAGATGAAGAGGATCATAATCTGCTGCTGCTCTTGCTGAAGGTATCATTTTGCTTGAAAGGAGGCTATGTCTGTGCCTTAAAAACTTGCTAACACTTTTTTCACTTGAACTTGCTAAATCATTCTGCACTGAAAGCAATTTGCACCTAATATTTTAAATGGAGCTCTTTCCTTTCCCATGCCCCTTCCCTAGTGTGGTGGGGGTTTCCAAACAAAAAACTGAGAGTAAAACACAATCTAAAGGAAGAGTGTGGAGTGCAGAATAGCTGTGGTGGCCAGCTCCTTTCTGTGGGCTCGTTTTCATCAAACAAGCTCAGAAAAAGTTGCTTTGAAGTCTGTATGGATCTCTTAGCACTAAAGCAATAGGGCTTTGCTGGGGTTTATTAAGTGGTCGGGGTGAGTTGCATGCTTTTGCACTCAGTGGGCACATTAGAAGCATCTGTTTGGGGTTAAAAGGATGAAGGAGGTAAAAAAAACCCCAAGACATAATGTGGGAGTGAATTGAGACTGTCCCTTGGTTTTGACTCACTCCATTGCACCTGCATGTTGTAGAGAGTGTGATCACCAGGTAACCCGATGGAGGGCGTTGATTAAAGTTACAGTCAGAACTGAAAATAACCCCATGAATTGAAAATGGAGGGGAAACTTTCCACTATAAAGATTGGAAACTTTCATTTGCCCTCTAGGTGTTCTTTTATTTAAATAAATAAAACAAGTAATGTAGCAGGAATTGTATCAGGATCAGTAAAGGCTCCCTCACATCACAATTTTTTTGTCATCTCAAAGATTTTTAACGAATATTTTATATGTATATTAGCCTCCCCCATGCTCACTGTGCCTTTGCAGTATCTCTAAATGGCCTCTTCGTCACCAGCTGTCTGAAATAGAGGGAGAAATATCTTCAAATGGAGATGCATAACACAAGGATTTGGGAGTACATTCTGTACAGGACACGATTTAAATCAGTGCTGTTCCTATTAGTGTTAACATGTTGGATGAGCCTTTCCAGATACAGGGAATCCTCATCCACCAACAATCAGGCAGAAAGGGATGCCAAAAAAAAGCAAGTGTAGCATAGGTGAGCTGCAGTGAGGGAAGGGAAATGGATGTTTGAGTACCAGCCCCTTGGCCCTCAGTGTCTGACAGCACAGCTGGCTTTAGAGAGACGGGGGAAGTGTGACACTTTGTAGTAGGGCACAAAACGGGGACCCTGGCTGTGGCACCTTTGAGTCCCCATTCAACTGTAAGCTTTATTTAATGCCTGTTGTCATGACTGTGCTTTGTCTTTACCTGGTGACTTGTTTGCCCTTTGGTGTTGGATAAACTCTCTCCAAAAATCAAGTGATGCCTGCCTTGCTTTTTTTGACTCCTTGGCTAGGATTCCCAATACTTTTCACATGGAGTATTTTGGTAATTCTTAACCAAATAAAACTCCCCTGCTGGGTCTAATAATCTACCTTCCTGCCCTTTCACTCTACTACACAAACATTACAGATCTAGGAGACTTTAAATCTCTTACATTACTCCCCTTACACTCTTGAACTTGCCTAGAGGATTGATTTTTAAAAATATTCTTCCCAGTCCATGACCTCCCCAGACAGTATCAGCCCAAGGCACACTGCTTGCTGTTGAGTTATAACACTCTAGACTTGAGCATGTTTCTCATATTTTTGCTGCTGAGGCTGTTAAAGAAAAGAGTAGTTTGTGCCTGGTGCACCAAAATGGATGCATTTCAATATGAAACTGGGGGCTTGCACTAAACAGAGCAATTTTGCATCTCATTTGGTTTAAATATTTATTTTAAATTTCTTTGAAAAATAGAGAATTGTTCGTGTGTTAGTGTTGTAGGACAGTAGCTGTGTTTGTTCAATAACTGTTTGATCAAAAACATTTACAACAATTAAAAACTAGATAGCAGCTTTCATTTTTCACACACCTCCTAGGCAGATGGATCCTCAAGCCCAAGGCAAAACTATACAGTGTACAAAAGAATAGTTTTATCTTTGTTGACTTCTTGTTGCCTTGGGGACATGATGTAGCAGTTGTTTCAACTGGGTATGTGTTAAGCCCTGCCATGCTGTGGGGAGGTTTTATCTGGAATTTTCCCGGGATGTGTGCTCATGGTGTTTTTTCATTTGTGTGAAAGGCCTCAATACTACAAGAAGCTGATTGATCTTGCCTCAACCCTCACTTGGGAAGAGAGCTTCCTGCTCTGCCTTCTGCCCATGGCATTTTCTTAGCTGGCAATATATTCATTGTTGGCACATACCCAAAATATCCATTGTTCTCCTTCTCTCATTCCCCTTTCAGCCTGGCATGTGGGTGGATATGTGTAGGGGCTAATCTGTAGCTGTAAAGACATATAATGGACAGAAGAATTGTCTGTTGAAAAGTAACAAAAATCTTTTCAGTTCACAATGCCATTTTTCATTGATGTAACAATTATCTACAACTAAGAAAAATAAACTACAGAGAATTTGCAGTTTCGCAATGCGTGAAGAAGGTTAGGCTCAAACACAAGTGTAAAATAAGTTTCTTTTACAATTAAACAAACAATATTTAAAGTAACCAAAAGCAGTATTAAATCACTTGTGCTAAGTTTTTATCAGAAAAAAATTTGAAATGTATACAAATAAAGGGGAATTTGTGCTCAAGTGCCATTTAATAAAGGGATGCTATTGTTGTCTGCCCTATCCTATTGTTATATGAAAGATAACATCCTTCATAAAAAATATGATCTTTCCATGGATATTGTGATTCAGAATCAGAAATTTGTTAAGGAGGAGGTAGAAGGAGACAAGAGAACTTCATAGTTTAGAGGGAGACACTTGAACACCTAGTCCATACCCAAGACAGTCATGGGTATTTGTGCATCTAAAAAGTAATAAAACTTCCAGATTGAATAATGCTAACCACCCTAAAATAATTCTATTTTCAATCAAGACTAGCTGTGTTCCTCACCTCTGAAAAGTTTGGGACACTGCACCTTGATAATTTTATTTTACATTTATTTTTTATTTTCATATGTTTCAGATACTTATGCTCAAGAGCTTAAAGAAACTGAGCTGGAAATGTTTCTGTGCAAACTGATAAATTGTAGGCACTGTTAGTGTCTCTTCACTGACCTCTATAGTGATCGTGTGGGCACATTTGCTGGTCAAGTAACAAGTGTTGTAATTCATGTACTTTTTGAATTAATTCAGCTTCAATAAGCAGAAATTGCTAAATGTTGTCACATTATGGGTAAAGGTTTTATGAAGCAAGAGCTTTTTTCCCTAGAGCTGTGACTGGCTAACAAGCTATCTGGTCTTTTGAAGGAAAAAAAAAAAACCCAGAAACTGGGAGGCCATAGAAGAATTTTGCTTTCACAAAATTAACTATTATTGTCTACATTTTACATTAGAGCCACAATGTGGTAAGCATGTTTAAAAACTGTATCATGTCATACATACAGAGGATCTTGTAAAATATATTGTAAGCTTTATGCTTGCCATTATACTGATTTGTTGCTTACACACCAGATAAATCAGTCATTCTATAATAAGGATTTCCAAAAGCAGCCCTGAGTTTAATATGTTGATACCATACAAATGGCTGGTTAAGGTCTAGAATTTGTAATACTTACATGGCTTGAGATAACAAGCACTTGTTGTACAGTCTTCAGTTACAATGCAATAGATTACGTAGCTGTAGCAGCTTGCAGGTGTGTGTGCTACTTATTTTAGCTAATAAATTCTCATTGCTACTTTTTTCTATAAAAGATTGTTGGTTATAGCCAGAATTTTATGCTTAGGCACACATATTTTTATTACAGAGAAAGATTTGCCAGGCTGCCATGCAAATCCTGCAGATTTGATCAGTGCTCTCCAGCAGTGTCACCACCAGAACAGTTTATCAGAAAAGGGAATGGGGCAGTTGCTCATGAGCTTCTCATTTTCTTTGCCTTTCTCAGTTTTTCAGCTTAGTTCTATTTATTTACTTGCTCCAAAATTTTTTCAATTCTTCATATGTTGACTCCTTTACTCCTGCTTTTTCTGACCCCTTTCTTCTACACAGACTTTTACAGAGAGATTAGAGCATCTCATAGATGTGTTTTTATGAACTTTTTTTTATTAAGTATCAAAACAGGAGCATCTTGAACAACAGACTCCACCAAAAGATACTCTGGGCAATGTTTTTTATAGAAAAAAGTAGAAGGGAAGGTGAATGCATTGATGGTTCAAACCATTAAACATTTTCTTCTGGGTTGGAAGTTGTACTTTAGGGATAGCAGCCTAGTCTTCAGGAAAGTACAGGAATATACCTTTCTGTAAGTTCTATAAAACCCCACTGTTACAAACAGTCATAGAGCTTTTCATTTAAGTGGATAGTTGTCTTAGAAGAAATAAGCCCTAGGTAAAACAGTCCATTAATTTAATCAGCTTATCACAAAATCCTGTCAGTCCCCGTATGGCAGAGGTAAAACTCAGTGAAATGACTGTTTTTGCACAGTGGCTGCTCCTGAGCTCCCAAGAGGCTGTCTGCATCTCCTGAGCCACGCTGCAGAACCTCCCTGCAATGGTCTTTTCACTCTGCTTCCCTTGGCACTAAATTTTGAGACTTACTACATTCAAGTGGGGACATAGCTTATTCAGCTGTCTCACCACCACATGTATTTACAGTTTCTTTTGTTTTCCTCCCTTTTTATCCTTTTCTTAGACTTTTCGAATGATAAATGGGTGCTCTAATTAGCTATTCAGTGAAGGTAAGAACTTCTTGAGCTCTGCTGGCTACTGAAATTCTTTCTTGTTATACATGTACTTTTAGCCTGAACGTGATTTATGTATCATAGAATAGTTACTAAAAAAACCTCCTGTTTCATGAAAGAGGAAATGTTCTTTTTACTTCAATAGAAAACATTTTTCCTATGTGTTTTGCAAAATGTAACTAATTTCTTTTACACTTTCATTGATTGGTTTTTTGCAATTCAAAACATCTTTTACCAGTACACTTGTACGTATTAAAGCAAAACAATTTGTCTGAAATGAGATGCTTCACGCTCAATTATATCTAAATTTCTCATCTACAACTCTTGATTTCAATCTCGGGTGTCTGTGCAGCTATTGAGCCTGAAAAAATGTAGAAAGGAAATGCTGTTATTTTCAATTTGTAGCAATTATACTCAGAGTGTGGCAGATGTGGTGGTATTGAGTTTCTGCACGTGGTACAGGCAGCTTGTGGAAAGGATGGCTGATTTCTTTTATACCTGTGGCTGTTTTCCTGAGTGTGGACTGCTGGACATGATGTCTGAAAACAAACTCCCTCTGAGCACAGTAGTTGTCTAATGTGCAGTTAAATCTTCCATGCTTAGGACAGCCCTTAAGCATTATCAGAAATAGGACTTCAATCTATGTTTATCACAAAGTATATGGCCCTAATTTAAGAAAATCTTCTCACATAAGTAGATGCTTAAACTCTGCTCTAACATGAGCATGTGGAAGTGCCTGGTATTACGGGTACGTGTCCTTTGAGGCAGGTTAGCAAGAAACTGAGAGCATTAATGCAGCCTGGATGCAACTACTCCCAGAAAGTTTGACGTATGCAAGAAGAGTTAAATACCATGTCTTGATTTAATTATTAGAGAGAGTCTGGAATTGTCTACCACAATCCTGCCTGGAATTGAAAAGTTGCACACTGGAGCTGGAATCCTCAGAACAGTGTTGGGAAGATTTAAGTGTACACTGCTTGGCTGAATTGGAAGTTGTGAAGCCACTACTGGCATTAATATTATAATTGGTACTCTGGTAGGACCTGGAGGGCTTGGTAAAGTTCTGGAGCCAATTGTGGAGACTTTTTTCTAAGAGATGAGAAAACATTATTTTTGTCCAAACATTATTTAGTGTATGATATTTGTAAGTGGCCTTGAAGTACTGTGTGGGAAGTACAGCCCTCTGTGCTTAGTGCTATAGGCCTGCAGAGTTGTGCCCCATGCAGTTCTCTCTCTTGCTGAAAACTGGTCTACAAAGTAAAACAGCTTTAAGAGAAGGAACAGGAAGCAAATCTCACTATCATATGTTACAGCCACACAGTGGGAAGATGGGCTTGGAAAATAAAGGTGATGGGGACATTATTCAAAGCATAAAATCAAGGTCAATATGACAAGGCTGACTGCACAGTTTAGAACTTCTTTAGGTCCCATCTTCCAATTAAAGGTGTTTTCTGGAAGGCAGGCAGGCATGACTGACTTGGCATCGGGAGATGGAACTGAAACCAGTTCACCATGTCCCAGCTGAGTGCTGTGTTCCTGGGGAGAGGGGACAGGAAGGCTCTGAATTTCCCACCTCCTTTTGTGACCCTTTCTGCCTCCTTTTGTGAGCCTGTACCCCCGCTCCGGGAGGGCTGACAAGCTCAGGCTGTGCTGCTCGCCTCTGTTTGACAGTCTGGTCAAATCCATGCTCTGGGAATAACTTGTCTGCTTTGAAGCAGTGCTAGTCAAAAAGAGATTCTACAGCAAATTACTTCCTGCTCTGGGGAACACAGAGAGCAGCAATGCATGAGACAATACAGACTATTGAGCTGCCTTGATCTCGCCACTGTTCAGGAGCACCTGGACTGAGGACAAAGTCCCCTGAAAGTCAGGAACGTTCCCTTCTTTTGTGCAGTGTTTCTTCAGGCACCTGGAGTCTTGCCTGACTGATTTTGCCGCAAGTCATCTTAACTTTGTAAGCAAGAGACTGCTTGATTTATAATGCTTTATTTCTTTGTTCCTGTGGCATCCTCATCTACTCTTGTCACTTCTCATGAGTTCTTTGGCCAGGTAGTTTTTGTTTTAGTTGCCATCCCACAGAGAACTCAAATTTTAAGCAGAAAACAGATTAACCTATGATGAGAGATGATCTAGGGTGTGTGTCTGTTACAACAGAGACACCTAAAGCTGTTCCCTCTGTGTTGATCTTGTCCCAATCACCCTTTTGAAGAGTGGTTCAGAAGGAATGGAAAGGGTGAGCTGTGCCATCAGTATGGAGTTTGTAGACTGACTCAGACTGTACAGATAGTTTATATGTTGTACACCAATTCCCAGGGAACAATCAATTTTTGTTAGTCTTCTGAGTGCTCATTATGTAGGCAACTGTGAGCATCTATGAATCATTTTGAGATTACATTTCTTTTTGAGTATTAACATAAGGTAATATGGGCTGTTAAATTAAGCATTGAAGATAGTAAAGGTAGCTATGGGCTAGATTTAATTCATACATTTAGTGGACAAAAAAAGTTCCAAAGAAGCAAACTCCTGCTGATTAGGTAATGCTGGGTATAATTAAGCTGCATTCTGTTAAAGGAAACTGTCAGCAAAATAAAATGCCGGGTAAGATGAAGAATACAAAAACTGCAGTGCACTTCTAAACTGAAAACTTGCCAGCTTACCTGCAGCTTGTTTGTTCCTCAATCATTTTGAAGTTAGATGGGTAAAGGAATTCAGCATAGAAAGAAATACAAATACATTATTACCTTTCATTTTGGGATGCTCAGGCTTCTATCTATTTGCAAAGCTAGAGCTTCAACTCCATGCAGAATGAAAAGAGATTGTGCTCTCTAATCCCTGTAAAAGCAGAGAGGAGTCATGTATTAAATTGCATTACAGAAATACTAATAGAGAGTTTTCAGTTTCTTTAGTCATACCATTCAGAGGAAGCTAAGTGCTGAGAATGTGCAAATCAAGTCTTTATGAATAGGCTGGTGTTCTGCAGAGTTTCTGATTTGGATGTTGCAGATTCTCCAGTACTGTTTGTGTCTTTTGGATTAAAAAAAAATAAAATTACATAGATGTATTGTCACAAAGATGCTCCAGATTAGAAAAATCCCCAACCAAATAGTATTTGATCTTTGCTATCTAGAATTTGAAATTATCAGGGGCATTTCTATTCTATAGATTTGTTTCTGTTTCATCCCTAGAAATATATTTTGCATCTTGTGAATAGGAAGCTGTTGGGTTGTGTGGAGAGTTTGGAACATGTTCAGAACACTTAATTTTTCTTTAACACAGAGATGTTCTCTTTCAACAGTATTTCATTGTCATAAATAAATGTGGGTAACCCTGCCTTGCAAAAAGGAGACCTGAGATTTTGTAGAATTAACTTTCAGATCCTCCAAGAGTAATCACTGCCACGTGTTATTTCCAAGAAACCACACCCACCAACCAACCAATGAACAAAACAAATGTCCCCCTCTTTCCCCCCCACCCTCAAACCCTTCCAAACCCCTGAAACACTGTGAGTAGTTCAGGCTGATAATTTGCTCATAGCTTTCTTGGTAGAGGCTGAAGTAGAAGAATAGTTCACTCCAGAGCTGCATCTTATTCTTTGGGGTATTTTTATGTACTCTCCTGTCTGGGTCTTCTCTGAAGGAAAGTTGAAATGTGGAAGACTATGAACAGATACCATGTTTCAGTGTACCTCATCTCTGGCAGCACTCACAAAAATAACAGCTGTAAAGGAACAGTGTCGTGTGTTTGCTTCAAATTCCTATGTTTTGGATGACTGTTTTTTCTTAGTGAGGAATTGCTTTACTGTCACAGATGGAATGCCGAATAAAATACTATTGTATCCTTCACAAAATAGCAAGTGTGGCACTACTTTATAAATCTCATGAATATTGGGAGACAAAATTTTCAAGGATTAAAATCCCACTGATTCAGCTATGACAAAATGGAAAAATACATGAAGGAGATTCTTTCTTATTTTATTAATGAGAGAAAGCTGGAGGGACCTGAGGAGAAGGGGGAGAGGAGTGAGAGGAGTCAGCAGGACAGAAGGCCAGAAAAAGCTGGCCAGGGCTGCAAAGAGGCTGCAGGGATGTGGGTAAGGAACAGGTCTAAATTCTACATTGAAGGGAACACACTGGGAAGGGAGAAGAGTCACTGATTTAGTGCTAAAATAGCTATGGGGAGGCATGTGGTGACAAGAAGAAAGAAGGAAAATGTAAGGTAAGTATCTGCTTCACGTGGAGGTGACAGAAAGTGCCAAAGCTGGATGCTGTGACATGTCCTAGGCCCCAACATCAGTAGCTGTAATGCACTAAGCATTACACATTTGAATGGCATATTTAATTATATATTATGTTTACTTAGTAAGCACAGTCATATGTGCTTAAGTTTCTGTGTGTGGGAAGTAGGAAATGAATGATGTGAAGCCTAAGACAGTGCAGCACCCTGTATTCCATGTATGAATTCCATGGGGCTGGGGCACAGCCCTGCCAGCCCTGCTGCCTCTGGTCACAGAAGTGCTGCAGATGTGATTCATAGTGTTCAATTACCAACATAAAACTTGTTTGCTGTATAAAACTTAAAAGCTACTTATCCTACTGTGAAGGTGTCTGTCAGTCTGCTTTAAAAATAATGCACTGCAAACTGGAATTTACTGAGCTAATGAAATGCCTTCAGGGAGGTTATGATGAGCCATTAAAAGAAAGGGCACTGTCAGGTAATTTAAGCAACTTTGAGAAAAAAATGCTTCTAATATTTTTTTTTTTAAATGCTGAAAATGTGTCCTTTTTTGGCATTTGAGGGTGAGAGAACACTGGTGCCTCTTTTCTGTTCTAGAGCCTTTCCTTTCTGCCAGGGGCTGTGCTGCTGTGGCAGGTGCATCCCTTGTCCCAATATGAGGTTGTCTCCTGCTTTATTGTGGAGCTTGGGCGGGGACTGACCTGGGGCTGCAGCTCCTTGTGCTGAGGTTTCTGCAGGCTCCAGCCATCCTCTGTGCTCCATCCCAGTGCCTCCCATAGCCCTGTGAGATGTCTTAGCTGTTCTCCCAGCTCTGCAGCTCACCCTGTGGCAGATACTCCCTCCTGCCTGTGTTTTAGTCCATATTTGATGTCTGTGCAGGTGGCTTGGATATGTCAGTCTGTCCTTACAAGGGCAGCTTTGATTGTGAGTGTGACAACACACATTCCACCTCTTCACAGAGAGACTCAGTGCAGGGCTTTACCTGCAAAGATGGTGGTGGAAGGAATTTTTATTGTACCTATTTGGAACACAATGTTACTAAAAATACAACTGATACTTTGCAATATTTAGTGCTGGTTTTAACAGACTTATGTGTGAGATGAAATAAAAGCCATAGTTTATATGCCCCTATTTAACTGAAAATATGTACAAGCTGGCTTTTATTTTTGGACATACTCCTTTCACCAGCATGACATGTTATCTGGCAAAGCAGGATTTCTTACATGTACTAGTTTTAAAGCAAACCAGCGTGAGGTTCCAAGTCAGAACTACAGTCTGATAGAAAAACTAAAATAAAGGCAATAGTACAGAAACACTGGCTTAAACTGACAGAGTCAGAAGATGACCTGACACCCTGTCGATCAGGGTGGTGGTAGCAGTCCAGTTAAATGGTGGCTGCAGTCCTCGTTGCAGTGATGGATGTGGGTCTGTCATTGTGGTGATCCTGTACAACGACCTTGTCCTTCTCCAGTGGTGATTGTCGAGCTCTCATCCTCTGGGAATCCAGTGGTAGGGCTGCCCATGACGTTCCACACCTCAGATTGTACATAGGTGGGAATATTTGGCTGCTCCCCTCAGGGCGGAGCATCTCACAGAGGGATGATGTAATTCTGTGAGTCATTCTGTGGGACCTTGATGGCCCATCAGCAGAGATGGCCCCCTCAGGGTGGTAGCTGCTTCCCCTGCGGGAGTTATAAGGGCTGACCCATGGAGAAGATAGAGAACACTGCCCCACCTGTTTTATCAGCTTATGATGATGGTAACAGAATAATTGCATCTTACACTGTGACCCAAGACATTATGGCTTTATGAACTGAAGGTTGCTGCTACTATCAGGTGGAGCTGTTATCTAAACCAGTGAAACCATTTTACTGTTATGGTAAAATTCAGGGTGTCAAAATAAAAGAAACCTGCTTGCTCTTCTGTCCTTTGGTTTCAAATATTCTTTGGCCACTTTGGGTCAGCTGTCCTGGCCATACTCTCTCCTGGCTCCCTATGCACCTGCTCCCTGCAGAGCATGAAACACTGAGAACTCCTTGATTGAGTGAGCACTACTGAGCAAGAGCTAAAGCATCAGTGTGTTATCAACATTTTTCTCATACTAAATCCAAAACACAGCATGATACCAGCTACTAAGAAGAAAGAGAACTCTATCCTAGAGAAAACCGGAACATGTACTTTATTTGTTCAATTTTCCAGTGCTTTGAAAGAGATCCCTGAGCAGTTTGGTGCTTTCAAACTGTTTCTTTAGTATCTTAGTGCATGCCACTGATGCTCATGAACTGCATATAGCTGTGTTCAAGAGTTTATTCCCCAGCATTTCATCAATGCAATATATCCACAAATTCTTAATCTTCAACTTTTTTTCTCATAATTTTCTTGTGAAATACCAATATTTACAATTAAATGTGGAAGTGCCACTATTTATTTAATTTTGTTTCTGTCTCTGCTGGGCAAGCTGGGGAGATTATCCTATTAATCTTAAAACTTTAAATATTCTCTCATTCTGCTGCCTTCTGCCCTTTATTATCCTATAGCAAGCCTGTAACCAAGTGTGTGGGCTATCTGAGGTACAGACTGCCCTCACATAACCCACTTGACTGCTCAGCATAAATGAGATTTTTAATGTCTGGTTACTTGTCATTAATTGGCTTAGACAGGCTTGAATTTTGTCACACATCTTGACCTTTACTGAACCAACAACTTTGACAAATATAAAGGTCAAGAAATTCTGGCCTTAACACCTCTTATTGGATTACTTTGCTCACATGCCAAAATCCAAATCTCTCGTTCTTAAAAGTGCTTCTATAAATACACATAATTATTCTAGTACCTGAGTGGAGCTGGAGCATTAAAATATGATGTACATTAACAGTGGTGTGATTCTTGCTCCTCTGACATCAGTCTGCTTCAGCCTTTGAAGGGAAAAAACAATCCACAAAACTGAAAACCACTCTATTTTAAGGTTTAGTACTGTCAAAAAAAAAAAAAAAATCACGTTTCACATCCTGCTGTCCTTAGGAGGCTTTTCAGAGGGCCCTTTGTGGGGGGTGACATCAGGAATACTTCAGACTTGCAGAAGACAGAGGCAATGAGCAGAGTATCTACTGTCAGTTGTCACCCGCACACTGCCTTGTTCAGACTCACCTCTTTGCCCATCTTCATGTGTCTTTTAGTTCATGTCCCAAGTGTGATGTGATCTGAGTAATGTTAAAAAATAAAATCTTACCCTATATTAAAAAAATGAACATTTTTCATTGAGGAGTTGTGTCTGTAGGATTCAAGAGGAGAATGAAAGTTTATATGCTGTCTGTGAGTCAGTATCTTATTTCAATATTGAGTTTTATATATTTCTATGCTTCTCTGTTACTGATGCAACGTTTAGTACTCTTGGGTTCAACAGCTGAAGAGAATAGCAGCATTTTTTATCACAAAGAAGTAAAAAACCTGCAAAAATCCAAACCCACTTATTTGCGAAGCAGCTCTTCCATTTGTGAGTGTGATTCATTGCCTGCTGGTGCTCTCTGTAACCTTTTTGTAAATGTAGGGCACTGTTGTCTACCCATGTGTGCTGCTTTTCTAGTGCCACTAGTCTGTAGCTATTAATAGTCATTTTCAGCTTTCCTTGAATGGCACTTTTCTTTCCCTGTGATTCATTTGTCCCAGGTGTTTATGAGTCTTGTAGCTTTGACTTTTGTGAGCTGTAATTGGGCCAGACACTCTCCTGTGTCAATATTCTTTAAAATCTTTAGGGTAGGAAGAGTGTAATTTACAGTTATGCTCGTAAATGGCAGAAGCAAATGCACTAATGAACCTGACATATGGCTTTACATGGGGAAATTCTCAGTGGCACTGCCCTTACCTGCAGCCCTTTAAAGCTGCTCGAGCTGCATGAATGTATCATGAATGTGGTTCACACCTGTAAATAAGTGAGGCATTTTATATATGCCATTTGAGGTGTTGGTCTTTAATTTTATGGGTGAAAGTAAGTGACTGTAAGTCCAGACTTAGTCAACTATTGAAAGGTTACAAAATGTTCAAGGAGTAAAACTAGGGAATGGCAGTAATTCCAAACTCATGCCTTTGTAATGGGGCTTCTCTCACAGCACTTGGGGTCCAGCACTTGTAGCAGAGGCTGAAGAGCAGGAGGTGTCAGATAATGGCAAGAATTGTAGAGCACAGGGAGGTTTTGTGTTACAGGGACACATAGAAACTGCTTGGCTGTTACTGTGCATACGTGTACCACATGTCTCAAAGTAAGACAATCAAAAGCTCAAACTCCTTATGGTGAGGGTGTAATATTGTAGATCAGCCTTATTTGCTTCAGAGTCTGGAAACCCTGTGATACCAAATACAGATGTCCTAGCTGTCATATGTGGAGATAAAATGAATGAGATTATTTTAAATACAGATGCTCAGTTTAGCTAGACTATTTATATTCCTTCCTCCATGTGAGGCATCTTGTGCTCTTCTATGATGGACAACAAGATTTACTAAGTGAACAGTCAGAGTTGTGAGATGATCACCTGAAAAAGCTTCTCAGTTTCACGTACTTCTAGACATTGAAGGGCAGTATTTAAGTGTCCAGAGAAGCTGTGAAAAAAGCCTGACCTATTTACTATTCACTTTAAATTGTGGTTAATTAATTGCCCTACTTTGCTATTTAGTGCTCTAAACCAGCCATCCAGCTTGTATTTTTGTCATTGACAGAATCTTGCCAAGTCTTTCATTTTAGAGTAAAATCAACATATTTGGAGACAGCTGCCTTCGACTGATGCTGTAATTGTTCATGTTTTCTCATTGATACTTTTCCCTGTAGTATGGTTTCCACTCAGTATACATTCCTTGAATATCAAAAGACCCTCAGGAAACTGACACAGCATATTTCTGCTCCTAAACTGAGGGTTTGGCATACAGATTTATTATACAGCTATGAATGACTCTAATAAATATTGACTTAGGTGCTTTTTTTCCCCTTCAGGTAATTTTTGTTAGTGTAGTGAGACAGCTACTATCTACTCACTATCTTAGCACACATAGCTTAATTAAATCCTGATACAAGGTCCTGAATTTGTTTTGAAGGTCAGCAACCAGACAAGAGAAAAGACAGTGATAATCAATGTCTTAGACAGAGAAATGATTAATGTAGATATTTGTTTCTATATCAGAATCATCATCACCTGATCATCTGTTGATAAAGAGCTATCAAAAGGAACATTAAATGAGTTTTCCACCTGTCCTCATCCTGATCTCCCTGTTCACTCTGGCAGGTTAAACATGTGGCCTGTTTAATAACAATTCTGATGTATGTAATGCATCGTTACTACTGCACCAGCACAGCAGATGAGCACAGCATTGATGAGTACAGTCCAAATTCTTTGACTGTAAATTCTCCAGGCCAGAGGCTGTACCTTCTTGTGTTTATGATGCTTAACATAACGAGACCTTGATCTTAAGCTAACTGAAAACAAACAGTATTTTATCATTAATCTTGGAAATTGGAAAATAGCATCTCGTGACTTAGACATCTAGCTTGGTATAATTTAAGATAGGATGTCACTGTGAAACAGTGGATAAAAAGTAAAAAATTATCACTTTTGTGTTAAATCTCAGCTTCTAACAAATGCCCAAACCCAGGGTCAGTAATGTCTTACTTCTCCTAAAGGAATTTCTACTGCGCAAATTAAAAAGGTGTCAAAATATTCTCACAATGTAGTGCACAGTCAATGTAACATCATTTTTATTGCTTTAAAATTCTGTAGGTGTCTTAAAAGATTTTGATGCAGTAAACACTTTCACTTCTTCTAATCAATATTGACTTCAATATGACATCTTATTTCAAGGTTAATGTTCTTGTATTGTGTAAGGTTGTAATTTTAATGAAATATTCAAAATAACCTGTAATTGCTTGTTTTAAGAAATCTGATAAATATTTTGCCCCACAGCAGATAATTTTGCTCCTGTTATATTGAAAAATGCATTATTATTTTCTTTTCCCATTACTATTAAGATGGGTATTTTTCAACATATTAGAAGACCATTACTAACGCTAAATAGACTTATGAAACTAGTAATTTGTCTGTCAAAAGCAGGCCACAGACGTAGCTGAAAGAGGTACACTAATGGAATGGCACTAATGCAATTTCGCAAATAACTTAATGAAGCATGTAAAGCATATTTCTTCCATTAAGTACACATAGTATGGAGTCACAATTTGCTTACTAGGTGTGAAAATATTTTTAATTAGCTTAAACATGAAGAGACTCTTCAAGGTTATGCTACTGAAAACCATAAAAAAGTGCAAAAAAACAGAGAAGGCAGCAGAAAAAAGCAAAACAACAGTATTAGATGAGTAGAGCACTGAATGATAACAGATGAAAGCAAGCCAAAGGAAATGAATAAGCATTACTATATACCAGAGAGTCTCACCATGAATTCATCTAAAGTCATTATGTCTTAACAAGAATGTGTTTAGAGGAGTTAAATACCAGACCCTTGACTATTCCCATAAGCTTTCCAAACCTTTCCTTTCCTAAAGGTCAGTGTGATGGAGCATGCAGTCGGCTTCTCACAGTGAGAGTGTGCATTACTGAAAATCTATAACCCCAATTACAATTTTACCAGTGTTCAGTGTGAGCTCAGCCCACTGTGGTGGGCAGGTTCTGTTTGTGGCATGGTCTGATGCCATCAGTGATGGATGCCCTCACTGCCAATACACTGCTCACCTGCGCGACTCGGGGCGACGCAGTTCTGCAACCCTTGCTTAGTTAAAAAAAGAATTTAAAAATCCTTTTAATGTTTTCTTTCAAGTTGGAATATTTTTGTTGAAATGCAAAAACAGTTGCCACTATTTCCTATGGTAGATGATAGTAAACTATTCTGTATGTGTTGTTTAAAATGCCAGATATTAAGGAAGCAATGTCTGTAGTCCAGCTGTCCAGTACAGACAAGAGGAGAAAGGTTATCTTTGTTATTTTGCTTAGGATTTTACTTTTAAAGCTTTGAGTTAGCAGGGAATTTAAGAACATATTTTATTTGTCTAAGCATTTTAGTATATATTCATGTTCTTAGCAAATGACAATAAGTAGTGAAATTGGATTTCTGATTTAAGTCATTTGGCTGATGGTCACTTGTGTTGTGGAGACCAAAAATTCATCAAAATAATGAAAATACAGGTGTGAGTTGAATAAAGAAAAAGCCTTCCACATTTTTTTATGAATTTAGAAGTAAAATGTGGGTAACACTGAGTAGAAGTTTTTATTCTTGATTTTCTCAAATATCAATATAGATTGATATTTGCCTCTTATTTCCAAGAGAAATTCTTTCAGCTAAGAGTTCAGTGCAGATTTAGCAATATCAAGACATGATAAATCTAATTTTTTAAGGAACTTAGTAAAAATTATTTATACCTGAAAATAAATTTGAACATTTTCCTTCAAGATTTTCTAGGCTAACTTGAATATTTTTAACACAAAACAATTTTTTTTTTCTGTAATGTTAAAAATTAAAATGCAATGTACTCAGAAGCATTGAAGCACCTTTCAAATTAAAGGAACAGTAGTCTTTATTAGAATTACAGGTGGCACAATGAAGAATTTACACTTTTGTCTCCATATGAAATGGAGTTTATACAATTACCTATGGTCTTCCTTCTGACTTTCTCCTGTACTTAAGGTGCTCAGGGATGAATTTGAACATGTACTAGCATGTTACAGTCATCAACCCAGTTTTAGCAGATTGAGTAAAAGACATTGTGGAGTACCTGTTTCCTTACTGGATGCAACAACTGCCTCTGTAAGAGCTTCCCGTTTCAAAATGGCAGTTAGGGAAAATTGCTGTATTCCAAATCCTCCAAATCCTTTTCTCTAGCTATGAGCAAAAAGGCCTTTTTATTAATTCTGTCATTAAAAAGTTCCTTTTATGGAAAGGTCCTCTGAAAAACTACCATAGTCATCTATAAATGTGGGAACCAGTAAAGGACAATTGCAGTAGTTCCTTTCAGCAAATGACCATAAAATAGGGTGAAGGTTTCACTAATCTTAGTGATTTCTTACTTTCTAGTTCTCTTTACTCATCCATACCAACATGATTGATCTCAAATATATTGCATGGTAAAAAGTTTTCAGAGTTAGCAAAAGATTTTACTGAAAAAAAAATTGTACTTACCATGTTTTCAAAGAACAAGCATTCCTATTTTAGCATTGCCTGGCATTTCATTGAAAATCTTTTGGGATATATACTCCTAATTAGAGCTTTACTGACGAATACTGGGAAAATCATTCATTGGTCTGTCTAATAAAATCTCAGAGAGAGTTTAATTTACAACATCTGTATTCATGATTAATTTCTGTGCAGATGTTTTGTGTGCAGTACTGCTAAAGTCAGTGGAAATTTGCAATGGAAACGCTGTGTGTTTACCCACCCAAATTTCCCCCCAAGGTAGTCCATCAAGTGTAAAGTTGTGGAAATCAGATTTACGAGCACTTCTCAGCTGCAAGGTTAATTTCCCTCTGGCTGCTACCTGATAAGAATCAGACATTAATATCATTGATTTCAGCTGTTACACTCATATTAAGCCAGTTTAATGGGAGTTCACTCATTTAAAACACTGCAGTGATGTAGAAAAAACAGCAGTGAATTGTAGCAGGAGTTTTGCTGTTTCTTGTTTCTTTGCTGTAGGACAACCTGGCAAAGAAAGATCCTTTTATCCTTCTAGAGTTTTAAGTTTTGCTAGAATTCAAAGCTAGTGTTTATGGAGAAGTAGAGTCTAGCATGTGACCTGTCAGATTTGAATTCTCAGCAAGCATGATGAAGGTAGAAAATTATCTGATAATTATTCACCCATCCATAATGGTTCTTAACCCATATCTATCTTAAAGGGCTTTTCAAACTCAGTCCTTGTGATGAATTCATAAACCCTCTTCAAAAGGGAAAAAAAGAATCTAATGAGAATATAAATGATAGGAAATAAACCCCACCAATCAGTAAACAGAAAGTACTTTACATAAATGAGTCAGTGTCTTTACAGAAATTGAATGTTTCTCATGCTGAATTAAAGAGATCAAGAATGAAATTGCTTGTAATTAATAAAACCTAACACAGAAACATGCTAATAAAGTATTACTGGGAGCTTATAAAAATGAAGTAATATTCCTTTTAAAAAGTATTGTATGTAGTTTTAATAAAAAAAAAATACAAAACCTCCCCAACTAGTAAAACTACGTATGTGTGCATTATTATATTTATTATAAATAAATATAAATTACCAAATTTTTATACTAATGTTTAAAAGTTTTTTGAATTTCACTATAGGCTATAGATGATCTATAATAAACACTTCTAAACACTTACTACCCTTTATTTGTATTTTAAGTAATTGGTCTACTCGGAAATCCATATTTTTCAAACTGGTGTTTTTTCATTAATAAAAAACCAACTCCTGGTCCACTTTCTGGACATTATCTATTTGTAATAGGCAATCTTTGTTTTGGAGGAGTTGCTTATAATCCTGTTTTTGATGGTATTTTATCAGGGTTAAGAGAAAGCATATTCGTCAGACAACTGTCTCGAACAAATGCTTCCTGTCCATCATCTGTTTACACACTGCATTTGTGGAAACTCTCTTTGGTCTACAAAGTAAATGTACCAGACTTTTTTCCCCCTCTTAATATATTTAATATATCTTACTGATACTGTTGGCTCTACTTTCAGAGGGTTACCTGGCATTGAAAGCACAGCTGAACTTTGTAATGCCAAACTTTGTGCTGAATTCTTTAGTTAGTGCTCAGTTGAGTCAATGAAGTTGCACTGATGTAAAGAGGGGCCCAAGGACTCCAGAGTTTATTGCTAACTGTGAGGACAAATATATGAAAATAGTGATCAACTCAGGAACTTTGGTGGCAAACCCCAAGTAATTGCCAGTGGCACTGTCCCTCAGCTGGGAATTTCAGCCCTTTATATTAAGGTATCAGCTTTATATTATTTATATTATTTATATACCTTTATATTAAGGTATCAGCTGGGTAATATGCAAATCCAGGCATTTATTGCCTTGTCATCTGCAGATATTGGTAGTCTTTGAGTTTTGAAAGTATATCTCATGCTATATTTTCAGAATAGGTTTGCTTCACTTCAAGAATTGTAAGGACATGAGACAGAATCTATTTACAAAAATGAAATTATGTTTGCCAATGACAGAATGTACACTGACAGAACTGTGTGGTACAAGAAATTCTGTAGTGGGAATTAAATGTAAGAAGACTTTGATTAAATAACTGCAGAAACCTGAAGAATTTGAGAGTGCTGCACTCTATTTTTATTGCCTTTAAGAAGGATTATGATTCCTTATCAAATATTATTGATTTCAGAGCAAGGAGTTTTCCAGCTTTATGGTCTTTGGCATCAGATTTAGTAGCCAAAGAGCTTTACATTACAGTTTTGATGGGAGAAAAAGAAGAAAGTGTCAGAAGCAAGAACAAACCTAGTAGGAAATTCTTGAACTGAATAAAATATAAATCTTGAGAGCAGTGAGATGCACAAGTCAGTTATGTGGTTTAGTATTGATTTTATTGATACAGATAATACAGAAGCTTTATTTGTTATCAGAGCACATCTCTGCATTGTGCTGTGTTGTATTGTCCCAATGTTTAGCATTTTGAATTTGTTAAGTTTGGAGAGTGACACAGGGTGATTCAACTCAGCCTTACTGAAGGCAGAGGGAAAGCGTGGGGGACACGGAGCCACCCCCATCCCACCAAGAGCTGTATGGGAGGGGTGGCCCTGCCTTCCTTGGAGCCTCACCCCACTGCAGGACTAGACACTAATTCTTTTGGTGGGAAAAGAAAAGGCAAGGTGCAGCTTAGATTTCCTTCCAAAGACATATGCTCCTCTGATTAAGGACGTGGCTTGGAAACTCGCTGTCAAGGCAACCAGGACACCACCACCCCTGCCCCCCAGGCCCACTGCTCAAGGATCCTTCTCAAGAAGTTCCCCAGAATAAAGCACAATAGCAGCCTGCACAAAACCTGCAAAGGAGGCAGGTGGTGAGGATTTAATGTTGAAGGAAGGTGAATGAAAAAGGTAGTGCCTTGGAGAATTCTTTATTTGTACCTCTGTGTTTTTGTTAGTGAGGCTTGAAAGACATCTGGGTTACTTGGACAAACAGGGGCAGGATTTAGGATGTGCACTGCACTGGCTAGGGATTCACAGGTGGTCCTAACCTTGATTTACTCAACATGCAAAGAAACAGATCAATACGATGCCAGCTGTAGTAGGTAAAAGCTTGACATGCAGGAGGACCAAATCCAAGAAAAGGTGTGTAGCAGTGTAAGGGCTCTGTACACTGTGCACTGTCTGTCCACATCCTGTCCTGAATCCTTTTGACTTTGGGGCTTGACAAGGCAGAGTGAAGCAGCAGCCTGCCCTCAGCTCTGTGCTGCAGTGCTCACGTTGTTTCTCTGGCACAACCAGTTAATTTACAGGCTGCTTGGGTATGTCTGTGTTGAAGTGAAGGTTATTGTTTCCTCTGTGTTAATCCCTTAAATGCCTTAGTTTGCCTGTGCCTAACTGCAACTCTGTTACCTGAATATGAAAATGCGCCTCAGGAATGCAGGTTTTGGCTCTTGCGTTGCCTAGGCTGTTACTACCTGATTTTTTTCTTTTTCTTTTTTTGGAAATCAAAACTGACAGTTTGGGCCAGTGTCAACTTTTTTTAACTAGTTTTGAATCTATGGCATGAATATTTGGAAGTTTGTGGTTATTGAGTTGCCTTAACAGTTTCATGGAGCTTGTGTTGCTAAGTGCTGTTCCCCACTTCTTCAGGAAAGTCAAGTGCTTTGTGCATTAAAGAAAACATGGTAAAAGCCTTTAATGTGCAATTTCATCCTGAGTGCTCAGATGCAACAGATTTAAATGTGCATGACCTTGGTATTACTCTGGTTGATATTCAATCCATAATTTCACACTTAAACTTTCAAAACAGTCAAGAGGGAACCAATTTTGTTCAATTTCAACAATAAGTGTTGCATCTCATGTAGTCAAGGTCAGTCAAAACAGAGTAACTGAGCTGAATCTTCTCAGGGAAAATTGGATATAATCAATTACAATTAAAGAACTTAGCAATACAATTGTAAAATTACTTCGGAGATAAGTGCAAAATTTCTTCATTTGTTTATGGATTTCAGGAGGCACTTTTCTCTAAAATCCTTATCATGATTCTGGAAATGAACAAGTAGGACATTTAAGAGCAATAACAGGTTGTAGTCTTTACTCAAAATGTACTTTGCCTGCGGTGATCATGATTGTAGATCTTTTTGTTGGATTTTTAAAAAAAAGGTTAAAGAATTAAGAGGCAAAATGAATCATAGATGGAAAAGGGAAAATATCCTTTGGAGCTGCACAAAAAGGCCTGGCACGGAGTTTATTATTAAGCGATCCTATACTTAAAGAAATAGATTTCTGGATTTGAAGGTCTGCTGTTCACCTAGTCCAGTCTCACATACAACATGGCCCAGTAAGCTCCTGTAAGTTGCCAGCACTTGAATGGTGGGAGGGGCTGGAGTCCTGCCCAGCTTTTTGTTGGGCTGTGGCTGCGGGAGAGGGTTTAACAAATCTGTAGGACTGGATCATGGAGCCTCCCTGTGTTTGCTTCCCCTGTCATGGGAGGGGTGTGTGTCCAGGTGTAGCTGAGATGCCACGGGTTCCCCAGAGCAGGGAAGACCGTGATTTGGGTGACAAAACCTGCCAGGACCCTGGCACTGAAATCCAGTAGATGCTGAGTGACATCCTCACCCGCAGCTGGAAAAGGGACAGATATGTCCTGATGGCTGGTCAGAACATTGCTCTGTGGTGACACCAGTGCTTCTCCGAGGTTTGCATTCACAGCAGTGTTTGTCTGGCAGCTTTTTGTAGCAACCTTCCTTAACTGTCCTCAGGCTAAGGTCAGCTGGGCTCTGTGGTTCACCTCCTTGCAATGAGCATTTTGCTGTTCAGTGGAGATCCCCAGTTTGCTGGTGGGGTAAGGATGGGATCTAGAAATGTAGAGAGCTTGACAGGTCACTTTAGGCCCTCTTGCTTGTGTGAGTGGATTTCTCAGATAACCCTCTTTTGTGCAGTGTTAAGGAGCTGTAGTATGATAATTAATGCAGTGACAATTATTTATTGCCCTGCAAAGACTGGAATCATTGCCAGGATTTAAAAAATATGTAGAGAAATACATAGAGAAATGTGTTTGACAAATAGAGCAGTAGGCACATTGTGGACAGAAGTGGTGTTTGACTAAATTTAATTACTTAGGATCCAGTTTACATGTCATGGGGTAGTTGAGCATTTTTCAGCAGGCAGTTGATTGTTTTTCAGATCTTATTTAAGGAGAGCGAGTCTATCAGATACTCCTGGCATGATGAGTGGACTTTCAGGGGTCCCAGCCAGTCAGAATTTCCTTGGTTCTGAGAGCATGTTTTCTAATGTCCAGTTTGAGTACTTGCTCAGCAGAGTGGAAGTGAGTGGTATTAGGTACTGTCTGAATTGATTAAATCAGATTGTGTTAGATTTAGTGATCACACATTCATATGCATGTGTACTTATGGTTCTGGGAGGAGACATTATCTCATGGAAAATATGACATCTTTCTTTTGGGCTTGTGTAGGATTAGATGTACCCTGAGTTGCATGAGCAACTGATAGTTTGGCTTGCAAAATGATTAAAATACAGAAAAAGTTGCTAAGAGAAAAAAACCACTAGATGTAGGCTACTTTTATAGAATCATAGAATGGTTTGGGTTGGCAAGGACCTTAAATATCACCTAACTTTGATACACAATAAAATAAATACTGTTTTTTGAAATTACTAGAAATAATATTTTAACTTTAAAAAATAGATGTCTGGATTTAGATTGAAACAGGTCATTTAATTCATCATGATTTGTGAATAGTTATATTTGATTAAATTATAAATAGGAGTATTTATTGATTACCAAAGGTTTTGAGTTTTTTTAATGTAACACTGTTGTATTTAGACCTGAAAAAACAAAAAAGGAAAAAAAAGCCCAAACAAACAAACCTCAACAAATAACCAACCCCAAAATGCCTCAGTGTGTCTTTTTGGTCTCCCACACAAGGTATCACATACTTCTGGTGACAGTGGTAAATATAAAGATCTACAGTGAAAAATACAGACATTGTAAATGAAAATCTGATCTCTTAAACCCAAAATGACATATATTTGATTTTGAAGTACAGAATGTTTCAAGTATTGTGTCCTGAAATGAGTATTGAGTGCGAGAACTTAAAATCTTTTCTTCTTTGTGTCTCAGCAGGCTCATAAAGATGAAATCAAAAAAGCAGATACACATCTTTACTCTTCAAAATGTTGCATTTATTGAACTAGTCATCACATTACCAAAAATTGTAGGTAGTCTTCTGCTGAAAAGTAATGCAACAAATATAGCTGGTTTTATTTTTCTTTATTTGACTGCTCCTTACAAACCTCATTATTTCTTGCCCTATGCAAGACTCCAAGAAGCTATTAGAGCATTTAAATGCCTGAAAGCAAAAATATTCTGCATGTAGGCCAAAATGTTCCCCTTATTTTGCTCTCTGTGGCATTGCATCTCAGGAAATATGGCTGTCTACCAGGAGCTGAGTCAAACACAATGAGGTGGAAAAACATGACCTTCAGAAGGATGGTTTAGCATGTAGATTGTAGAATACATTTCTGTTAGAGTGTTCCCAGCTTGGATCCATTGAGGATATTTGTAAAAGAGCTTCATAAGTACAGCATGTACACTAGTTGCTCTCATTAGGAGTAAATCCTTGCTATAATACTAAGGGTAGTCTCCTGACATTGACAAAGTGGAATTCTTGTATCACAGATCTTATTTAACCCTCTTGTTGGGTGAGCTGTCCCTGTGTAGAAATCAAGTTTGAACAATTGCTTTTTAAACACAAAGTGGCAGCTGATAATCAAGATTTTACCTCTAAGGCAAGGAGAGCCAAAATGAGCCCTTGCTGTTTAGTACAGTAGGCCTTAACCCAAAAAGCCTTTCTCCTTCATCTGGTGCATGCCCCAAACTTGAGGGAATGCTTTCTCGAAATACTGGCACTGTCCCCAGTCCCTCTGTGTGCTTCCTGGTTATTTTTTGCTCTTTCCATATGGTGTGCAAAACTCTGAGCATCTCTGTCCTGCCTCTAGAGCTGTAGGTTAGACCTAGCACCATGTGGTCCAGGAGAAAACCTTTATACCAGAAAGACATGAACTATCACACTTGGTTATTAATAGTAATATTGACTGTGAATAATAAGGTTTTATCTGCCAAGACTAAAACAGCCAGGAACGAGTAGGCAGGTTGGATAATGGATAAAGAAATATTAGAAGGAAAATTCAATAAAGAATTATAGTGGAGACTTTTTAACAGTATTTGTATTAATTTATAATCCTTTTCTGTCATGATAGAAACAAAATCAGTGCAATAGAGCTTGCTCAGACCTAACTCACATGAGAAGCTGGTTGGTTTGATTTCAACATGAGACCATATTTGTTACTCTTTTTTCCTCTCCTTAGGTGTGACCCCCCCTCTTATGACCATTATGCTTCTCCCAGCATTTTATGTTCAATAGTCATAAAGGCAGAGTGGTTTTTCAGGGCAACATCCTCTATAGCACTGAGCACAGGTTTAAACAAAACTTTCTTGAACTAAAATTAAAAAAAAAGGAGCAATTAAAAAAATTGAGCAAACACTACAATCTTCCTTTTCCAAGGGGTAACACAATCTGTTCAGAACCATTCATGGAAGGATTGGGAGACACTGAGAGGAGTTGCTGGGACTTTCATAAGGATAAGTGACCAGTGCTCAAGCAGCCTTACTTTGAGAGTGGTTTTGGACCAGGTGAAAAAGTTGCTGGGGTGGAACAAATTGGGTTAGACACAGGAGCTACAATGAGAGGAGTCAGTATTTAGAGTGGAGATGCAGACTGTTGATGTCCAGGACAAGGAGGATAAGAATGCTATTGATCTTGGGTACTTATAGAGTACCCCCCTCTTTACTCTATTCTGTAATCAATGTTTATATTTGCAGAGGCATTCATGAGAAATCTAACATTTTAGTAAATCTGCTGATGGAAGGGGCCTAGGTCTTGGTGCCTTTCTGTCCACATGGGTACCTAAGGATACTCCGAGGGCCACTACTCAGTTCTTCAGCCACTTCCCAAAGAGAGAAAAGGATGGCCACATGTTCCAGATTTGACATTGACTTCAAGCTTGAAGCTTGTCCACAAATCACATTTTGATAAAAACTTCCCATTTCAAATGTGAATTTCAGGATGTCAGCTAAGGATTTATGACTTTTCTATCAGTTTTGATTCCATCATGTACTTGTTAGTCATACCTTACTGTGCTGCTGTGTAACAGTTCTGATTGATGTTGACCACAGATATTATGAATGATCCCTTTTGATACATTAGTTAATTAAGAAGGAAATCATCCTTCTCCTGGCAAATTCAAATCCATCTTAAAATTTTATGGAGAGTCAATTCATTATGAGAAAAGTTATTTATGAATTTACTAAAAAAATGGATCTGTTCTCATTAAAGTAAGCTTAAAGGTACAAAATGATAAAATGTCAGTTGTCTACTTAACTCTTTTGGTGCATTTCACTAATGAGCTGAGAGACTCTGAGACTTCTTAGCACTTCAAATTAAATTCAGCTAATGCAAAGCAAAAAGAGGCTTGGAAAGACTTGCTTTATATGTGTAAAAATTTAAAGAAGGGGGAAGGAACAGACATAATGTATATGTACAGACCTAGTTAATGAACATTTAGATGCTGTTCAGTTATTGTCTTTATTTTCCTGTTAAAATGTATCAAGTTTTTCCTGTTGTCATTACTTGCTCCAAGAAGATCTTAAGATTTCAATTCAGACTTTGCACAATTACTGCCATTTTACCCAGGGAGACATGACAGAATTGGATATGACCTCTGCAAAATTTCTTTCTTTCTTTGATTAGTTTCTGCATTTCTAGAATAGGATTTTGCTAGTGTGATTCAATGCTTTCACTTCCTGAGATGAGGTGTGACATATAAAGGTAAAGATATTAAATTTTCTTTCCCCAATTTTCATTCTTGACATATCAGGGCCTTGCTTAGGGGTGTGGACATCAGTTGATCACTGTACCCAGGTCCCATCTGTATGCAAAGGACCAGAGGTGTTATAAAGACATTCTCTCACCATCACCACCAAACCATCTCTAAGGTGAGGTTTGAAGAGCATGGAGAGTACCCAGTAAATTTGTACAGACAAATGTGTGGAAAGGGATTCAGGGCATCTTCTCAAGGGATATGAAGTCACGAAGATGAAATTTACCAAATTTCCTGGTAAATCTGTAGGATGTGGTCAGCTCTAGTCTGAGAGGTGTAGCTGTCTCTGCCGTGTTACAGAAATAGCAGTTCTGGCCATCCAACAGCAGCAGCTGTCCCTTCCTGACTTCCTGACATAAATTTTCATCAGCAATTTGCTGGATGGCAAAATGTAACTTTGTCTGAGTGTGCAATCACACTTGCATTTGTTTTCACAGGTGTTTCTTTTACTACATACTCTAATATCAGTAAAATGAAAAGGAGAAAGATGACAAGTGTTCTTGTGTTTACCAAATGACTAGAGAGTCGTTATCATGGGATCTATGTAATAAGTTTCCTTCTGCTTTCTTCCTGGCTTCCAAAAATGTGTAATTTTTCCTATCAAAACTACAGCTTGTAGAGGAATTTTCAGTGGAAAAGATGATTGCATGTTTTCTCTCTGTTGTTTCTGTGATATTGAAAAGTTACTGCTGGGCAGCAGTCTATGTTACTTAGTGCTTGGATCCAGAGGTACTGAATTCTAAAAAGACCTGGCTCTCCAGCCTGCAGGTCAGGGCTTGTTTGTGGATGTAGCTAAACTGCTCTCTAACAGTTAAATCTTATGATTCCTTGTAAACATTTTTGCTGAGCCTTAAAGCAGATTTCTGAAGGAAACATGGATGAGATCCTCTTCCCTCACCTTGTTAATGTTCCTGGAAAGGTTCCTCTCTGTGTCATGTGGTAGCAAGAAGGCAGCAGCCACCACATCTGCATAGTCAGGTCAGCCAGATGTGCTGCTGCCCCTGCTTTGCCTCTCACAGAGAGATGTTCTACCCCAGTGGAACAGTGCTGTTACCTTCCATACTTACTAAGGTTTTGTAGGGCTTGCATATCATCATCTAGGCTGGGATGGGTTAACAGCTTAAAGGGAGAGTTGAGGAAAGGAAGTTAAAAAGCTTACTGTCTTCTGAGATGTTTTTCATTATTATTTTTTGAAGTGATGATAAATATAATTTCATTTGCCATTTACTTTTCCTATCACTGATTTACACCACAGTTCTCATGGATCTCTTTGTAAAGTAAACTTCGACCCCATCTAGCAATACGCTCCAATGTGAATCAGAAATTCTGTGTCAGCCCTCTATGGACACCTGCAATAGCAGTGGATCAGCTTGTGATTTCTATGAAACCTTGGGCAATGTATTCTTATGTGCAAAGTATATTGAAAGTGAAGAAAGGATAGGGATTAATTTAGCAGTATTGGCTAAATCAATTTTAAATTACAAAGTTGAACATTGGAAGACACAAATATTTATTTTTTTATTTCTGTTTACTAAGCTTATTGGTTTTACTCAGCTGTTGGTTTTACTCAGCAGGTTCACCAAATACCCCTTGAGTATCCTAAATACTGTCATCTTTGTTTTTTGAAAAATAGTTTTGTCTTCTATTTTGTTGTATTGCAAGATGATGTATTCTCCCCCTGGCAGTACACAGGCTACATTTTTTTTAGTTCAAATCACTGTAAATCATCATCGACTGGAAAGATATCCCAGTAAAGTTTAATAAAAAATAGGTCAGCGGTTTTATAGAGTTCTTTTATTTTGCACTAAAAGGGGATGTTCAAGTTAAAGGGAAAAAAATGTATGGTTTAAAATTAAAGCTCCTGCACTTGTGGTTTCAGCAGCCACTGTTTCACCTGTGGAAAATCTCTATGATCTGTCATACTTTCAGTGCATTGTGCAGGCTGGCATGAACTATCTGCAGTTAAATACTGGGTAGAACCTTAACATTTACTGCATGCAGATTTTCCGAGATGGATATGAAGACATTAGATGGCCATCCTATTTCCTGTCTTCTGATTCTTCAAAAAACTGCTTGCTGAAGCCTTGTGATCTGTGAATTTGTATGCACTTCTAATGTTCCTTTGCTGTCAGAAAATTAATTACCTAGAAGATCCTTTCTAATCCTGCCTTACTCTGTGTCACAGTTTGAAAGAGAAGTGGCCTCTGGAAACACCTGAGAGGTCTTTGAAAGTGTTTCAGAGTTCTTTTAAGACTTCAAATTGTTCTTCCCCATAGATAGCTGGAGGATAGAAGGAAGTATAAAAGTGATAGAGCTTCTATTTCCTGTCTCGGCACCAGCTACAGCTTCTTTAGTTTTTCTTGTTTAGCAGAACACTTGTAGCACTTGGCAATAATCAATTCCAGAAACTACACATTATTAAATTTCTTTGACTAAGTGCTTATCTAACAACATGGGGCAGAGCCTCCCAGCCAGGTAGCAGAAAAAAAAGGCTTGGTAGTGGTAAAAGGTTGTGATATATCTAATGAACTTAATTTTCTGCCCCAGTAAAGAATATAAGATGGCTGCAAGGCCAAAGACTGTTCCTGAAATGCTATTTAGACTTCATTGGTAATTGGTTTTGTCCTAACTCATTTTCAGTATTAGGGCAAAATGGAATGTAGCTTTCTAAAATAGTTTCTGCTGCTTAAGCAGGGTTTTGTGCAGACAGGTGGTTGTAAACCCTTTTGCTCTAGAGCTGTGACCCTCTGTTAAGTAAGATGGCTCACACCAGTGAGCTAGATGCTAAATGTATCTAACAGGGTTTTCTTCCATTGTATGCAATAGCATGAGCTTCATTTAGACCCCCTGATAATGCAGCATAATGTGCAGTCTAAATCTAGCTGAGAAACTTTCCTTCTCACAATTTAACAAAGCATCAATGAAAATTTAAACTTACAAACCCCATTCGCAGTGAAAGCCTGTTTCCCAAAAGTTCTTGTGGGGCTTCTGAAGCCCTTTTTGTCTCTGAATGATCTGTGAAAGGCCTTTAAACATGTTCATTAATTTAAAATTATTCAGTGAATGCCTATATAATTACAACTGAACCTGTGAGTTGCTTATAAATGATCATCTTTGCAATCTATAGCAGGGATTTGCTCAGTGTCGTTTGCTGATCATATGATGCAATCAGTGATATGATGGTTTTGCATCTGTCTCTCAGTGGCTCTTAAGCTTCCAAATAACTTTCTCAATGTCAGTGGCCACAGGATAATCCGAAATGGGGAGGATCTGTGAGTGAATTTTAGCTCCTTTCTCTAGATGGGACCTGGTTGTGGATGCAGAGACCCACCTGCTGTGCACCTGCATTGGCACTTGGGGAAGCCTGGACCTGCTGAAAAAGAGGGAGGTGCTGGGCTCTGGTAGCCAGTCTGGGTGGTGAAAGAATTGTTCCTGTGGGATGGATGGCAGACTGCAACTCTTTTCCACCCTCTTCCTCCCTCAAAAGAAAGAGGAAGAAGAGACATGAATATGTGTCTAGTCAGCATCTGTATTAACTGGCCTAGAACCATATTTTTCACAAATATTGTGTGACACTGGTTCTCTAAATTATTCACTGAGTTTTAATCCATAAATAAAAATGCTGAACTGTCCTATGCATTTGAGTGGGAAAGAAGCTGCAAAAAGTTTCCATAAATTACACAAAGGACTGTCTGCTGTATTTTGATCTGGGATCAACAGGAGCTTTGGGGCAAAATAATGACCCTTATAAAGCGCATCTGTAGTCCTGTATTTACTTTCTTCTCTCAGATGGTGCCTTGCAGAGAAGACTGTGGGAGTCTCAGTCCCACTGGTGCCCTCCCAGCCTGCTTCACAAGTGTTCCTGGGTCCTGAACTGAAACCATGCAGTTGCTGTGCCCACAAGGAGGCTGTTTCTGAGCTCTTTTCTCCAGTGTTTCCTGATGAGACTCTGCATGTAACACATTCACTGTATGTAGAACTGTTCCCTCAAGATGTAGGCTGCCACTTACATGATTCATCAAATTAATTTTCCCTCTCTCCCATTCAAGACATCTTCCCGTGGTCCCTTGGGTGAATCTAGCTCAAGCCCATTATTTATACTGGGCACATGCTGTTGCTGAACTGGTGGCACCCACATGTATCTCCCTTTTTGCAGTAACACTTTCCTAGTCCTTAATGGTTGCTGTTGAGGTAATCATTTTAGTTATTAGAAGGCAGAAAGATCAAACCTTAGTTTAATATACAAACCAGGATAACTTCCTTTATCTCTTCATTTCCAGAGCATTAATTAATGGGAATGCAGAGATTTTTAGTGGTTCTGTTTGTCAGATATTTAGAAACAACATAAAAATAAATTTACTGTGCCCTTAGTAACAGTTGATTTAATATCTAATTAGTTAATATGATACCTCTTTACATTTTCTATTATAATTTTAATTTCCTGGTCAGTGAATTTTTGAAGAGTAATGAAAGGCAAAGCCCTCAGCTTAGAAAGTGACATTGTGGAATATGCTTTGAGTATAGTGGTCGAAGTTAAACAAGGTGAGTGAACATGAAGCAGATAGTATTTATGATAGGATTATGTGGTGATTTAGAGCACATTCTAGTAGTTATGTCACTATTTTAAAGCTCTGTTGTTTGACAAAGCTGCAATATAATTGAAATCATAGTGTCTGGTACATTTATGTTTATGCTCTGTGTTTAGAAGGAGGAGCATGTGTTTAGATGCCATAAAATGTAAAATGGGTTTCTTATTTCTTCCCCCTCTGTATAGTGAGAAAATGACAATATAGTTTTGTAGTTTGGAATGATACAGTGTTGAGAGAGCAGTATCTGTGTCTTAACAATCGAACCTTAGCTCTATTTTTACGAGTAAAATTTTTTTGTAAATCCTGTGTTTGTTTAATTTGTACTTTATGTGTGCCTCCAGAAAATAAACCAGTCAAAACCCTGAGGTTTCCTGTTCTGGAAATAGTTGTTAATATAGGATTTTAAAAAATAATATTAATAATATTTTGCACTTTGCCTGGTATCTGAGACTCCTTCTTGGAAACGTTTTCGTACTTTGCAGGGCTTGCAGATTATTTGCTATTCAAGGTTTCAAAAGAAAGAGGAAGTTGGAAAAAATTAAACATTTGGGGGCAGCTTCCTAAAAGAAGTGATAAATGAGCTTTGCCTTCCTCAGCAAGGTCTCCTTTGTAACACTGCTGACACCCACTCGCCTTGGGCTTTCTCCCATTGTGTCAGTGCCAGCCTCACCTGTGAACCCTGTCCTGGAGGTGCACCTGCATTGGCAGCATCTGAGCCGAGGAGTGGCTGTGGGGTAAGTTCTTTAGGGACCAGGAAAACCAGGGTGCAAGCACAGGTGTTTCTAAAAGCCCAAGTGCTACACACTGAGAGCTGCTTTGTGATGAGGCTGCATGGCTCCACTTTGCTCATAAATCATCTCTACAGAGCGATTGCAGCTTTCTCTGCAGTCTTGAGCAGACATTGTTTGTTAACACCACACAAAATATCTGAAACACTGCTCTTCCCAACATAGGGAGTGGGTAATCACGCAGAGACCATTGCCTGGTGAGAGTTAAATGCTCTGTCTCAAAGGATAAAAACTAGATGGTCTGTAGTGCAGATTCGTAAATTCTACAAGAGTCAAATTTCTTTGGGAAAATAAAGCTCTTTCTCTTACTGTTTCTATGAATATTTGTAATCATGGGCATCAGTATTGCCAAAAAGTTACTACCAATTTATACTGAATCTTTCTGAAAGTTGGAAGCCAGCTTTGGAATCTTTAAGTGGAGGCAGTATTGGAACTTTCTCTTTATGCTGTTATTTGTACTGACATTGATTTTGGGTAGCAAGCAATGCTAGCATAAAGAGAAGTAAAAGGCTTGTTAATATTTGCACTATCAAAATGAGCATGAAGCACTGATGATTCATAAGTGCTGCTGTAAATAGGCTTTATTGATGTTTTTGTTCTTCCCTTCTGATGAGAGGTTTCAGTTTACTGAGAGCTCTTAGGACTTAGGTTTATAAAGAGCGAGGAGAAATTTTGCAGTGATTTTGCAATGAACATCCTGAGTGTTATACAATTTCTTTTGGAAGTAGCTAAAGTTAAAACTGTTTCCCAAGTGCAGAGGATCTATTCACAGCAATCACGGGCTAGTGCTTACTCTTGACGTGTCATGTCAAGAGCCATGGGCTGTGCTCTGTCTCACCGAGAGATGCTCTGCTACCATGAGTCTACCCCGAAGCGTTTTAGACCCAGGTCTATCCTGCTGGACTCATCCTACCCACTGGTTTTCTTAATGAGACTGGAGCAGAGCCCATTGCCTGGGGGAGCTGCCAGGTGCTCCTCTGGCATGGCCAGCGTCCTTGAGCTGGAGGGGAAAGGGCCAGAACACTTTGTACGTTCCTGGCACGTGTGATGGTCAGCTGCAGTTTGACACTAAGATTTGCCTGTATTACCTGACCTGGAGAAATGCCTGGATCAGGCTGTAGGCATCGCTCTTCTAGCTACAAAAGCCCCTTTGAAACTGGCCATAGATTCATGCCCAAAAGAAGTGGAGGAGCAAAATAGACTTAGAGATGCCAAGTAACACCAAAAAACATAAGGTATTTTCTGCTCTTGAATATGAGAGCTAGCAATCCAAATAGAATCTCCATTCTGTCTTACCCTGCATTTTTCCCCATGTCTTACTCACTTTTTCGTCTTTTAAAACAGATGTATGAGGGGTAAGAGTTTAAATGGCAAACAAAAATTAGTGAGTCTGAAAGTCCTGTTTTCAAAATCCTGGGAGGTGTGAGTGCTATTGAAAGCACTTTAGATGTTAAAGTCTTATAATCAGAACATTTATTTACCTGAGAGGTAGATATGTAAATATCTTTGAAATATGGATATATGAAATTGTAACTTTTGGAGCTGGGATTTAGTATCCCAAGTTGCTTTGAGGTTTTTTGGCAAATGTTACAATCTAACCTGCTACAGAGATCTTCTGACTGGAACTTGATTTCAATATTCTAAATAATTGTTAAATATTGTGATAAGTAACCGTAATTATAAAATCATATAATTATTCAGGTTAGCCCTTGTGACCTCCAAAGTATGCCTGAACATTTAAATGCAGGGTTTTTTTTTTTCCCAATAATATTCAAATTTTACTTAATACTAATTTATTCTCCTGGACTCTTTCACTTTAGCATTTCAGCTGATTGATTGTCAGTTCAAATCTACACATTACACAGGCCTTTTTTTATCCAGTGAAACTGAAGCTGGAAGTCATGTCACAACTTAGCATTCTCCAAGTAGGTGTTTTAAAAGATGGTCTCTGAGCAGGGGCTGCCCATAAATCCCACAATTTATTACATTCATTAGTATCTAGATAAAGGTTATTAGGCAATCAATCAGGGCCATGTCTCATTACCCTTTAGTAGCTGGGATGTTTTCAAGGTTTTCTTTAAGGAGTCAAGTTATTTTCTTTCCTGCTGCTGAGCAAAGAACTCCTCCAAGTGGATGTTGTCTAAATTGGAGTATTGAAACATTGAGACCAGACCATGTGAAAAATGGTGATGACTCAGGCAGTTTATTAGCTCTCCTCAAAAGAATACTAAGAAGGAGATGTTCTCTCCTGATGGAGAAGTGGATGAGTCATTTAAAGTGCAGCAAATATGCAAGAACTGTGGGAGATGATATGGCAGACAGAGGTAATAGTGAGCAATTCAGCTTTGGCTGTGGAGATAAACTGACATGTGAAGGTTTCTGGTGTGGTCTTTTATCTCAGTTTTAGCTACGAGCTTGTAAAAGCAGCCACAAGGTACTCTGGCCTGTTCTGCAGTAGACTGTGGGAGAATGGATTAAGTTTGGATCAGCAGCTGCAGGACTGGGGGGCCAATTCTCCACCCAGTGGAGCTGCTTTCATGTATTTGGGCATGGAGTTACCTCTGAGTCCTAATCTGGTGCTCCAGCCCTTTTCCTTCTTCAACCTGGGGCTGGAAACTTTCTTAAGTTAGTTGCTTTTCTCAAAGTATTTCAGCATCCAATCCCTGCTTATCTGGACTCTTTAAGTACAAAGGTGAGAGAAATTGCCAGGATATAGAAAAAAACCCAAAACAACCGAGAGCTGAATTTATTTAAATGTCAGCAGACATTCTACTCCTGCTATAGGGAGAAGTTTGAGAGGTTCTTTTATATACTGAAACCAATTTACTGTGCTATCCCATGTTATTAATGATACCTTTGTCAATATTTATGTTCAAGATAGGTGTTTGTAGGAGCTCTTTGCTGTAAGTCAGCAACCACATTCTTTTTGCCTTTGTATGTATGTATTGTGCCTAGGGATGACTAATGACTGCATGAGCTGTGTGACATTTACAGCCTAAAAATCTAAGTGTGTTTGTGAAACTGGCCCACTAATGGGCTTATGTCCTACCTCAGATTTACTGATGATTTGCCAAAGATCTCTCTGAAGCTTATACTGTATTTTGCAGTTGGCTTGGTGATTTTAGAGAACATATAGCACAAAATAAAGCTTCTTTCAATTTTAGGTTTAGATTTGGTGAATGTAACTCTTGATGTAAAGGTGAGCTGTTTTCATTGTGATGTCAGTCTCTAAAGTTATTCCCATGATGCTGATAGTACTCAAAGAGGGGAAAGTCTCTTCCTGTTGCTCTGCCCTGAGCCATGGAGTGGTGTGTGCTTTTGTGCTGCAGTGCTGTGGGAGCTGGAAACAGCAGCTCCTCTTCTGGTTAACAGTGATTTGGTCTTCGTGGGGATTTATAAAGAGCTGTAAATCTGATCCAGGCAATGATGTTTAATCATTTTTACCTACTGGAAGTTGTGCTTTGCTGTCAGACAGTGCAAGCATGATAGGAGGGTAATTGCCTAACACCCTTCAGGAGAGGACTGGGAAGCAGGACAGAAGTGACTGATGACTATTGTATGATCCACTTTGCATAATGGAGGCACAGAGCTCTAATCAGCACTAGACAAAGCCTTGCCATGTAATTGGTCAGTGTGATCTTGAACAATGCAAAGATTGAAATTACTGACTTTTATTTTTGATGATGAAATTAGTGAATTTTGATATAACTGCCACTTGAAGATAGTTATTCAAACTTGCACAGCTGACGAGATTATGCCAGAGAATAGCAAGATACGCTGTCATGTAAAGGTTAATAAGTGAGAACTCACATTTGTAACAAATCTAAGAGTAGATCAGGGATATGTGGTTTTGAATGTCTTCCCCAAAATTGTTTCTATTGAAATTTATATAAAACATGTATTCCAGAGCAGAACTGGGTAACCATCTCTTTAGTACTCCGGCAAGTCACCAAAGTAATTGGGAGATGAACTTCCATGCACTATTTTTTAACTGGGATGTGCTCAGTTTGGTGTGGTGTAAGGATCTGTTGTAAATTAAAGTAGAAGCTTCTTGATTGCTTTACCAAGTTCTCTGTTGCATCACTAGAAGATGGCCTGCAAAAATGAGTGAAAGCTAATATCATGTTCTCTGACATCAGTTTAATGATGTATAGTCCACAGAATGAAGTTCTCTTGTCAGTAAACCTTTAAAAATATTTACATATATCAAATTCAAAACTATGAAAGTCTGTAATGCCCTTTCAATATTTCATGCATCCTAGGAACAAAATGGCACCTGTATATCTGTGGTGTGGATTGTTCATTGTCAGCTGAAGACAAGGATATAGTGTCATTGTGTATTTACTGTGTGAATGCCAGTGCAAAGAGAAATAGAGATGAAAAAATGGATAATACTTTTCAGAGACTCTAGTTTTTCTATGATGACAACATCCAAAATAAGATTTGAGTATTTTTAGAAGTGCAGGAATCTCTCTTTGTAATTCTTTGTGAGCTCAAAATTAGAGTGACCCCAGTAGGTTTTCACATATTTCTTAATTAATCAAGCCAAATAAATGTGTGGAATTTTGACATTACAAGGAAAAGTTATAAAAACATAGCTCAACTACACTTGGCTCAGAAGTAAAATTTCCATGACATTAATACCTAACACCATCCAAATAACCGGAAATTTCTCCTGTATGCCCAACAAAGCATCATTTTACCTGGGTGCCTCTCTTCTGAGGCCACACATTTGCATGGACTGCAAAATCTGATTGCTTCCTGACAGGATCCTTTCTCAAGACCCCGGGATGAATACTCTGGTGGGGAGCTTCCTCTAGGGTTTGTAGTTACTCTTGCTGCTGTGCAAGGGCAGTGACTCATTTCAGCAATCCCTAGAGCTGCTTTGAAAAGCAGCAAAAACCAGAACAGTGAAAGAAACAGCATCCAGCATGAATGTCTGATGTGTCTTTGGAGAGAAAGTTGTCTTTGTAGGATTGTATGCACAATATCTGCTCCTGTGTGTTGGCCACAGCATTGCTGCTGACCAACAGAAAGAGAGCCCCTGTTTCACCTTCATCCACCCCAATTAGCAAAGCAGCACACTCAGCAAGCTGAGGCTGGCTCAGGGCTCTCCTTACCTGCAATCGTGTATGAATAAGCCCTTTGGGGAAAGCAAAGCACTGAGCAACTCCCTGATGCTTTGTAACAATCATGCTGCTGTATCCCCTGGGAAGGCCCCACCAATTTGTGAAGGACTTCTGAGACATTCCTCTTAACTGACTTCCACTCTGTCATCAATAGCAGGAGCAGCTGGATAGTGGGAATGGCCTCAGAAGTGATGAATCCACATATACACAAAGGAGATGAGAACAGACAGGCACTAATCCCATTTCAAGTTTAAGTAGTCACAGTCCCAAAAGCCTGTTTGTAGCCTTTGCCAATATTCTTATCATTACTTTCTGTGCTGGAGCTGGAAAGCCAAGAGCTACTTCTCCAGATATGGTGGTTGTTTTATCTTGTGTGGCTTATGCTTCTGACAAAGAATTTCAAGTGAAGCGAGGATAGTAGCCCAAGTTTTACTTAAACTTTATTATTGTTTTAAAGGGAAGGAACAATAAACTTAATACTGTGTTTCTTAATACTGTGTTTCTGCTGTAATGGTGCAATGTATCAATCTTATTCCTCTGGAGACCTGTGGGGGACTGACCATGACTGTGCTTAAACATGAAAGTCCATCCAGAGCTGTAGCTGCTATATTGGTATGTGCAGTTCTTTGTGGCAAACCACAGCTTCTCCCCTGCTGGCACTGGGATACTCCTTGTCTTTTTGTCTGTGTTCTTTACACTGGCCAAGCAGAGAGATGACTTACAAGGGGCAGTACTCCAGCTCAACATCCCATCCCGCCACAACCAGCACCCTGATCACACAGCAGGAAGTCTTCTGTTGCCATTAACAAGGGATATTTGTGTTTGTCTCCAGCACAAGCATAGCTAAGGCTAAAGTATAGGTAGGTTAGTTCTATTAAGATTGGTTGCCTTGTAATTTACTTCAAGCTGAATTTTTTAGGTGGGTGTTTTTTTCTTCTCCAGTGTTTAGCATTTTCTCTGGTGGCAGTCACTGTGTCACTAAGCATAATCACTCCTATCACAGTACTTGGAGCTTAGAGCAAAGGGACAGAACTGAAGTAAAGAGGAGTGTGGAGCTTGCCGTGGGTTGACACAGGGCAGGACACTTAGAGAAGGTGCTTAGAGAAGTGCTTACTTGTGTGGAAGTAAGCAGTTTACCATATGCAGGCTTCAGTTTTACAAATGCAGGTAAATGCAGATGCATTTGTTTGTTGGACATGAGCTTTATGGCACCTGTGAATTATACAGAAAAATGTTAAAGTGCCTCTAATATTTTTTCTATTTGCCAGTCTTCTAGCAAGAAATGGGAATGGGAAAGGAAGAGTGGCTTTTCCAGAATGAATTTCTAGCCCCAAAGCAGCAGTTTTCTCATTGATGCCCTTAGACATTCATTGATGCTGCTGACCAGAATTTGGGTATCAGTGTGTTGTGTTTAGGTCCCGGTATTAGAGTTTCATTGTTTCTGCCAATTTCTACTTGACTTTCAATACTCTAAGATACTTTTCCCAAGGTTTGTACATTAGCAGTGTAACCTCATTGCATAAGAATTTATGTAACTTAGCTCATTACCTTTTACAATTTCTCAAGTAAATATGTTGTGCTTGTATTTAGAGGAATATAATATAAATCCTCACTAGTAGTAAATACTTTTTGGAAGACAGTTGCATTTTTCATTGTATGTTTTTTGCATTTCAGCCTTTGATTACATTTCAGTGTGCAGCAGTAATGCACTAAGTCCTTGCGTTTGTCATTTGCAGCAGTGTCTGGCTGGCATTAGTGAACTTTAACAAAGTAGGTTTTCATGTATTCCTTAATTAGGTCAAAGCAAATAAATGTGTAGTACTTTGGTATTACAAGGAAAAGCCATAAAAACAGACATATAATGCAAGCACATCCAGCCATGTTTTTTCTTTTGCTCACTTGAAAGTCTTTTTGCATAAGAATCAAAAATAAAACTATTTACAGTCACAAAAATGAGAATTGCTTGAAAAGAGCAAGTGTAGAGCTGGTAGAATGCATCCAACAGCACTGCAGGTGAGGCAGCCACTGCAGCCTGTCACGAGGTGCTGAGTATTTGTCTTATGCTCATGTAAGTTAATTGATAAATTCCACATATTTTACTGTGGATGCTCTGTTAAACTAATAAAATACATCAACTACAATAAAATACATCTTCAGCTGAAAGTCTGCTTCCATCCTGAGTGCACTGTTGGAATCAGAATGTATTTCCCTCTTTTGTTTGGATAGATTTCTTATTATAAAAAGCTGTCAGAGAAGTAGAATTGCCACCCACTGAAACTAACAAAAGTCATGTGAGAATATAAATGAGAATATAAAGTGGGAATATAAATGGATTTAGAACTGTAGATAAGAGCTTTACTCTATTTGCTGTACTCAGGCCTCATTGCTGGTCTTCAGGCTGGGATACAGCTCTGTCTTGGCAGGGTAGGTTACCTGGGGAATAGTTCCTTTTAGCTGTGGTCAGTAGGAGACCTGCCCATGCTTGTTGATATAGTGAATCCTGATTTGTTACTAAGTCCTCAGGATTGAACTCATTTAAAGCTCTGATCCCTCCCTATGGAGAGACAGCACAGACCCACAAGTGGAAGCTGCCTTGAGAGCATTCTTGAGCATTATATTATCTTCTGTGAAATTTTACTTAAGTATTCATTCTTTAGAGGAAAAACCTTTTGCTGCATTACACATTTGGGTAACTTCACCTCACATTTCCTCCTCAGCTGCAGTTCTGACATGAATGGTGTTCTGCCTCTGGAAAGATGGTGCCTCTAACTATGGAGGGCAAAGGAAGGACCTGGGTACATGGCCCTGCTCCAGTGAGCAACCTGGGCTATAGCTTTGTAAGTTAGAGTTGTGCCCTGATTGTTCTGGACTTTTGATTTAAGGCTCCAAATATAGCTAAAAATACTCTTAGAAGCTATTTGTCTCCCAGATACAGTGTTCCCAGACACACTACCTCCACTGCAAACCAGCACTTGCTATGAGGGGTGATTGATCTCAGTGGTTGTCTTGAATTTATTTAACATTTGGATATGGCAGTGGCTGTGTTTCACATCAGCTTTGTCACAATACCACCATAATGTGGGAATAAAAAGTTGTCTTTCTCAGTGCATAATGAGGCAAGTATGTAGTTTGTTTGCTCCCTGAAATTTTGGAAGTCCATTGATTGCGGCGGTGATGGCAGGGTGATACTTGGAATTTGATACCACACACAAGAAGAGGGTCCTGGCTTTGAGCAAGGACTAGACAGTACTTAAAATTCACATTCATCAAGACATCAAGATATTTGTCATTCCTTTAGCTCTTTAAATGAAAGGATTCTGCCTGGGTTGAAAAGTTTGTAGGATTTCTTCGAATTATTTTGGCAAGCTTCCTAAATTAAGCTGAATGCACTGCAAATTTCTCTCCATCACCAATAGCTTTCTGCATGCTTCACATGGGAAAGGCGGTTTGCATTTAGTTATTGTTCCACATATTCTTTCTTTTAGCAGAATTCTATAGAATTTTTATCCCATCACTGTAGTATTACTGCTGCTGAATATTTGAATCTGTTTGAATTACTGTTCTTTGAGACCATTGAAAATAATGTGCATTTGGGAGATAAATTTGTTTTTCACACATGCAGCAATTACTGTATGGAATAAGTTATTCTAAGGAACAGAAGGCAGAGAACTGCAGGATTCAAAGTAGTTTTCCACTGAACAATAAGGATCTTTGATTAATTTTTTTTTTTTTTTATTTCACCTTTGATATTTCAAGGTGAAATTTGGATTTATGTATATCTTAATGAGACACCACAACAATTTTGACTCTGAATGCAAAAGAATAAAAGGGAGGATCAGTTTTACTGGTCTGAATACCTTGGGCTAAAATATATGCAAAATTTCTGAAACATTCAGTCAGACACTGATTTACCATCATTAGGAATGAACAAAGAAACTTTTCTCACATATTTAAGGTTTCAAAATGCTCCTATAGAACTTGTAACAGCTATGTAGTGTTGGGTCATTTTGCACTGCCATAATCCAGTTGAGTTGTTGCTGTAGGTCTCTTGTGAGGGTTATGTGGGTTGTTTAGGATCTGAAATATACCCCAGGTTGCCATTTAACTTTCACTTATAGTTGTGATTCCCCTCCTTTATATTTTCCTTTAGTGCAGAACGCAGTGAAAGAGAATGTAGGTCTGATATTCCTGGTTTGGGAAGCAGGAAGCATCTCAGTGCTGCTCTTTCAGATGTCTTGCTGTACTTCACTCTGTGTTGTTTGCCTGGATCCTCAAGTAACAGCCTGAAGTTATTCATTCTCTTTGGACTTTTGGAATTTCACTCCTTCATAGCCTCAGGTTGTGGCTGGAGAAAATGGAGGCTTTCTTGTATTTTAAAGATTTTATTTATAATTTTACAGTGTGTAACTGTTGACTCTTCAGCCACTGGGAGCTATGATGCTTTCCATTCAGTTCAGAATTTTACATAGGGTGACTGCAACCTTTTCTTTTGCTGCTTCTAATAAATATTATATGTCTGACATTTGAGCTTTGCGTCTCACAGTCTCCAAGATCATTGTAAGAGCAGAGCCTGGGCTCCTCTTATATGAAAAAACAACTGTGCTGAAATCCAAGTGTGAGAAATACCAGTTTACCATAAAGTATCTGAAAAATGACCATAGCATCCTTGGCAAGGAGCAATTTCAGTAGCTCAAATGATAATGCAAGAACTCCAGTCGGTTGACACTGCAACATCTAGCCTACTGAATTAACACAGCCTGGTCTTAAAAACTTCCTTTTCATCATGCACATCAGGAGGCTGCAGTTTTACATTAGGACACTTTGAAATGATCTAATTGATTCAAAATACAAATCCACATTTAAGAGATTTAAAGACCTTGGAAAATGCAGAATTTAAACAAGAAATAGACTTTCCTCTTAAACGTTGCAGGCCCTGTCCTTATTCAACAAAATTATTATTTATAAACATCCATACATTTTCTCTTTTCAGCTACCTCATGTCACAGGCATCAAGAAAGTCTTAATCTGTGCAGAATTTAGTCAAACTTGGAAGTTCATGAAAAAAAGCGTGAAAGAGGGTGTGAAATAATTACTTAGTACAGGGTTTAATTGGGTCTTAAACTACCCCAGGTCTCTAGAGGAGACAGAGTCCCCAAAGAGGAGCAGAACAAAGAGCTGAGAAATTAAGAGTGGTTGACTATGAGCTGAATAAAGCGGGGAGAAGAACACAGAGATGCCAGACTTGGAAAAACTGGGATGCTATTCCAGGTTGGGTAGGTGGAGTGAAAGAAGCCCAGTGACAAGGAGCTGAGAAGCATTCATGTAACATTTCTGCAGTGTGCACACCTTCCCTGCTCCCTGTTTCATCGATAGACACACATATATTAAAAAAACTGTGTGTGGGAGCACCACATGGTGCTTTCCTGTATCTTTTAAAAATTCCATATGAAACATTTCATGATTTACCACCTGTCAGCTTCTCTAGATGTTTTTTTGCCTTACTCTTTCAGTTGTTGAAAACAAATGCTCTCTGTCATTTGTTGCTCTCTCCCTCTGCTCACCCCTGGCCTCCCCCGGCAGTTGCAGTGAACGGGCACGGCCCAGGGCAGCGCTTCCTGACAGAATTCCCCTCCTGCCCACAGAACACGTTTGTCTGCTGTGCTCAGCAGTGGGATAGGGACAGGAGTGACAGAACTTGGCTTTTTTGGTGCTTGGGAGAACAATCTGTGAAGAAGAACGTGGGCAGGAGAAAGGGGAGGTAGAACTGTCTGCTGATTCTCAGGCTTGAGAGACTTGAGGGATGGTTCAGTCTGCACAGAGAAAACTTTCCGTGACACCTAGATGGAAAAGATCTCTCCTGAGCAGAATTCCCAACTTGTGCCTTAACTGCTCTCTGTTCCTTGATTGTACATTAAGCAGGATTCTGGAACTGATAAACCCATATGGTGAGACATGACAGCAAGGGATGGTCTTCTCTACAGGTGGTGAGAGAGAGGCTGGGTGGAGGAAAGGGGGATTCCAAGGTGGTGGGGAATAACACTTGAATCTGGATAGACTCAGATGGGTTCTTAGATACAGCAGAGACTGCTGCTTGCAAATTAGTCTATTTCATACAGCAGTTCTACATTTTACAAGAAAAAGACAATGTAGTAATCTGTCAGACTGGAAGGTACCATAATAAATCTAATACATGCATGGCATATTTACAGCTTTATATATGCCATTGTTGATGAATCTGGACAAACAGCATGCTAATTACTGCTCTCCAGAGGAGTTAGGAGGAGAAGAATCTTTAAAGAAGAGCTCCTTGGCATAATAAAAAATTTGCCATAGTCTTTTCCAGCCTTCTCCTATGTGTCCATGGAGGATGGAGTGGGTTATCTGATTTTAAGTAAGTATTTTTTGGTACGTTTCTTGAATATCATTCTGTGAGAACTCTTTTCAAGAAGAAAAAGTATTTATAAGGCAGGTATCAGCCCTGACAAGGAATGGGAACTAAAATGCCACTCTGGAATTAAAATGCAGAATGGGTTATGTTTATTTGGAATTTTCTGTCATTTAGTAGAGGTTCTTTAATTTGTTTATCTCTCCCTAAAATTGCCTATTGAATTTAATTAAGTGCATCATAGATTTATGAGTCAGGGCAATATGAAGATTTTTTTTTAAGCAAGCTTATTTGTTTCTCAGATGAGCTTTTTCAAAGATGTTGTAATTTTATGCCTGGATTACTGCTGGCACAGCAGAAAGTTCACTCAAATGCGGCAACTGCAGACAGGCAAGAGACATGTCAAGGGCTCAGTGAAATCTGTCAGCCCCCATGGCCACCCATCTACACCCATCCTTGTTGATTGCTCAAGAAATCAGCATTGATGATGCATTTTAAAATTACTCATTGTGGTTATAACACCTTTAGTTATATATTTTGAGTCATCACATGTCTCCTATAATCCTGACATGTTTACTTTGCATATTTGTCTACAATCTTTTGCAATTCTCTTCATCTTTTCTTTCGAGAAATATATGTCTACTTGTCTGAATTTGTACCCATTCAAAAGATTAACCTGAGGACTTTGAAATTTTGCCCATCAACAAAAATGATTGAGTCATTACATTTAACACAATATTAAAGACTGATTATAAGAACTAATCTGTGAAACTTTAGATTATTTCTGTAAATCAAAAGATGATCAGGGAAGTGAGTAGGTCTATTCCATGTGTCTAGCTCACCTGAGGGAAGAGCTGTCATTCCTATGAGTAAGGGGCCGGTTATTCATGTCCTGTATGCCTGTATGAATTGTTCTCTAATATACTAAATATTCCTATAACTGAGTGAACAGTCTGACCCAGCTGCAGCAAATTCATTGGAAAGCCCCTGAATGAATCAAATTCAGGGAGAGGAAGAACAGCTTTGCTTTTGGGCCTTCTCTTTTCCTCCAGTGACTGTAACACACAGAAATTATTACTAATTGATGGGCGCTGAACTTTAGAGTAATTTGGCTACAAATTATATATAAAAGGATGGTTTACTATACCCGTAATGATAAAGTTATTCCTTTGAGTTTTCACTTTAAAAATGTTTGATAGGTTGTTCTTAATATATATACACAGAGGTTTAACCCCCATAAATAATAAAAAATGCTTTTTTAATTGTAAAAATATGAAACTTCTGGTGCAATATCACCAAAATGGTGAAATTGTAATCCAAACTGAGCTCATAGCAACATTCCCATTGACTTCAGATGGGCTGAAGTTTCAACTGCAGTAAGTTATTTACCATCTATAAACACTAGTTTTTCAAACTGGTGCCACACCATGTTGAGAGTTAGGGATCAGTCCAAAGAAGTGCTGTGTTAGTCTAGGCTTCAAACTCATTGTTCTAAAGCTGTGTGAACGTTTTATGAAATCTGTAAAATCTGAGGCTGATTTATTTCATCTCAGTAAAATAGGGTAGAAGTGAAAGAAGGAATTTATAAATTTTGAGAACACTACATTGGTTGAGGTGTTGGTCAGAAACTATGAGATGCATAATGACTTTGATGAAAATGGGAGGATCTTGATGGCTTCAGCTGAATTTCTTGTTTCAATCTGAGACTGATTAAAGCTGAAGGGATAGCTGTCAGCTGATACTGAATGAAATTTTGCCTGAATTCTTCAAGCTGAGACATCTCCATCCAGTAAATCCCATGCTATTGCTACTGTGGCTGTCTGTCAATAACAGTTCCTAAACTGTTGTTTTGCTTGCTTTATAACAAAAAAAAGTGGTGAGAAGGTCAGAAATGACATTTTTTTGGAAAGGCGTGAAAACTTGTGGCTATGATACAGGCATATGTGAGAGAAAGAAATGGGGTATGGTGAGTAAAGAACCAATGTCTTCTGTTCCTTCTAAGAAAAGTAGAAAGTACAGATAAATCTTTAATTTCAGTGGAAGGATTAGTAATGAAGTACCTGTACAAAAGATGAGAAGATACATAAGTGCAGCATATTAATGGTAAACTTTAAAAAATTAAAGTTATAGCTTTCTCTACCTGTGTATTCTTGCTTGTTAAGTTACTGATCACAGTCATGAATTTCATGTATTTGAAAAAATACAAAAACAATAATGCAAAGACTAATTCTTTGGAGCTATGGCATACTAGCCATGGGAATTTGGGAGATATATATTTTTAATGAACTGCTTTTAAGTGTGTTAGATGTTTTCTGTGACAATTGCAGTTTCACAGATTATAAAAGCAGAAGAGAGGACTGGGATTGTGCAGCCTGACCTCTGGTGTACCACAGGTTGCAGTACTAGTTTCTGTTTACATGAACATAGAACACGACTTCTAGGAAATGGGGATATAAAGATGTTAAATATTTCTTGGTGAGCTGCTAGCAAGTGTATCTAATCTCACTGTGAAAAATGCTTCTGGTCTGATTTTGGAATCTATCCTGTCTTTACCTGCTGGACTGAGGTCACATTAAAAAATTCATTGTAAAATTTATTGTAAAACAGAATAGTTTTAATTTTCTGTGACTAAAACTTTCTTCTGAATTTCCTTGGAGAGACACTTGAGAAATAGAATATGTGTAGCTGGGAAGTTGGCTATCACCATTTTTGTTGACTCGGGAAGACTGGCCAACAACACTGCTGGTGTTTTTTCAAACCTTAAGCAAGGTAGCAAAATTACCTACTTTAAACATACTTCTCAAATGGTAGAAAAAGATTTGAAGCCGCTCTTCCCTTTTTTTTCTGAATCTGTCCATAGCTATGCATACATGAGCATTTCTATGTTATGTGTTTCTGTGTAGTCTTATCTTTCAGACTGTGCATATTGCTGGAAATAATAATTTTCTAGCTTTAAATCTTTGTTGTGGTTTGATACAACTAAACGTCAAGCACACAAAAATCAGTTATTTTATAAGAGAAAAAAAAAGAAAATATTAAGGAAAACTAGATAGCTGTGAGGCAAAACAGGTTCAAACTTAAATGGCTGCAGTACAGGGAAAGAGTTTTATTATTAAAAGAGTTAAAAGTTGTAAGATATAACAGGAAATTAAAACAAACACCCCCCCCTCCCTTTTTTCAAGCACTTTTCTCTTTTTCCTAACTAGCACAAAAGATAACACAACATAGGATTCTAGTCAGTGTTACAGTTCTTGAAAAGTCTCTTTCTTATGCTTACAGAAAAGAGAAAAAAAAGGGTTTCTTCTTGCTCCGTGTGGTTCCTCAAACTGCCCCCAACAACAGACCCGCCCGGAAAGAAACAATCTGCTGTGGTGTAATACATCTCTTCTATGAGAAAATATCAGTTTTTTCACACTGCCACACCTGGGCCATCACATGGGGTTATTAATCTTTTTAAGGATGGGTTATTTTGGCCTGAACACAAAGGCTTTCTCTGCTACAAATCCTTAAAAGCCTCTCACTGCTTCTATATAGCCTGGCATAGGCACTCTTCACAATTTTCACAGGCCACACGTGAGTCTTCCATCCCCCATGCACTCCAAATGGATCCAAGAGACAAACAGTTTGAGATATTACAGTTTCTTACCACCGTATGCCAGAAGGATTTTTAAGCTCCGCGCAAGGAACGCGGCACCGCCCCTTTTCTCTGCCGCCATTTCCAGCTCCACCTCACATGGCTCACTCTCTCTGACTCTGAAACCTCTGTGTTGAAGAATGTTCTTGTTCAGGCTTTATGGTGAAGAAAGCCTCGCTCCCTTTGTGCTGCTGGCTGCGTGGTGTTTTCTTCAGTTCAGCCCGAAGTGTGCTGGCTGCAGAAAGGAGGCTCCCGCCGGCTCCGTGTGGAGAACAGGGGGGACCCGCCAGTCCCAAGGAGCTTCTCTGGAGAGATTTTAGCTGTGTGGCAGCCCATGGCTGGGTTTAGCTGTGCCAGTCCGTGGCTGGGTTTAGCTGTGCCAGTCCGTGGCTGGGTTTAGCTGTGTGCCAGTCCATGGCTGGGTTTAGCTGTGTGCCAGCCCATGGCTGGGTTTAGCTGTGTGCCAGCCCATGGCTGGGTTTAGCTGTGTGCCAGCCCATGGCTGGGTTTAGCTGTGTGCCAGCCCATGGCTGGGTTTAGCTGTGTGCCAGCCCATGGCTGGGTTTAGCTGCCTGGGCTCTGGGATGGTTCCCTCCCCACCGACCCAGGGTCCGTGCCGCGGCGTCAGGGAGAGGGGAAGGGGGCCGGGGCCTTGGCCCGGCGGGGTCCGGAGGCTCCGAGGCCCCCCCACCTCCCTCAGGCGAGCTGGAACCAGAGGGAACTCCTGCCTTTCCGTGAGGTTTAAATGTGTAAATTGTGAGCAACGTTATTGGTCCAAAAATCTGTCTATCAACTCAGATTCAACCCACTACATTCTTTTATTACAATTGCTTGAAAAATGAATGTCTGAGTTTTAAGGGCAGCTTCCATAAGTTCTTTTATCCAGATCCCTGAGGGTGGGATTTCTGGAGGCCCTAGAACAAGGTGGAGAGTCCTTCAAGAGCTTGGTTCAAGTCTTCAGTGGGAATTTTTAGGCTCAGGCTTCTGCAGCAGAACAGATCACATCCACCCAGGGTAGCCAGAGCTGGGGCTGCTGGGCAGGCCATGAGCAAAGGACTGCAATAATCCTTGCCCTCAGGGACTAAGATCCCCTGAGTAAGAGGGCTGCCCTCAGTGTGTTTGAGCCTTGAAACTTCAGCAGTTTAGCTGTAATTCCAGGAACAGCTGTCAGAGTCCCCAGAAGCATATTGTGTTTCAGAATCAACATATGCTGACATTTCAAGAAAGAGCTTCTCCTCTATCCTAAGATTTCCACTTTATGGAGATCCTGAAATGTCAGAGTTTCCTCTGTTGTTGTCTCTGAGTGCTGAAGAGTTTTGATCACTCTTGCTGCAGTTCTCTGTACCTTCTCTGGTCTTTGGTGCTTTCCAAGATGAGGAAATTTGATTTCATGCAGCAGCAGTCTTGCTTTGGAGCTATAAAATGGCATAATCATGTTTTCTCTTTCATTTTCTTTTCCTTTCTAAAAATTCCTGATGTTTTATTTGCCTTTTTAAGTGCTTATGAGTATCAAGATGATGTTTTCATGGTGCTATCTGTTACAACGCTGAGATGGCTCTCCTGAAAGATAATAGCTACTTTAGGCTCAGTCACTGAATATCTACAGTTTAAGTTACTTTTCCATGTGTGTTACTTTACATTTATTTATACTGAGTTTTTTCTGTAGTTTATTGCCTAATCATTCTGAATCGTGAAATTCCTGTGCAAGTCTTTGCAGTATGCTTGCCTTTTTATCACCCTGAATAATTTGTCACCAGTAGCAAATGTTGCTATCCCTGCCACAGATCATTTTCAAAAATACTAAATAGCATGAGCCTCAGGCCGGATACTTCATTTGAAGTCCTACTATTTATTCCTACTTTACTTTCCTATCTTTTTAATCTGTTATTAATCCTTAGGAAGACATTCACATGGCATTTTGTGAACTTTTGGTTAAGAAATCTTTCTGTAAGCCTTTAGAAAATTCAAGCACAACCTATAAACTGCCTTGTCCTTGCCCTACAGAGAATTTTAACAAGTTGACTTACCTGTATGAGAACTGTGTTCAATCTTTTTTGTTATGACAGGTTTGTTCCTGTACCTGTGGTTACCTTTGCTCACTGTTTTATGATTTGGTTGTGTGCAAAAACACTTGCCTTTGAAAGCAAGTATCCTGAATTAGGTCAGACACCTTTCAGTGTGAAGTCAAGAGTTAGGATTTTTCTTTTGCTACCTAGCAAATTTTTCTGAAAAACAGATGTTCATGTTACATAAAGAGTTTGTCTCAGTATCACCTACCCAGGTGTGTGAGTTCTGTTGAAATCTTCCGTCATTGTTAGGTTTTTGTCCTTAAAGATGTTCATAACAGTCATTGTTACCTTTCTGGTAAATCAGTAAAATATACTTCATATGAAAGTTGGTTTTTTTACCAATGACTGGAGTTGCAATCTGTAGTGATTCTGTTCCTCCCTGACATATTTTATTTATTTATCAAGTTTTATTCTGGACTTTCTTTAGCAAACAGCCTGTATTTGTTCTTATTGCTTATTTTTTGGCTCAAAATTAGGACTTTATTACAACTTTTATTTGACTCTTCTACTTGAATTTTGTCAGTATTTGTCCTATGCTTCGTTGGATGATAACAGAGCTGTCCTAACTTACCTCCAGGGAGAATTGTTATCTTAAACTGTATGTTCTACTCCTGCCAGCTTCCTTTGATTTTTTTTTGACTCAAAAACATTCCTGCAGAACCATTTTAAGTGCCAGCACTGAAATAAATTTCCTTGAGAATTAATGCCATATTAATCTCTGGACATCCTAGACAAGAGTCTGTCAGGAGGGATAAGAGGCATTTGAACTTCTTTGAGGCAAGGAGATGGACTATATGACCTCCAAGCATCCCTTCTAACCCTATCATTTCTTTTAAATTGATAACTGGGTAAACAGATGCAACGTCTCTGGCCTTCACAAAGTATCAGATCCATATCTATTTTTTTTCCTGCAGGTGAGGATTGGAACTCCTCAGAGATAAAGGTAGTGGGTATTCTATTGAAGTGGACTCTGTTGTATGCTAAATTTTTATTACTGTTGGATTGAAGTAAAGAATGGTCTTTTTTTCTCCCCAAAATCCTTAAAATATTGCCAGCGATAACTCCGTCAAAGTAGACAGTATTTGCTTTTAAGAATACAGTAATTTTTTAAATTGATGATGACAGTACATTCCCAATCCTTTAAAATATCCTGTCTTTTAGTCAAATTAGTTACTATAGTATCTTGCAACTTGGCAGAATTCTTTCAACAACATTAGTATGGTCAGTCCTCTCGCAAAACACAGAAGCAAAAACTCACACATTAAAAATGCTGCAATGAAGAGCTGAAAAATAGGGTTTTTTTCCTTAACTTTTTTTTTTTGTTGGCAGAAATGTCTATCACTAAACAGAACACCTCTGGTTATTGCAATTGTTAGGTAACTATGCAGCCTAGGTTAAGTGGAGTACTTATGAAACCTAATGTAATACCCTTCTGCCTAAGCCCATTGTCTGTGAATACACTGGCTTTCACTCAGTATTTGTTTAAAATAGCACAAGGGGCAGTCATGCTGTACTTTATTCCACTTGTGTTCAATGCGATGCTTGCTAAGAATAGGTGGATATCATATTGTATAAAAAGCAGCATAATGGCATGTGACTGAATTTTCAATGAGGGAGGCAGTGTGTGACTGCACTGTCAATGAGATGCTGCCTCACACTTTGTTATGCAGTCCTGCTTTCATGAAATCAAATTCTGGGTGACTCATCAAATCCACTCAAATATTGTCATAGTGTATCTTCATTGCACAAAACAGTATTTAAGTCTTCCTAATCACATTGCAAATAATGTTGATAATTCTACATGATGCTGAGAGTGAGCTATAGACTTCAGAAAATCTTTTAAAAATATCCATTATGTAAAGACATAGACACTATATCTATATCTATATCTATATATCTCTCTATCTATATATATGTATATATATATGAGGTACACAAAACCCTCACCAGAAGCTGTAGAGGGATGTGGATGAAAGCACTGACAATGTTATTGAATGTTTAAACAGGAAAATATACACAATTAATTTGACTTTAAATATGTCTTATTAGAGCTGATTTAACATTTTCCTTGATAATGTCAAACTAGTTTCACTGTTACGATCTACTTTATATTACTGGTAAAACTTGAAGGTGCAAGTCACATGGACATAAAGATAGGGTTATATACTTTTGAATTTGAAATACAGGGAAGATTTATAAGATGGAGTTGTTAAAAATAGATGAGTGGAAGGAAGAGGGAAATAATAGCAGAAACCTAATACTGACTGGATGAGAGAAAAATGATATAAAATTGAGTGTTTCAAAAATTAACACACAAGGGAAAAATAAACAGCTACAGATTTAAAAAATGGACTCTACATCCTCTGTTATTGCTCAGGGAGGAGATCTTAGTCATTGTGGACATCTTTAAAGAATTAATCCCTTTCTTAGCATTAAAGGAGAATCTGAAGTGTTATTAACAAAAGAAATGAGAGCAGAGCTATGGGTATTGTTGCACCATCACTTGTTCTCTGTTTCCCCACATACTGAATGTGCAGTTCTGCCCTCTCAGGGAGGATATACCCAGCATTGGAAATGCATGGAAAAGGATAACATGCGTGGTCAAGCATGGTCAAAGGCACTTAAAGGTTTCTCAGGGAAGAGAGAACAAATTGGGATTTATCTATCTAGAAAGGGAGATGATTGAGGGAAAATATGATGGGAATCTATAAAATCACAAATAATGTGAAGCTGGCAGGTACACAACAAATATGTATTGTTTCCCATTACAAAAAAATTGGAAGTTTTGTAAGATGTTCAGCAGATTTAAATTAAAAGGTGGCGTTTTTTGTATATACTCAGATGGAAAATTCATTATTTCTGGAAGATTTTAAGTACAAAATTGTAAATAGGTATAAAAAAGAATTAGTTTGATAGAGAATAGACACAACAATGAAAATTGAATGTGATTGCTTGGAAACAGATGCCACTTGGCTCAGAAAAGCCAAATTTGTTGATACATGGGAGCTATGAGTATGGACATCAATGGAAGTATGACTCCCTTTTGTTTTATATTCCTTCCTTCCTGGTCACAGCTGGAGACAGTTAAGACCAACCTAATATTTGTTCAGGCCTCACCTGGAGAAACTAGCATGCAATAACTAAAGATGGTTATAAGATTTTCATGTGCTGTTGAATAATTCAGGATCTCCAATGTTTGTGGACCAAACCCAGAGATTATATGAGCTAGGCGGAAAATCCTATGCCTGGTTATTCTGGGCCTCTTGTCACCAAAATCTGGGAAGAAAATAAAGGCATTACTTTATTCTGGCCAGGATGTGCCACGGAAAATATTCCATAAACACGTGAGTTTTTATACAGTCCAAACCCCATAGAAATCCATTGGTTCAATGTTCATTGAACCAAAGTTGCATTGTTCTTAGTATTTGGTTTCCTGTTGGATTCGGATTTCTTTGCCTCTGCCTCAGTCCTTGACTTCCTTATCACTCTTTTCAGGACCAGGTGTCTCCAACCATGCCAGGGGCAGTGCCTGGGTAGATACTCATTGGTGTTTGCTGATGGTCATTATCTTTTTGGGTATCTTTTGGGCTACTGCCAGTCTGTTCAGAGGTTGAGCTCATCTCCTTTGAATGGTGCAACATCACCCTAAAAAAACCTTAAAATTCCTTTCTGCAAGGCAAAGGCAAACCAAGCCCGACTAGAGAAATAAATAAAAAAAATTTAAAATTTATATTATTTCCAACACTCTGGCCATCCTGGTTACCTGTGTTCGTTTCCAGTACGTGCATATGGAATGATCACCTCTGGCCATCTTGCCATTTCTCTCTCTGGGTACATTTACCCCATTCCTCTGGGTTTTTTTCTTGGCTTGAAAGCTATTTGGAGGAAAAAGGTGAATAAACCCAAAAGAGCAAAATATTATTCTGGGAATATTACCTGATTTTTGGCTGAAACCTGCAGACACCACCATAGTAACGTGATGTTGGTTGATGTAAAGCTCTGCTGAGGAAGCACAGCTTCCAATGGATTTGCACAAGTGGAGCTCAGCTCCATCTCCCCTCCAGGGTCTGCAGCCTCCCTGCCATCCCCCAAGTGTTGTGTGCTGTGCCATCCACCTTGCCAGCCACGTACACAGCAATACACTGGGTTTTTCTCTTTCAGCTTTAATTTTTGATCAAATATGACAAAGCTTCTATGTCTGAGACCTTTAGTCTTCTGTCAAATTGGCTGAAATTGTTCAACAGGTTCACAATGTGCTTGAGGAAAAATAGGAGACTGACAGATGGCCAGGCAACACAGCCACATATGCCTCATTTCTTGGAGAAACAGGTTAAAAATGCATCATTAGAATAGACCTCAAGAAGGATGGCAAAGAATGACAGGAAAAAAAAAGTAAGTTAGAAAGTCAAGAACTGACTGATATCCAGCTCTGCTCCTGCACGGTTCCTCACCTTCAGCAGGAAGTGCCTCGTGTTTTAGGCATCCTTTGGAGCTGCGCATTTCTGCTGACTTGGCTGATTCCATCCCTTAGCTCAAATCTTTCTGTCTTGTTCTGACAAGGATCCCAGCCATGCTGGGATTCATCTCTGGTAGCTCCAAGTAGGGAATGAGTAAAATTAGAAGTTACTCATGGTACATAGCTGTAAATAACTTATGGTATATAGTGTTACAGCATATATCTGTTATCTTCTGTTATAAATAGTGGGTTAAAGGTCTCCTTGTAGAAAGCTAAAGACTGAGGTGGGTTGTGTAATGTTTAAATCCTGGGCTGCATATTGTTTAAATTCCCATTACTAAGCAGTTTTCTTTTAAATTGGTGGTGTTGAAAATGAAGGATTAATAGTGTTGATTATAACTGTGTGATATTGGCTGGTGCTTTGCAAGCTTCCAGGTGCAAGCATGCCAGTTCCTTCTGGGTTTGACTTTAAAAACCTGCTTACCTGAAATCCTAGACCACTTTAAAAATAAATTCCTGATCATTCTCAAGACATGACCTTGCTATGCTAAATGTTTGAAATTAGTGGGAATTTTCTATAACTGAGAATGTGCAGAATCTCTTTTGGATGTTTTAGAGATCTGGATGAATAGATTAAATAATTTCACAGAGCTGTTTTTCACTTTGAAATTGGCTTTCTGCCCATTCTCTGAAGTCAGCACATGAACATAGTGCATCATATATTTTTCACTCCTCTACTTGCCTTAGGTACCTGGTCATATTGAGATGGACAATGCATCTTCTTTTCCTCTGCTTTTCTCTGTTGCACAGTGACGACAGCTTTTGTTCTATTTTAATTGAAAGAAAGCAACAGTCTCAATGTTTCTGTTTGTTTTGGTGCATTGATTTTATTTATGGGACTGAATTTTTGTAAAAAGCTGTCTGCTTATATTACAAGATTGTAACTGTCCTTCCGTGGGCAAAGAATACATATTAAAAATGGAAATCAAGGAGAATTCTTCTGCTGACAAGAAAAATATTATCTTACACCTACTTAGAGACGTGGAATTAATATCCCTAGATTTTTAGTAGCAGCAGGTTAATTAAAACAATCACCCCTCCCTTTTTAATCTTGGGAAACTGTTTCATCCCATGAGATAATGTGTTATGAAATGTGTTAACCACAGCACTTCAGGATGACAACACCCTGCACACAGCAGAAATAAGAAAGAACTGTCTCCTTTCTCTGTCATCCACAGTATTAGTAAATAGATTAAGCAAAATGAAAACTTTGTCTGACATTTTTTCTATACAGTAAAAGTATATAATATGGAGTTCTAGTCCCAGTTTCCTTTAGTATACAAATGCTCCATAACTGAGGAAGATTGTTGCTAATTACTAGTAAAGGACTAATTGCAAGAGAAGGGAATGCATGGTAAGATATATATGTGCCCAATGTTTTCAATCACACATACAGAGAAAAAATGTTTCTTATTACGGCAAAAATATAAAAAATGGGTTTTGCTGAGTTCTCTGAAGTACACAAAATATTGTTCTTTAGTGAAGTCTGCTAATGGAGACTGGCAGATGCTACCTTAGAAAATGTAAGGTAGGTCTAATTAAACATCTGTGCAGATAAACTCAGTCATTGCTTTTGACATTTAGTCCAATCAATTTAAAAGTAGCAATTTTTAAATTTACTGTGTTAAATTTTCTGAAGTTGCTTTAGTGTAAGATTTTGAAAGAAATTTAATAAACAAGCATCTCTAGAGCCCTGGAAGATGTAATCACTCTTCTTGGTGAGGCTTCCTCATAACTCACTGGGTTACAGTTAGTGCTGCTGCACTGTCAGAGTGGAGCCTGCCAGCACAATAACTTCAGTGCAGCGATTTCATCAAACTGGGGTATTAGAGGCAGATCCTTCCTCCTCTATTCTTCTTCCAGATGAATCTGTCTGCCTGTTTGTTACCTTCCAGTCCTCCTGCCCACCTCCAAGAGCTCTCTGACTGGAGTTTTCACCTGCCATGCTGTAATGGGTGGCTGCTTACCTATTATATTTTAGATATTGTATTTAGATTTACGTATAGATGTTGTCCAATATTTTATATATTTGACAGATTTTTAGATTTGTTGCCTTTATTATCTGAGTTTTCAAGGATTCTGTTAAAAACAAACTCGCAAACCCTTGACAATCCTGATGGAATAAAGAGTCTTTGCCAGACTAATCTTCAGTGACATCTTTCATCCTTGGGATGGATATGCCAAAAGTGAAGATGGCTCGATGAGTCTGCTATGTTTTGTGGATGCCCCCTTGGCACTGTACTGACCCGGTGGTTGGAGCAAGGCAATTTGCCATCACACTTGCCTTTTATTCTCTTGTACTTTTAGGTACACACACAAGCTAATCCTGATTGCTGTCCCATTGGTGTCTCCCTAGTTTTTTGTGCAGAGATGCCATGAATTTAGGTTCTGATGTGAGTCCAGTTAGGCTGCTGGTGCTGCCAACCCCATGTGCAGAATAATGAATGATGTTCAGAAAAGGTTCATTCTTCTTTCAGGGCATTTTAATGAGAAATTATCTTTCACTCATGAACCTATTTCTCTTCACAACACTGAATATGCAAAGTTTGGTGTCCAAGTAGATTTTATTGTGGGTCTTGGTGAATTGTTCAAATTCTCTAAGGAGCTAATTTAAAGATGTTGGATAAGACATTTTTTAATGAATTAAGCAAGTGAACTTATTACATTGCAAAAGCCTTGTAATAGAACATAAGTTTCTAGTTTCAGAGTATTTTCAGATGGGATTTGCATGACATTTGCATATAGGGTGTGGTTTTACCTGCATGTTGCAAGGTAATTCATGCAGTTTGAGATAACTTCTTTTACATTTCTTTGGATCTATCAAACATTATTGCTATTTACAGAGGTACTGTGAAGCAAATCAGATGGTTATCATATTAATAGAAATATAATAAAGTGTATAACACAAGGAGAGTGAATCCAAGTGTGTAGCTGATCATACATGTTAATAATACTCTACTGCGAGACACTGAGAGAATAGTAGTAGTTAAAGAGAATCAAAGGTTCTGTATATGTTTTTTCTTTCCCTTGATGTTTAATCAAAGCATCATTAATATCAAGCTTTATGCTGGTGCTACTTAACTTTTAACTTAATGGGTTCGTATTTCTCTATTAATTACATAGTTCATTTCAAGGGGCAACTATTATGTATACTAGTAACTTAGGCATCCACTTCACTTCGAGCTGAACATCAAAAAATCTAATATTGTAGGATTATAGCCTCTATCTTACAGCCCTTTTTGATATTGTCAGCTTCTGAAAACAAAGGCTAGTCAGCTAAACAGACTCTTATTCCTCCCTGAGGGAACTCAACAAAGAAGAGAATTAGTGCTGTTAGCATTTAGACTGTGAAGACTTTAATAAAATATTTTGAATCCCTAGAAATTTCAATCTGGAAAATATGATTCTGACGGGGTTAATTGTCTAGAGATGGAATTAATGTTGTGTTGGCAGGAGATAAGAATGCTCCCATCAGGTGAGGAGTAGCTGTGGGTGATTGGGATAGTGCAGCAGTCAGCAGATGGTGTAACAGATACTGATTTACAAATACTCAGAAGACTGAGGTAAAAATTCTGTTAAATTTGTGAGTTTAGGAGTTTAAGGGTGCCACAGCTTGCATGATGGATTGCAGTCATGCACAAGCAGTGCATTTTATCTGTATGTGCTGATTTCAGCATGTACCCTATGCTGGGTAAGCCTCTGGGTAAGCTGCTGACAAAAGTCTTAACAAATGTGGATTGGTGGCTCAGCAACCCAGATGTGACTGAAGATGCCCACAGAATAAAATGGTGAGGAGTAGAGCTTCATAGTAATCAAATCCATTATTTTGAAATTGTCTTTTAGTGTTATTAAACAGAGTGAGAACAGACATGCATTTTTAGATTAGCAATCAATGCATACAGAGAAATTCCCTTTGCAGTTTTTAGTCACTGACTGGAACTTTTAGTACCTGGCCAATAAAGTATGTCTGAGCAATAAAAAAGTTGAAATATGTTTGACTTGTCTGTGTTGGGGTTTATTTTGGTATGTCATTACTGATCCTGACATGAAGAAGAGTGTTTGCAAAGGATTTTTGTTAAAGTTAAGAGAATATTACTGCTCTTGTACAATACCCAAATTTATGGCTACCCTACAACCCAGGGCTGGAGCTTATAGGTATTGCACCAGACACATGTGGGATGCAGAAACAGATGGGTTGTGAATGGAAAAAAGAGGAGGTCTAAACAACTTGAGAAAAGAAATTGTGGTTTTGACAGGAAACTGATTGTGGCTGAGGTTGTTAAAGATTTGGAGAGGTATTGCATGAACAATAAGAATGCCTATATTTTCAGTAGAGGTGAATTAAGGAATGAGCATAAAGAGGTATATAATTCTGCTTTTGATTAATGCTAGCATATCATAGAAGTATCTATCTGTGGGCCAGATGAAGTGGGCCAATGTGTCTCTTTCTGTTCACGTGTGTCTACCTTGTCCCATTTATTAGGCAGTGCTGTATTCCTCCATTGCACAGCTTTTCTCACCATCAGGGAGAATGTTTGAAGTGGAGAATGTTTGAAACACCTTCATCATCTTTTCTTCCTTTTGCTTCAGGCTGTAAGCATGGGTATTGCAGGTACCAAAAAAAATAACATATTCATAGACAGCTCTCTGTATCAACAGGCTTGAGGGGAAACAAGCTGCTAGAGGCAGAAAACAAGTCCTACTTGAGAATATTTCTGAAATAAGAAATAACAGTACTTTCCTTTCATAGCTATTATGGAATAGCTGAACAGTTTTGCCAGAGAGATCTGCAGAACCATGTACTAATGTTCTTTTTTTACAGAACTCAATAGCACCAGGTTTTTCTGCATTTTTCTCCTAGATAGGTACAATGTGAAAATGTAACCTTAATCTTAGCAGGAAGAGACTTGTAGAGTTTTAGTTAAGCTCAGAGTTCAACCCCTGTGGGAATGTGGAGAAAACTCTTTGCTTTCCTGATGAAATACCACAAAAGAGTTAAAATCCAAATTTCTGAGATCATGGGGACACACTGAAAATATTGTGAAACTACTAGAATGATGCAAATATAACTAACAGGGGAGCTGGTCATTTTCCCAACAGGTTCATTATTATAATACATTATTCAGTCTTGCTTTCCTGGATAAATGCAAATCACTAATTTATGTATAAGAAAGAGATTTTGCCCTTTTTACTACACGAGATCATTCATTTGAAATGACTACTCATACAGATCTGCACACTGCACACCATTGGATTATTTTTTTTTTTAACAAGAACATCAAATGACTTATCTTTCCGAATTTTTTCTCTGTAGCTGAAGTTTCTTTCAGCATCTTCAAAAGCCTCAGGCTCTTCTCCCTAGGCCTAATGGTTCTAACCTACAAATGTGATGTATGAAATCTGGGTTCCTGAAAGAGTATTCTCAGCTCCCCCCAGAGTCTAAACAACTGCAGAGCAAAATATGCCTGATAGATAAAATCTTCTGCTCTTTTGCAATCGTTTGTCCTTTGGGAAAGCAGCATTTGACGAGGACATAATTTCAAATTTGACTTTGGATTTTGTGTTCCTGTTACAGTCCTGCTTTTAATTGCCTGTAGAGTACTTTAATTTCCTCCTTCAACCCAGGGCTGTCTGTTTACCTTTTCTGTATTTAGAAGAGGCTGAAAAGACCATCAGTATAGCAACAATAAAGACAACTTTCTTTGGTTTTGGTCTCTACAAAATTCTGCTAACATGTGGATGATTACTCATATATGGTGGTTCTCAGGGAGTTTAAATGTGACATTCCCCAGTCTCTGGGTTTCCCTTGGTTATAAGTTTGCTAATTTTGCCACACAGCTGCAGCAACTGGTTAAATATGTTAATACATTTTTTATATGTGTATGTGTATATCACTCCCAGTGTAGCTCTCTGTTAAGGACTGGTCAGAATTATGGTTTTCTCAGGCAGTTTAGAAAAAAAATATTAGACCTCAAATCCAGTATAAAATTGGATAAATAGATCTCAACAGCTCCCAACTTCGTACAGAGATTACCCCACATTTCCTTAGCAAAACAAATATTCATTGCAAAAGAAAATCTCAGTTACTTTATAAGACTTTTAAAATTAACTTTTGAAGAAAATATTTTCAATTCAAAAATAAACTTTTTACATCATTGCTCCAGATATTTATTAGATGAGTGAATATAATATAATGATTGTAGATTTGGGAAAGCTTGGGATTCTGGATAACATTGCAGAACTTTGCAGCGTCGCCTAGTAACCCACCCATGCTACAGAATATTTGATGTGACTGTTTTCAACATTGCACTCAGACTGGGCTTGGTTTACAAGACCAGAAATAGATGAAAATTGCTCAGAAGTGCTTTGTTTTGGTAAAGCAGTGATTCTGTCTCTGGTGAAAAACAGAGCTTTGCAATTGCAAATTGTCTCTTCAAAGAGGTCTTTAAAGTTTTTTGCACTGGAAAGTTTGTTTCAAAATGATGAAAAAGTAAATGAATCACCATAAATGACTCATATTAGAAGATTTTTGCAAAGTGGTTGTCATGAGTAACTCGTCTGAATCATCTGGAACAGTTTTTGTCAGGAAGGCGAGGTTGTCAGCTTTCCCTAAACAACGAGATACAGCAGAGCAGCAGTGCAATTAGAAATCTCTTAAAGTCATCAAGTCATCTATCTATCACAGGATGGAGGAGACCTCTAAGATCATTGAGTCCAACCCATGCCCTAACACCTCAGCTAAGTCATGGCACTGAGTGCCACATCCAGTCATTTTTTAAACACTTCCAGGGTGATTCCACCACCTCCCTGGGCAGACAATTGCAGTACTTCTCCCAATACCCAACCCATATTTCCCTTGGCACAGTTTAAGACTGCGCCCTCTCATTCTGGCAGTTGCTGCCTGGAGAAAGGGACCAACCCCCCCTGACTACAGCCACCTTTCAGGGGGTTGTAGAGAGCTGTAAGGTCACCTCTGAGTCTCCTTTTCTCCAGGCTAAACAACCCCAGCTCCCTCAATATATGACATTGCTGGTTTCACACTACTGCATGGTCTGACATTAGTTGAAGCCAAACTACAACATTAAATAAAAAAGACATTTCTAAAGTGGAATGTTCAAGTTTCAGGTTGTTTCTACATCCAGATGTAATCTTAATTTACAGTTTGTAATTACTCTGTCACGTTATATTATTCCACCTGTGTGTACACAGTGAATGAAGAGCAACACATTTCTTCTGGCCTCCTCACTTAGAAAGCAGCAATAGGATTAATTTAATGCCAATCAATCAAACTGGAACTGGTTATGTAGGGCTTTTTCTGAAGATTTCCGCAACTTTCCTGGCAAAAATTCCATTTTGAAAAGTGATTTAGAGATTTTCAAACCTGGTTATTGAGAGTGGAGTTATGCATAAATATGTCAAAGTCAAAAGCCTGTATCCCTGATAAAGATGAACTGCTCTTACCAGACCACCCTGATGTTCAGAAGTATCATCATCACTGGAGGGAGGGTGTTGTGTCAGTACAATGGGGAATGGCCCAAGGCTGAAACACTTTAGGTTGCATTTCCTCTTGAATTCAGTTTTAGGCCATTTCTGAGAAGTTTCAGCTCAGATAATTACACAGTTGTAGTCAGCCTTCTACAGGATTGAGTAAGAGAAACACAGGTTCTCTTAGGGGCACTGCAGTCCCCAAAACTCCCTACACAGACAGCACTGTGGAGCTGCTGCCATGAGCATTTGCACTGTGTCTGCTTCTTAAAAAAATGAAAGTCAGTTTTGCAAAATACCTAAATCATCTCCCTTGAATGTTCCTTTTGGGACATGCCTTTAACCCTAAAACTCCCTGAACACTTAGATCTACATCTATTTCAGCATAATGACTTTCCACAATCTTTTGAAGAAAGTGTGGCTTTCCACAATATATCAAAGGCTTATTATAATTTAAATTCCTCTTTCATTCTGACCACTGGTCAGTTTTCATCTTCTTTCTCTAAATGGTTCTTTTTTCCATGTACTTTCACTAGTTTTTCTTTTGCTCAAAGAACAAGCTTAGCTTATAGATACTTCTAATCCTTTCATTTTGCTAAATAGAATATTCTGTGAGTTTCTGGTCTTTTTTTAGGTGTTGACACATGAAGCTAATTTTCTTCTTTACTTCCCATCCCCTCTGTTGTTTTCTTTCCTCCTAAAACTGCTTTTACTTTTTATTTTTCCCCTTTTCCCCTAGTAGATTGTTGCTGAGATGTCCTCCCCCCATTCTCACTAGTGCTCTGGAGCAGTAGCTGCACAAAAAATTCCGTTTCAGTGGTGCTATTTCTGGATGCTGCCATCTGCCAGGTTTTGCTTCCATTTCAAACAAACTTTCAGTTCAGTTTCATCTTTCATTTGGAGGCACAGCTGCTCCTAAATGCTTGGTAATCACTGGTGTGCAGCACACACCTGTAGCCAAATTTGTAAAGGAAATAGGAGAAAAGAGCTATATATTCCCAGCTTGTTAGCCATTAAACAGGTTAGTCAGGAAACAGGGACTCTTATCTTTGCTTGTGCAGATCTTTATTTTATAAACATTATTTTCTCAAAGGACTAATAAAGAAGAGCAAACACAGAAGAAGGATTACCAAGCTCCTCTTAGTGAACCTTTGCTAATAACAAGTTTATCAGGACAGTGCATGTGCAGGGGGCTTGGCTCAGTGTTAATTTGTCGCTACCACCAAATTAACTATACTCTATTTTGTTTTCTTTCCAATTTTACATCCTTGATTACATATTCATAAAACTGTCCTTCCTTCCAAGCATAAATACAACTGCTTTGAAAATATAATTGTCTGTGTTTATCAAGCACCTAATTTGTTTTACTTGCCAGCTACTAATTACATAGGAAATATAAATGAATTGGAGGTCATATATTCCATTTGAAGCACTAAAAGAAAAGCTTCGTGAATCACAAAATTGAATTTAAGTTGCAGCATGGGATACACAACATTCAATGCTGTCTCCAGCAGTACTAGTCAAAGAAAACAAACATTCTGGCTGATTTCACATTCAGATTTGTCAAAATATACTAAGTGATATGCTTGTTCTGTTTAAAGTGAGTTGTTTTGGTAGCCTCTGAGAGCTTTCTCTATCTTTGCTTTCTATGTATTCTGACTCTACCACTGCTAAAACTTGTTTATGGTAGAGCAGAGAAAATCAAATGCAAAGCAGACTGAGAACACACTAGGATTTGGTTTTATCCACCATGTCGTTCACTTTATGTTTCATCCATTTTCTGAAAGAGATATGCAAATTTTGTCTTGCTTCCGAGCTGGATTATTGTACCATCTCAATCCATTCAAAGCAATAAAATGAGATTTAATAGACTATGTTAGTTAATTGTTTAGAAAACATGGAGTTTTAATCACTGTGACAACCACAGATCTGAGACTGAAGAGCAGAAGCTCTTTTGCATATGTAGCAACTCTTGCAGAAATTTGGTATTAGCCAGCAAATTCCAGCTTTCACACCAGTCTTATAACTACTGCCTAGAATTTATATAGCACTGAACAAACTACTATTATTTAAAACTATTTAAGCTTGATAACACAATTGTATGGCAGGTCACTAAACATAGATACAGTTCTGGATATTTGGAGTTTTGGCAGTGAGAAAGAAGAGCACTGAATTTTGAAAAAGGAGCTGATGCTAATAGAGCACATCATGAAGAGATATATTATCCATCAGGAATAGATTGTAGTTTTCAGTTCCACAGCAGACACAGGGCTGAACTTGTTGTATTCTCTGCTTGTAAATGAGTTCTGTGGGTTATTTCAAACACATACTACAGGGTTACAGCACAGTTATCTAGAGAGGTACTTGGGAGCCATCAAAGCCTTAGTTCTGGATTTTCCCTACAGTTTGCTGTAGACTAATATTTATATTCTTACTAGGAAAGTATATTTACTTCCTCTTTCCTATGAAAACATAGTGAGTTAAGATTCCTGCCCTATGGCATATGCTTGGGTTTCCAGCCCTTGGTTGTTTTCATATATGCAAGCTGTGCAGAAGCACAGCCTTCAGAGGCGAGACGGGTGTGTGGTGTTGACAGATGGGTGCCCTGTGCTACCATCATAGTAATACAGGAGTGTTTGAACTGGGATTTGGGTCAGCCCTGGCCTCGAATTAGAACAGGTGTGACAGCATCTGACCTCAGGGTAGGTTCAAAGAGATGTGTTGATTTCAGTGCACTTCAGCTTAGATCCTATACTAGTTTTTCATGTGGTTCTCCTTCATTATGTTAACTGAAGATTTGGTGCCTCTGACTTGGTTGTGCTTGTTTCCCTCTCTCATTGCTTTTCATGATATTCGTTTGTAGGGAGTTGTATTGCCTGTCACTGCAGGGAGTGGTTGTTGGAGAAAATCAAAGTTTCTAATGGTGACTGCAGGTAGTTTAGGATAATTATTATTAATAAGCAAGAAAGGTGACTGAAAACAGAAAATCTGGAAATAAAGCTTCCATCTAGAAACCAAGGGTAGGTAGTAGGAAATAAGGGTGCCAAAAATTAAGAAATCAAGTGCTCGCTTCCATGATGGTGGATTCCAGTTCATTAATAAAATATTTATTGCTTACATGGGCTTTTAGCACAATTTGCCAGGAAATCCAAAAGAGCAGTTGGATGAATTAAAATGTAATAAGCTATTATAAATGAGAATGAGATAACCAGAAAGGCATTGGCTTTCATCTGTCATAGAATATTTAAACATAGAGAGTAGCAGCTGAAGTGGGTTTTGTGAATAGGATTCACTGAGTATTTTTAAAACATACGCAGTTCCTATCTCTGACATTCTGTTTCCCTCCTTTTTTTCTGCTTGAGTTAAGAAAAGACATCTTCAGTTCTTAATCTTTAAGATTGCAGTGGCTTTAGGGAATCATCTGAGATTTGAGGTTAGGACTACTGCATTTATTGAGACATGCAAATGAAAATAGATTTTGGCCCAGGTTGTCAAATGCTGCACACATCTCAGTGACCCACTGCACTGTGTCTTCTCTTTCCTTTTTAATCTGGTGAAAGGAGAGACCATCCTAAGATTGTTTGAGAAGTCAGTTTATGGAACATAATTCCTAGTGATTTGTGTTACACAAGATTATTTTAGTAACTGTTTTGAGTGGTAGAAATGTCCTTGGTGCCATCAACTTAAATTTTGTCAGAACTCAGTAACTTGCTGAAAACGCATAATTAGAGCATTTCAGTGGTGATGCTGCTGATGGATTGTTCATTCTCATGGCCTTCCTAGTAAGGCTCACAGTGCTGCTGGGTCAAAAGATTTGGGTTTTTTTCCCTGTTAGTAGCAAAGATACATTTTTATATTTGTGTATAAACCTTTAGCACTGTGTATGGGCATCCTTATTGTGCCCTTTCAGAACAGAAAGGTATTTTTTTGCCCCCCTCCCCCCCTTTTTTCCTCTTTTAAATGTCATGGTTTCCTTACATTTCACCAAAGTATGCTTGGATTGACCTTGTGTTCTTGGTTAATTTGAGCATTTTATTTTTCAGCCTGTGTACTGAAAGAAGAAATTAGAGAGAGCTGTCCCCAAAACACAAACTCTGTTCACTGGCAAAGGCTTGATCAGGGGAAAATTAGTCTAATTCTAGAAGCCAAAGTTGCAGAATAGGCTGCTCCCCCCCACCCCAACAAACCCAAAGCAGGTGCTGAGGTAAAACAATGAGGTAAAATTTGTCTGTGCTGAGGCTAAATATCTGACTTCAGCACTGCTGTGCACTTTAACCTTGAAAGAGAAACACTGGTGCACCATGTTAGAGCGCTGAGTAACTTCACAGGCAGTCTTTGCTCTGGCTCTGGATGATCTTTGAAATTTTAGAACTTGGAATGAAAAAAAAAAAATCAGAATCTGTCTGATTCCCTACAGGACTGTTAGGGGGAAGAAGAGAAATAATCCTTGTAGTTTACAGAGGGTCAGCATTGGCCTTATAACATTTAAATAGGTGAGATGCCCTCATGCAAAGCTGTAGAAACTGAAGTCAGTGCAGAGGCAATGTAATTCCTTCAGGATATTGACAATGAGTCTTGTGCAGCACTTCAAATGATGTATGGTTTAAAGAACATCTTTTAAAAAGTGTTTCATCCACTTTTAAAAGCTTACATTGGAAGAAGTCTATCACCTTCAGTGAAAAACTGTTCCAGTATTTAATTAGCCTTTGTGATGGTAAATTATTTCTTATTCCAGACTTCAGCTCCCATCTGCTGGCTCTTGTTTTTCTTTGTCAACAACTTTGAAAAGCTGCCACCACAGCTCTGTCTTTCACCTGTATGTACAGTGATCAAGCTACAGCTGAAGCTTTTCTTGAAAGCTAAATATATTTAGTGCCTTAAGCCCTGCATTGTTAGGCTTATTTCCCGGCAGGTGAATCACATTTGTGGCTCTACTTTAAATAGTTCTTTGCTTTTTCACATCTTCCTTGAATGAGACTGGGAGCAACAGCCTAATAAGGGCTTCACTGAAGCTGGGCTTAGAGGTGATACTGACTTTGTTCTTCTTCAGTTGTCTTCTTTGTCATCATCCAGGGATAGCATTAGTCTTTTCTGCCACTGAACACTATTGGGAAATCATTTTGAGGCAATTACCTGTGATGGTCCCTAAGCTTTTCCCTGTACTTCTGTTTTTGAATTAACACCGTGACTTGTCTCCAAATTTATTACATGATAAAGTGATGTATTAAAATGTATTTTACTTAACTGTAGTTAACTGGCAGTATATATCAGGTTTCTGCCATCTGTTCATCTGCAAGATGCTTAGTTACTGCTGCCCTTTCTGCATTGCCTTTGCCCTTTGAAATACACAAACTAAACTGGCAGTCCTACCTCCCTTTAAAAATTTCCTCCTTTCTGAGCTAAAAGTTAAACCTCAGCGTTCAAAGGGACTTTTGGCTCTCTGCTCAGTATTGGGGCTGGTTAATTTGAAAAGAGCAGTAGCTTAGGCTGGCTCTTCGTGTCTACAGGAAAATTATTTTCTTTTCATTCACAGTTTCTCCATAAAATACAAAACAAACATCTGCTGAACCTTTGCACATTGATTGAAGAAAAAAAATCTGATGCAAGTAATAGATTTTTTCCTAATCTAGAATTCTCTTTTCCTTCTATGTTTTCAAAATCTGTTGGACTACAATTAACCTAATGGCCACCCTTAGTTCATTCCTTTAACTTCCAGTATCTATCACTATTGTTTTACAATTAGCAATATGTTAACAGCTAGTTTAGTGTCCTTTAATTTTACACATGGAAATTCCAGATCGTATGGTTATTTTCATACTTCCCTTTAACATGGATAGTACTTGTGATGACTTAATTATTTTGAATACACTATTGAAATTCTAGCTGTTTGATTGAAACATCTTTTTAGATAATTCTGCTGATTTTATGGATGGTAGGGGCTAACAGGATGAAATGTAGAAGGAAAAACATTTCATCTGAATTCCTTTAAAAGGGGAATTTCCATTGCTTTTCAGTGGGGTTTGGGAACCCATCCCTCCCTTGCCTCCCTGAAGATCATAGTCTAAATCTGGATAAATTCTCTGTTACATATGGAGAATTAGCTTGCAAACAGTTCATTTTATCCCTTTATTCCTCTGAAATACCATAGGGACACATAACATTTTATTCTGGATCTAGTGATATTAACAACGTTTCAGCAGTGGTTTCTTTTTACATATAGAGAAGGCATCTAAATCTTCAATTTTTCCTGCAGTTAGATAAAATTCTGCATAAACTTTTCAGTTCACCTTCAAATGGCCTCTGTTATTGTTAAGAAAACAGACTAGCAAACAAATAACCCCAACAAAATTTTGAGAAAAAGGAGACATATAGATCTAGGGTAAATTCCAGGTAACAGGAGCCTGAGTTTGTTGACCTTGTACTTACCCCTACAACTGAATTATGGTGATGTTACAGTGTAGCTGAAAAAAACAATCCTTTGAAAATGAGGCAAAATGTGGTATTACTTGCCTTGGGGCAACTGTTACCTGCTCCTGATATTCCCAGAGCTTGCAGTTGGAATTACAGAGCCAACAATGCTGTCCCTCAGCCACATCTGACTGGCCTCTCAGAGTGATCAGACAGCAAACTTTTTGTAGTTTATTAAAATACCTTTCTGTTATATCTTATCCTTCCCCATCTTCCATGTTGAAGGTTGTCTTCTTTGGTTACACAAATGCATAAATGGCATCGGTGCCAGAGCATTTATTATGGAGAGCTGTCTTCCCTATTGACCAATCTTTTCAGCTCAAAAACACTGACCATGCAATTTCAATGTTGAGTTGGAGATATAGAAGCTATTTAATGGGTGGAGGAAAATTACCAGTGAAGACTTCACACATAAAATTTGCAACAGCAATGATTAGAAGAGCTGTAGGGAGAGAAAAAAAGGCATCTGAAGAAATAAGAATATAAGGAGAGGTTTTTAAAATAAGTTAAAAAAAGATGTGTGTCTGACTCTCACCTAATAAGAATGCCCCTCAGGAGTCAGGCAGTGTAACTGGTGGGATTGCAGATGGAGCAGCCAGGAGATCCTGAACTATTGATTCTGTTTCATTAGGTAGGTGGCTCAGGGGTGCTGAGCCCAAGCTCTTCAAGGTGATACAGCTTTGTGTGATGCAGGATCTTGAAGCCCAGACAGGTTTGTTCTCAGATAACCAGTGGTTTCAGAAGGAGGCAGCTCTCCACATTGTCTTCTGAAATAAGTAAATGAATACATTTTTTTTTTTCTGGGCTTTGATTTCAATCTAGGCAGCACTACTCATTCAAGGATTTGTAAGACTTTAATATTAAAATTATATTTGTTGAATAGTGTGATCTTTAATGCTCATTCTAATTTCCTTGGACAAAAATCTTTGAATGATTGATGAATTTATGAAAATATATTGCAACCAGCAAAATGTTCAGGTGTGTCATGCCTGCAGTATAAAAAAAAAAAGTCACATATAATTATTTTCTTGGTTAGAGACAGGCGAGGAACCTGATTCTGCCAGGGATGGGAGTGTTTTGGAAGTAGCCCAGGACTGGGAGAATTTGCCAAAATGTTAATGAGTGGGATGTCAAGTCTCCAGGCTATTTAGAAATTTAAAGCACTTGCAATTAAAGCTGGTGCAGGAGCCTGCACAGAAGGATCTTGCTATAGCACACTGTGTTCTTCAGATGGACTGGGGGCTGAAGCCTCTGAGAGCTGCATTTCTTTCCTGGTTCCCCTGAGATTCACCCCTGTGCTGCTGAAGCAGCTGTGCTGCATTGCAGGGCTGCTCCTTGTGCTCACCAGCTGTCCTTAGCCACCCATGGACACCCTGGTTGTGCAGAGGACACCGTGCCTGTGCACACACAGGATGGCAAGGGCGCCTGGGCCAGCCCTGCTGCACACCCGCTGGCCATGCAGCACCAGCCTGTTTGGAAGGAGACTCTGTGCAGGCTGTGCTTTCCAGCAGGTTGCAGCTCATTGCAGGACAAAGAGCCAGGACGGTGAAAGGCACTGCTGGGATGAGCCCTGTTCCAACAGGGAGGGTACAGGGTGGCTGTTACAGAGCCCTGGGGGGACACTTACGGCTCCCAACTTTCCCCAAGAGAATTTGGAGTGTTCACAGCCTCGTCTCCAGGGCTGGTCTGCAGCACACATTTCACTGACCACGAGCTGTCACACTTTGCAATGGGGCCTTGATTTCCAAATAGCCAGGCTCATGTCTGGAGGAGAGTCAGTGCTCTTTAAAACGAGACAGCAGCAGGCAGACAGCAAGTGGAATGTCCAGCAGCAGCATGAACTGTAATTAGATAGGGATAATTCCCTCCTGAGCAGTGATCTTTCTTGAGGAGACTGTCCCTTAACCATTTGTGCTAACATGATTATTGGCAGTACAAATCTAATAAACACCACAACAGAAAGTTAAGGAAGGCTTGCAGCCTGAATGCATAAACAGAACACTTGGATCTGTTTTATGATGATGGAGTGAGTACTGGTAGATGAATGCATTATGTGATTTACCAGCAGATAAAGTATGGATTTGTTTCTGTACCTACACTTGGTACCAAACCTCAACACCAGTCATACAAGTTCTTGGAGCCTCTCTTAGAACAAGACAAGATCTCAACAGACATATGATACAACACAGCCTTCCTCAAGAAATGGGCCTGAAAGATTGACCCTGCTTCCTCAGAGAGTCTCACAGGAAGCAAATGCTGCATTGGAAAGATTAGTCTAAGGGACTCATATGTTTACTCTAAATTTAGTTGTGAACTTCATTTGAATATCAGGCACCAAAATGGAGAGAGAATACAATACAGCTTTCATTTTCGTATGTCTTTGAAATGAACAGCCAGGAATTTTGCTCAGAAAGAAAGCTCTTTTGGATTCTGAACTGCAAAACTGGGATTCAGATACCTTTTATTTTTCTTTTTGTTTGGCAGTTTTTCACCACAAAGTCAACCAAACATTGGCTAAAAGAGAGAAACAAAGTCTTTTAATTACTCAGAGGTTATTTTTCCTGCAGGTATTGTCCTGTAACATTTCAGATTTGTTTGCTTGCTTAAATCTGTAATGAAATCAGTTATCTAAGAAGGAGGTGGAAAATTCCCACCAAAGAGCCTACAACTGAGAAATGTATTAGATATATGAGAGAAGTGAGAGTAGTTGCTGTGTCTAAGAAAAAAATTAATGGGAGAACATTGGGAGGAGGGGGAATCGAAAGTAAATGCAATAGGAACAGGGGAGAAACTGCCCTGGAAACAATAAGAAGATAATGAAAAAGTCAATTTTTCCTCTAGTAATGGCCACTACAGGACATCTAGCAGGGGAAGAAGACTTTAAGCATAGCTTATTCCAGTCCTGTATTGCTAAGCAACATGCTCAGACTTGAGCTGTTCTGGCTCAGAATGGAAACAATAAAGAAAATGTGTGTGTTGTAGGGGAGGAGGAGGCAGGTGATGCAGGTCCTTTTGAGGTAAAGAAAGCGTGTTACAAGCAGGTCCCAAATGCAAGACTTAGTTCTATACAATTATGTGTATTAAAATGGAGCTTGGGGAGAAACATGGGTGTTAGAATCCTGGATTCTTTGTGCTTGCACTCAAGTCCAGGTAAGCACTGTTTAGTCCCAGCACCATCTTTTACCCATAGGTCAGCATCCTTCTGTCTCCCAGCCAAAAAAAAATTCTCCTCTGGGTAGTGGACCACCAGAGTGGCCCAGAGGGAGCAGGACACAGTGAAGGTTACACACTGATTAACTCATTGAAAATACTGTTTTTTTCCCAGTAGGAAAATTCAGGAATAGTTTAAGGTGACCAGCTTACCGTGCAAGTTTGGTTAAAGCCTTGCTTCACGTGGAGGCGAGGGACATCTCTTCTGGCCTTCCTCCTCTTGCAGAATGGGATCTGAGGTGCAGGGCTGGCAGTTGTTCTCCCCTCAGGGCAGTGTCAGGCTCAGCTGAGAGCTCTCTGGGGCAGAGTCTCAAGTGCTGCTAAACTTTCTCAGTTGCTGACAGTGACTGGACAGCAACTCAGCTGAAATCTCAGCATCCATCAGTTGCTCAGCTATGGGTACAATGATGAGAGCTATTAGCATTACCAGTAGCAGTTCACAGAGGAATAAATAGTGGAAAGAAGGTTTTCTTGCAAGTCCAGCATGTACAGGGTGGTTTTATGGTACAAAAAAGTCCCTTGGCTTTGACTTTAGGGGAGCTTTGTTTAATTTTTAGATTTGTCACAGACACATCCAATTGTAGTTCTGTCTAATCTCTGTTCCCAGAACAAATGCTTTCCATAAATAATATAATTAGCTAATCTTGTAATAGTGTAATACTTTCTGTGACCTTTAAAGTGCCTAGGAATTTAAAATCACCTTTTCTTATTCTTTATTTTGATTTTGCAATGAGAGCAAGGAGATGCAGTACCTTTGTTAGTCCCTGGGAGTCACAGTTTTAATACTTATTGCAGCTGCAGAAGCATCATTGACTGGATGTCAGGAAGGCAGCAATGGCTCAGAGCCTTCCTTGAAGAAACTGCTGAAAAAAATGTGACTTCTACTAACAATATCATTTCTGCAATAATAAGCATTTTTTCCTCAATCAAAAGCTTAAATTGTGCAAAATGCTGCAGATTTTCTGACAAGATTTTCAGTTTTTAATTTTGGGTTGGTTTTGATCTGAACACGCTCTCTTTTCAACTCTACTATGGAATAGCTTCAAAACAAACCACCCGACTACATTTCCTTAAGAGCAGCTTCAGCTGAAGTAGCATCTGAGTGTTGGTACATCTGAATGTAACTGATATTCACTTAGCTCACTCTTGTGCACAGACGTGGTTGGACATTTTTATGACTGTTTCTCCACTTAATCATGCTTTCTGTGGGGCTATGTAGAGTAACAGAGTAACCAGTTCTGATGTGAAAATTATAAATGCTTACTTTTTGCATTATATTACTATGCTTTAAAAGAAACCCAACCTAAAGCAAACAACAACACCCTAAAAAAATGACAAAACAAAACCACCACAAAAATACCCCAAACCCAAAGACCCACAATCAAAAAATACAACTACAGGGTATTTTTGTATTCTGACAACATTTTTTGTCTCAGAATGAATTTTCATCTTTTCAATTTGAATAGGAGTTTGAATAACTTCAGTACTGAATTTTGGTATGGCGAGACTTTTATAATTATAACATCATGGAAGATTCTGAATTGGAAGGGGTGCACAAGGATCATTGATTCCCAGCTCCTGGCCCTGCACAAGACAACCCCAAGAACCCCACCATGTGCCTGAGAGCATTGTCCCACTGCTCCTTGAACTCTCTGAGGCTGGTCCTGTGACCACTGCCCAGGGCAGCTTGCTCCAGTTCCCAACCACCCTCTAGGGGAAGAATCTTTTCCTAATATCCAACCTAAACATCCTCTGAATCTTGACAGTTGTTATTAGAGCAAGTTAGAAAATGAATGATCTTATTGTAGAAAGTCTGCAACATAAAAAGATATTGCTGCTCTTTTAAGATGGGTGAAATGAAATGCAGTGTTTTGGTCACTGTGACCTGCTGAGCTTTGGCTGTAGCCAGCAGTTAAACCCAGCAAAATAAAAACCCAGCAATGCTAAATTTACTTTGTTGCTGAAAGACTGTAATCCTTCCCTGAAGGCTTTAGCAGACTGAGGCAGGAGTTCTGACTCTGTTTTTTTCTGTGGCCAAAGGGGTGTTTGGGCAGTGGGTCTCAGTATGGAAACACTGTTAATCCTGGCTGCTTTGCAGGAACAACATGGGGAAGTGTGTTTGGTGACTTTTAGCAACAGTACTGAGAATCTTACTTGTAAAGTAATAAAACTTTCTGGCATGGATAATACAGTAAGTAATGATGACTGCATTCCAAAGAGATAAAGGCTAAATATCTGGAGATGAAATAACACAAACATTACTTTTCTGTGGAAAACACATCAGCAGCTGTTCAGTACAATCTATTGAAATCCTGGGGCCACCTGAAATGCCAGATGGCTCTATTCTGTATTTTAAAAATTACATTGTAGAGTATTTAAAAGTATAAATTACAGGAAGTTTTTTTCAATATCTAAATTACAACTGGTATACTTCAGGAAACTTCTGTGACAATGTAAAAATTTTGCTTCTGTATCTGACATTGGAATCAGAGATCTTCAACTGTAATACTTGAGTGAAAGGACTGGATTTGTGAAACTTTTTGGGAATTTAGATAGAAATTTCCATAGAAATAAGTACATTACTGAAATAAGCAGTAATATGAACTTTTTAAATTATTTCATACTACACATAAAATTGAATTTGTTGTCTATAGGCTCAAATTTCTAGACTCAAGGTTTGTTTTAAAGGATTCAAGGTGACAGTCTTTTTTCAATATTTTGGGAACAATTGTTAGATACAAAGTTTGCTACATTTAATTCAGTGCTTTTAAGAGTAACTTAAGCACAGCCAAACTGACATTCTGCTGTAAACAGATACAGCCATCTCCTCACCTTCCTCCAGCAGCCTGAGCAGATGGATGAGCTTTGTGCTGTGCCCTGAAGGTGAACCAGCTTTGGGATGTGTCTCAGACCATGGTGCAAAGGGATTTGATTTAAGGGCCCTCTACTGAGATTTTTTGTCACCAGTCCATGTTCCCAGTAGGGGTTTGCTGCTGTCAGTCCTGGAGATAGGGCTTGGATGGGAGAGTCCTGGTTTGTATTGGGCTATCCATGATCTTCATTATATCCTCCCAGTAATGAAAAGCCAGTGGGGGTCTTGTGAGGCTGTACCCCTGAAACAAGGTAGGAGATGATTATTAATTTAGCAGTGAAACAAACAGCACTCTACCAAAGCAGAGTTTTGGCTTTGTGTAGTGACCTTTAAAAATTTCTGTCAATTTTTTCACAATGCTTCCTAAGATGATGCTGTACATTTTTGGTTAAAGGGGCTTTAATTCCCTAGGGCCAGATTTTGTACTAAAGGAAGAAAACCACAGAAACCACAGAAAGCTTGTAGCACAATTGTTGAATTAGCAAAACATGCATCATATACAGTGCAGTTTTTGCATCATATGTACAGTGCAGCTTTAGGGATGTCTGAATACAAAGATGATTGTTTATATCACCTGTGACTATGAATTAGGAGCAGTTGGCAGAACCCAGCTCCGTGTGTGGCCAGCACAGGGGTCTCAATCCCAGGACCAGACAGGTCAGGGCTGTCACACTGGGGCTGTGTCAGAGCTGGGATGGCTGCTGGCTTCATCCCACGGCTTCACAGTCCCCTGCCCTGCAGAGACTTCTGGCCTGGCCTGCCCTTCACCAGAACTGGGATAAGTGTGCCTGTCTAAGTCTTTTGGATTTCTGCACTTTCATCACTTTCATCTGATCTGTTAAAAAACCGAAACCCCCCAAATTTTTACTTTAAGAGTTATTGAATTTATTCCTGTTAAATAAAGAATTGGTTAGGCATAAAGGTGATGCATAAGGATATTTTCTTAGGAGAGAAGACAAAGAGGGACACCTGGAGGTCTCCTTCATTGCTGGAACTTTCCTAAGAATCTCTGTAGAGAGGTTGATTTCCTTTTTCATTTTTAATGGTGTTTTTTCAGGGTTTTTGTGTTGGAAGCTATGGCAGAAGGCCTTTATCCCATTTGTGACCACAGGAACTCATGGCAGAGGGCCCAATAAGGCCTTAAGTCAGTGCCAGGGCACTCTTTGTTATCTAAACAGTTGTATAGTTTCATCTCATTCAATATGCAGTATCTAGGAAAAATTTTGCTAAATACTGCCAAGACAGGCAGTTTTATTTGTTTATATAAAGGGTACTGATGGAATGGTTTGCGGAGATGCTGAGCCAAGATTTTAGGATTACAATTTCTGGAAGGCTAAGGAAGAACAGAGAGAGTTCTGCTGTGCTAAGGTCCTTTCCAGCTAGCTGTCTTCCCAGTTCCTAGTGCTAGTCTGACCTTTTGGGACTTTCTCAAGACAGGAGAAATGGATTTGCAGATGCACTTATGCAAAAACCAAAGTGGTTTGTATATGACATCTCTTAAAGAGAGAAATCCATGGGCAAGCTCCTCTTTCCCTGTGGAAAAATTAAGTCATGTGCAGTTATAGGTTGAAGAGGATGTTTCTTTCAAAAAAGGTTTGTAACACCTTACCTTACACCTTTTAGAATTCCTGGCCTCCAAGATGGAATTTCTGGGGACACGAGTGTACTGCAAACTGCTCGCCATGAACTTCATGTCTCAAACATTTTGTGAGAAGTGGTGCTGCAGGGTAGGCTGAGGTATGTGGTTCTGTGCAGTGAGTGATACCAGCACAGAGATCTGCTTTTGGCTCCAGCTGCCTGTCCAGAGACCATGAACTGGATGGACTTGTGCTTACTTTGTGGTTGGGAGGAAGCCTGTCAGAGGTACAATGCTCTATAGCCTAAATGACCTTTTACTTTTCAGGTAAGCAAGTGAGATATTTCTGGCAGAAAATAAGGGGATCTTTAAACTCTTGAAGAGAGATGGTTTTGTTTGTTGGTAGAAATGCCTGTTGGGAGCAGCTCTGGTAAAGGAAACATGACATGTTTCCCCTTACTGAAAATATACCATCTATTCACTGTGACAGTGTATTCAGAGTAGACTGCTGTACCCATTCTTCCTTTGGAAAGCAAAAATAGTTGTTTCATTGACTTTTCTAAAATAAAATCAGATTTGGCTTCTGTAAATCACCTCTTTGGCTGCCAGTTTCCTGTGATAGAGATCCTCTGATTCCTTCATGGATGCCACCACATCCCTGAGGTCCAGGTACCTGCTGGCTGTATGGAGAGTTGTCACCTGTGAGTCTTGCTGTCTCTTGTGGCAGTGCTCAGTGCTGGCCTTCCCCAGAGAGAGCAGTGGGACATGCGTCAGAGTAGCTTTTTCCTGATGTGCAAGGCACAGGGAAGGGAGAGTAGTACAAGTCAAAGGAGAAGCTGCTCTGTCCTCTCCTCTGTCACAGAATGAAGAGCAGGTAGGGACCAGGCAGTGTCCAACACCTACAAAGGCAAATAATTATGTTCTGACTCTGCATTAGCTTGGTTTACAAGGTACTATACAATTCCAATAAAAACAGAATTTAACTGAAACTGCCTTTTACTGAAACAACATGAACATGGTGGTGTATCACAGCTGTTACCTCAAGCGTAGCTAGCAGCAATTTAGTGATCAAAATGATGCAGATTAAATAAGGTCTCATTAATAAAATTTCAATGAAATAGCTTAAAAAGAAGTCAAGTATCAATATGGTTTGTTGTTTTTTGTTTTTTGTTTTTTTCTTATTAAATTATCAAGTCACATCTGTATTTTGTTGTGTGCCATGACTTTGCTATCAGACAGTAGCATTTGTCTTGTCATCCCAGCAAATGTCTTGGGTAGGGGATTGGAGTAAATCAGTTGCAAAACTAAGTGCCATATTTGTGTTTACAGTTGGAGGCTGCTATGAGTTTTTATGAACCACCTCAAAAGTAGCAGCTGTAGCTTCTTTGGGAGGATATTTGCTCTTGATATTAAGGGAATGGAAAGTGGAGGAGAACAATGAGCTTATATTTGGCTAGGATTTACCAGGCTCTATTACAGTCGGTATGATGTATATTAAATAGATTCAACTTGCAGATATAAGTTTGTCCCTCTAGCAATAGAAAGTATCCCATTTAATGCCTGTATTTATGGTTGTCGCTTCATCCTCCCACACCATGTGGAAGAATACCTGCATGTATTAGAATCTAATTCAAATTCTTCCCGTGGTTGCAGTGGAATAGGCTTTTGGTGAAGCTGCTGTGACTTTGCTGCTTTTTGTTATTGCACTGGTCTGAGACATTTACACATATTCTGGGTTAATTACAGCCAGAGCAGTACCAATTCCTGGTAGGCTTATAAAGCCCACGAGAGCTCTGGTGAGGATAAACCTGTTAAAAAAGAACTTTTTCTCAGCAGCAGAAACTGCTTCTCAGAAGCAGAAAATTCTGCTTCATCCATTTCTGCCCATTCCCAACAGTGAAACAAAGCCTTGAGAATTGTAAAGCTTTCTGTGGAGCAACATTTGAATTTGGGTAGCCTCCTTGTCTGGGAGGTGGAAGAGTCTGAGGCCCTTTAAATGCCACCGCATTGCTTTTTTATTTATTATTCATTCAGTGAATATATCAAATAGCTGCAGGCATCCATCTGTCATTTTGAGGCCTGTCCCATCAATTCAAACAGCTGCACAAAGGGACGGCCTCTCAATATATTCACCTCTGTCCCTGGCCTCCTCGCCCGTCTGGAAAATAAAAATAAAGGCTGATGGATGACTTACCCGCCCAACCAGCTATTTTGGTTCTTTCCTCTGGGTTTCATGATGATCTTTTACCCTCTCCTTTCTCTGGGAGAGGTAAGAAACAACTGACAAGTGTCTTCCAGGGTGTTCAGTGAAGTGAAGCTTTTGATGAATCCAGATATGCTTTATCACCTTTGAACCCCGAGTGCTCTGCTGCCCATGTCCCAGCTCCTGGTACCCCAGGGTTGCTGGCTTGGGCACACTACCCAGACCCCATGGCCAGATGCTGGCTCAGGCAGAGTTCCATGGCTGTCATCAGATGCTGATTGCAGTTTCTGAGTCTGAAAAGAAGTGGTCAGACTTTTCCAATGTTATTCAAAAGCTGCATCCATCTCTCTTTTAGGTTTTTGGTTTTTTTTTTCAAATTAGTGAAAACCACCTTGACTGGTCTCTGTCTCAGACAATAGTTAACCTGGGAGATCTCAATCCATTTGCATTTTTTCCCTCATGTTTTATCATAGCAATGCTTTCAACTGAAGCTCTCAAGGTTTTTTTGCATTGGAAATGAGCAGAGTTCAGGGGAGAAGCCTTTAGTGTCACATTTGTGCTGTTTGGAATATTTTTTCCAGAGCTCAAGATATAAAGTTAAAGGCAGAGTTCTTTCAGTCCATCTCTTGCTTTCCCTCCCACTTAAATGTGCAAGTGCATATGAGAACAACTTCACTGAAAACTGCCCACTGTTAAAATCTTTTAAGGTCTAAAATAATTTATCCAGATTTCAGTCTTGTTGAGCTTGTTCTAGGGCAAAGGAGAAATGCATGAACCACAAAGATACAATTTCATGTGCTTTTTAAGTGCATATTCACAGTTAAAAGTGACTTTGTGATTCTCCTTGCCTTTCTAATCTTTGCCTAAAGAAATAGGTTTGCAAATACATACAGTCTAACCAATATCTCTGTTTAAATCTGAAAACCTATTCTAGGGAGAATTTTTTCCAGTTGCTTGGTCCTGTTACCCAGAATCATATCTCTTTTTGAGTACCCTATTATTTATGACAACAAGCATGATGATGATCAGCATAAACCACAGAACCAATACAAATGCCTCTTACCAAGTGTATGTTGAACGTGTCCTCAGGCATTAAAGAAGTCATGTGGATCAAGGAGTAGCTACTACTTTGCAGACATCTGGTAAAAGCCCAGATTGTTACTGGATGTCCCCCAGCAATGAAGTAGTGCTAGACATAAATAACTAGTACTGTGGAAACATCTGTTAATTTTTATGTTCACTGGGGAATTCACAACAAAAAAAATGGTGCTCCTTCATCTGAAGTTACCTGAGTTGCTTTTTAATTAGGACTGGACTGTGCAAGCTGGATATTAGCAAAATTGTTTTCAGTTGATATAGTTGTAAAAAATATTCAGCTAATTTTATTGATTATGATAACCAGTGTGAAATGTCTGACTGTGTACTTCCTGATGGCAGCCCACAGGGGTTTGTAAGTTGTTTGCACATTCCTTGTGGAGCTCTCCTTTGCTGGGTGAACCGTCTGTTTTGGCAGCATTAGGAATCTCTGGTGTGGCTGGACCAGGCTGCATTTGCAAGAGCAAATTCCCTGGCTCTCCTGCTCTTCTCATCTTCAAAGGAAAATGAGGGAGAAGATTGCAGTGTTGCACAGATAGGTCAGGATATGGAAATTTTACAGAGAAATGGCTGTGTAGTGGTTGGAGCCTGGGCCTCAAGGAACAGGCTGCCCATGGGGGAATGCTCCCCTGTGCTCTTAACTCCCTTTCCCAAAATTTATCAGGCTCTGCACTGTGGCTTTTCCTAAACTTCATTGAGCAGCAAAAGATGAATTATGCTGCTTCTCTTTGTATGAAATATAAATTCAGAACAACTCAGTCCAGTGTCATCACTGGTGGCTTGTGCCTCCTGGGTATCCTTGGGTGTGCACCTGGGGCTTGTTGCAGCTGATGAGGAACCAAACCAGCTCAGCTGCTGAGGAGCCAGCCCTGTCCCCTCTGCCATTTCTGCTTCCTGCCCGGTGGTGAAGGGGGCATGGAGCCTATTGTTCCTCAGTGGTACTACTCAGGATGAAAATATCTCCTGCTTTTTGTTGGAGGCTGGGCTATGTCTTGCAGAGGGTACAGGAATTGTAAAGCATCTGGAGGGAGCAGAAAAGTGAAGGTTTTTACTGCTGGATAGGGGGACCTTCTTTGAATAGCAATGTGTTTGCAAAAGATTTGAGGTTTTCTGTGGGGAACTGCTTTTTTTTTGTTTCAAGTGGAAGTCAGCTTTCAGCTAATATAGATTTATCCACTTTGGGATACAAAATCCCGCTTTCTGCTCTGTGCTATTTTTCCTGAATGCCACAGGAGGCTTGATTTTTCCCTGACAGCTAGCTAAAGGGCACGTTTATTTGACAACTCCTTCATCAGTGAAAAAGTAGAAAAGACATTAATCTAAGGCCACATGAAGCACAGGAGCTTAATTTTACTTCAGAAAATGATAGAGAAAGCATCTTACAGTGGTGTAGGGTTAACTGGAAAACCAAATTTCTCTAGGTCAGCTCTAGCATATGATCTGTGTATGGAGAGAACTGCTTTCCAGAAATAAATCTGGTGTAAGTCACAGGGGATGGGCAGGTAGGAGGAGAGTGGGTAAACCCCACATATGAAAGAAATGAGACGTTGGAGTGTTCTTGCATCACACAAGATTAGCTCTACTTGCTGGGAATAAAGCACTATGCTAATTAGCTTTGCACAGATTTTAAAATAATTTCTATTGTAGTATCATGTAGAGGCCTGACTCAGGGTATTATGCATACACAATTCAAAGGCAGTCCTTGCACTGAAGAACTTTGCAGGAAAGGGAAACTAGACTGATATTTTTTGTTTGCCATTTTTTACTGGCCTCTGTGAGAGTTTTCATGGTCTCAGTGGGACATTGTATGAATTTATGGTGAAATGTGGGTTTGAGGGAACAGCAGTCCTCAAGTGAGCAAAATGCCTATGTACCTGCTGTAGTCAAACAGCTGACTGGCCCCTGGAAGCCTCAGATTGTCTAAGTGCAGGCACGTGTGTTAGGCTGCTGTGAGACAGGAGAGGCAGCAGAAGGGACGAGGGCAGAGAGCAGAGGTCGGTGAACTTCTCGTGTACACTGGCTGTGGGCACAGCCCTGAGTACCAGGAATGAACTCACAGTTCCTCTGAGGGTTTTGTAGTTCTCTTACTGACTTCAGCTGAGATGAGTTTTCCCAAGTCTTTGTTTCCATTTTATAGCCTTTTGTTATGATCCTGAACAACTGAAAAGGTTTGGGCTTCTGCAGATGAATCCTTTTCAGACATAAAGTTTTCTTGATAGTTTTAAATGTCAATCTGTTCTTAGTTGATGGATTAATGAAGCTTATTATAGGCTATGTTAATTTAGTCTGTATATGTAGATCTGCATTTATAAGTAGCATGGAAACATATGTTAACAGTTTTACATAATGACAGGTAAAACACTTGTCAGTGTTTCAGCTGTTGATGAGAGGAGTCTGAAAACTTGTCCACAAATTCTTTCCTGGGCAGACAGAGCATCCCTGCTTTACTATGGGATTTAGAAAGACCTTTCCTTGTGGGCAGAGGAAGGAAAAAAAGGTAAATTGTCAATACAGCCAGTGGGCATTCTGTGTGTAATGACAAGTGCCACCTAGGATGAGACGGGTCTAATGTGAGTCCCATTAAAATGCAGTGTTTGAGGTTTTATTCATTCTTATCTGCACTTGAGGCTGAGGTTACTACAAGAAACTGATTTAGTGTTAAAAAACCCTAAACAACCCACAGGCCAATCCCCAGACTTTAATTACATAGAATGCTAGAAATGAACCTTGAGAGAGAGAAATCTGTGCCAGCTGGGGAGGGGGAGAGAGGCAAAATCATAAATCCTTTATTGACATGTTTTTTAAAAACTGTATTCCTTTGTCAGATTTATTTTTACACCAGGGAGAGACTGTGTCTTTTAGAGATGAGGAGCTGGTACTGGTCCATGTAAGATGGTATTTCTGTTATTCACAAAACAGCATACTAAGCAGAAAATTTAGTCTGAATTAGTAATTTCTGCAAGCTAAAGAGGAACAATCCCTTTTAATACTTAATTAGATTAAGTGGAGTCTTTACAATTTGGAATACTTATTTGCAATATGCATGAGGTGAAAACTGTATATTAATTCATTTCTGTATTTTCTTTGTGAATTTGTCTTATAAAAAACTTGGTTGTAAATAAACATATACTAATTTTGGAAAATAAAAAGACTGGCAGGCAGATAAACTGGGTGCTGGGGCCCCTCTTGTTTGCACACTATTTGAAATAGTAAAATTCTGCATTGTTAGGTGAGGGCAATAAAGAGCTGAGCATCTATTGCTTATGGAAGAGCCAGAGAAGAATCCAGATTTCACTGCTGTGACTTTGAGATAATGGGAGTGAAATACAGAAATGTTTGTTTAACTTTGAACACATGAAGAGAACAAATCTGAGTAATGCAGTGCATGTGGAGTTTTTTTTTCAAAGTCACATTGACAGTGACATTCTTCTTTCAAGCTGGGAATTAAAGGCAAAATGTTTTTGCTAAGTCTCTGTTTTGTATGGGATAGGCAGCTTTTACCACTTTGTGTGTGACAGTGCTAAGGAATGACTCGTTTTGGTGTAACACCGAACAGCTTACACCAATAAGGTACATTGGTACCTTTTAAAGTCCCTTCCTCTGCTCCACTTGAGATTTCAGGGCTGTTTTTTTTCTGCTGCTCTGGGAATCTGTGTTACAGTTTTAAAGAAATAATCCACATAGTGGCTTTAAAGAAGAAATCCAATAATGGTTGTTTTGTTTGCTTAGATGCTGCTCTGCACATTGCAAGTGAAGTTATTGAAGTCAGTATTTTGCTGTCCTTGTAGCCTGTTATAAAACTGTGGTACTTGTGGATGGGGTGAAGGGGTTGTTTGCCTTTAATAAAAAGCTCAGATTATTTTTGTAAATTTGTCTTCATGTTAGGGTGGCATCTCTGTGTTAAACATCTATTACTTGCCCTTACAAGATAGAAAAGTGTAATGGGGAAAAATGGTATGTTTAAAGTGCTGTAGGATCAAGTGTTTGTGGCCTCTGTTTGACAGCGTGGCAGAGAATGACACCAGCTCTGCAGGGTTGTACAGGGCTCTGAACTGTGTTTAGTACTTTTTGTCAAGGACAAGTAGTGGAGGAGGAGAGCACAGGCTGTGCTGAGGCAGAAACAAAGCCCTATCCAGCACCTCTGGAGGGGAATTCCCATGACTTCCACACACCCATAAGCGTGGTTATGTGTCAGGGACAGTCCTCAGCAGGTCAGAGAGGCAGTGGGAGCAATCTCAGATGCAGCAGTTCCTCTGTTCTGACCCACTCTTTCAGATATGACCATCAGCTCAAAGCAGGGAACAGGTCTGCTGCCTTGCACACTCTTAAATGAGGTTTCCAGTGTGCCTTACTTTCCATATCAGGGCTGTGCTCATGACAGTCTCTTGTTGTGGCTTGTGTCTCTGTTGCCTTCACCAGTTATGGACCATGGCATCCCCCATTCCTACTGTGACTGAACTCTTCTAACTTTATAATGCTTATTTTTTCTGATAGGATGTAGTTTGTTTTGATTTTTTTTTATGACAGTCAGTTCCCTTCACAAAGAACAGGGTTGCTCTAGTGCTAATGATGCATCACTGTGTGTTCAGGGTACCAGTGGAGCAGCATGTTAAATGCAGACCTTCAGAAAGCACATCTTTGTGGCCATCTAAACTTTGCATTCACAACCCAACAGTATGGAAATGACCCTGGGGTCGTGTAATGCAACACCGTGGGAGGCACCACAAAACACAGATTGTCTGACAGGTGAGTAGCTGAGCTGGAATTCAAGCTGCCAAATTAGTTTAGTGAGGGGAGATGTAAAGCATTTTTCACAGATTGGAATGAATTGTTGTAGGTTGAGATGCCCCTGACCTTTAAATATTTTTGACAGTAGAGCATAACCTGTTCTCATGAGAAGAAAATCCCCATCACAAAAGGACACCTTGCATTATTCAATTCTTTGGTGTGTGTGGATAAGTAATTTTATTTGGAAAAGTTGGTATGATTTCATCATGAGGATGCCCTCTGCTTTAATTCAATCTCCCTGACCTAAGTTCAAACCCATCACACATTGTATCAACTGCAAATAATTCCTTTGTAAAGATTGTCAGAAGTGAAATAAGGTTAAGTCAAAACCCTACAGCTCTGCAGAATGCATGACTAGCGCATGTGAAGGGGTGATTGGCAATTGCTGGCCCAAGGGTCAGTTTTAAATTGTCCTTGCAAGAGTTGTCATCCTCAGTCAAAGGTTCAGCTCAAAGACAAGGAAATTAGAGAAGTGCCTGTATGAGTTGATCTCAACTTGAAAATTCTCAAGTTGAGGTGATAAATTAAGAAATATTAGAAATGTAACTTTCTCTCCACCTGAATGTTACTGACAAATACTATAAGCTACTTTCACACTGATTTTATCTTCCGATTTAGCCTTAAGTCCTGGTTTCAGCTGGGATAGAGTTTATTTTCTTTTTAGTAGCTGCTACTGTGATATGTTTTGAATTTAGTATGAGAATAATGTTGGTAACACACTGATGCTTTAGCTGTTTCTCAGTAGTGCTCTAAGTGAAGGATTTCTCAGTGTCTCATGCTCTGCAGTGAGCAGGTGCACAACAAGCAGGAGGGAGCATGGCCAGGGCAGCTGACCCAGACTGGCCAAGGGATTTGCCACACCACAGAAGGCCTGCCCAGTTTATAAACTGGGGGAGTTGGCTGGAGATGCCAATTCATGCTCAGGGCTGGGCTGGGCATCAGTCAGCAGGTGATGAGTACCTGTATTGTGCTTCACTTGCATTTCTTGAGTTTTATTTCTGTCTCCTTTTCATCATCATTATTATTATATTTTACTTTATTTCAGCTGTTAAAGTGTTCTTATCTCAACCCATGGGTTTTATATTTTTCGATTCCCCTCCCCATCCCACTGAGGGCAGGGGAGTGAGTGGATCTGTGGTACTGAGTTGCTGACTGGGTTTAAATCACATCTTACTAGATGAAATCTTAAAAATTGTCAGGTACTAGGCATTTAGGTGACAAGTAGATTTTCAAAGCAAAGCAGAGGATAAACAGCTAAGTCTCTCTAGCCACCAGTAGGACTTCAGCCTGGTTGGATGTTAGGGCTTGTCGGAGGAAAGAAGGTTCCTAGAGTCTACCTTTGAGATGCCAAAATATTTATGAAGACAAAAGTCAGTAATCTCTGAGTCTGTAGAGTCTTGTAAATGCCTTGTTTGGTGTTATGTTGCTGTTTGATGTTGTTTTGTTGTTGTATTGTTTGTTTTTGGGGTTTGGTTTGTCAGTTTGTTTTGTTTTTTGAATGAGAAGTATTCTATACTTTTATTTTGGAATGTAAATTTTATTTTGAAGTAGAGTTATGAAACTCATGGGTTAAAATAAGGTGTCTTTACATAACAAACACTGTCAGTATGGAGGTGTTTTGTGCTCCAAGTGGAAGTATCAACTGGTGCTTTGCATAGACTCACAACTGATGAATTTGCATTTAAAGACAACTTCTTCCTGTCTTTTAGTCAAGGGTTAATATTAAAAGATCTAAATCCTGCCTGTATTAGGAAGGGGGAAACACTTCAGCATAATTATATCACTGCTGTTGCCCTTGTGCTGCCTTTCTGAAGTCACTCCCTCTCTTGCCTTTTTTTTTTTTTTTTTTTTTTGCTAGAATTAGTCTCCCACCTTGTCTCTAGAAGAGCAGGAAAAGACACCAGCCACAATGAGTTATCAGTGAGCTGAATTTCAGCAGCCACTAACAGATGGGGCCAAAGCAAAAGAAACCAACCAACCAGTAGTCTTTTATACACCAAACAACAGACAACCCCCATTTATGGAGCTCAGTTTCACTAATGTAATAGCTGTGGAAACTTGACTCCTAGGAAAGGGGGAGCGAAGGTATAGGAAATACTAAGAAGGACTACATCTCACTCTCACTCTCTCTGTTTTTGAATAAAAATACAGGAAATCCAGTAGGAAAAAATATTCTTTACCGTACTCTTTCTGCATATATGTAAGATTGGAAATGTCTTGTTGTGCAGTATATCCAGGTGCTTTTATGAGTTTCCCTTCAATGTCTCTTTCAAAGTTAAATCTAACTTGACACATTTCTCAGTGACCATAAATTTAGTTTGTAACAGAGTCTGGAATTTTTTTGATACTGATATTATGTTCCTGCAATTACTGTCCATGGTCCTGCAGCCATTCTGAAATAAAAAGGGCTGCATACTTTGCTTTTAAGTGAATCCCTTAGAGGCTCAATCAGTTTGATTTCTGAAACATGTGCTTGGCAGTGAAGCTGATTAAATTCTGCCTGTATCTAGGCTGTGCACACTGGGTTCAAAACCTAGGTGCAATGTCATGTTCTCATAATGACATTAATGATAGCAAATTTTGATCTTACAGAATCCAGGTTTCAAAAAACCTCAAAACAGGTCTTTCAAGAGTATGAGAAGATATGTGTGGAGTTGGGCATTAAGTTAGGTCAAAAAAAAGTAGATCCAGAAGTATGAGGCACAGACCTTTTGGTCATTTTAAGTTACTTCTTTAAGCATGTTTTTGTATAGGAGCAGGTTCCATCCAGGAAAATGATCCAGAGGGCAAGGGGACATCAAGTTGAAGCAGATGTAGAGTGCATTAGCAAACGTGCTGTGCAATGCCTGCAGTTTGATGCACATTTCTGCTGCTTTTTTTTGCAGCATAAGGAAATGCAGTAAATTGCCACAGAATTAATTCCTTGTAATTGGAACATAGGGAAAGTATTGCTGACTGTCCTCTAGGCTGCCAATAGCCAATGCTTAGAGGATCATGTTGCACCCGGTTTTCAAGGTGAACAATAGAAAAATCTGCAGCTCTTTCTCATCAGTTCAACATAAGTTTTCAGGACTCTCATGTATCTTTCTCACTTTAAGATTATCTGCATTAGCTTTTATATGACATTTTCAGATTGTCTAATATGCAACTGAAGAATTTATATCAGAGGATAACTGGTTCCTCCATTTCCAGTGCCACAGATTCACATGTTCCACCTTCCTGTTATGTCAGACTGTCTAGAAATGGCCTAGATTACTGTTATTATTTTGGTTTAGGAAAGCAACGTGCTGTTTTCCCCCCAACTGCTCTCAAATTATACTAGGAAATGTCTGTCAAGTCGTAGGAAGCAGTGTATCCTTGGAAATGAAAGGGACGGAAGTGTTAAAAATAATCCACTCCTCAGTAATTGTGGTGTGCATCTCCAAGCCGTGCAGTCAGGGCCTTGAGCCACACAAGAATCAGAGATGGGTAAATGGGAGAGAATTTTACTACTTTGTTAGTTAAGGTAATGTTTGTGGAAAATGATAAGCCCATGTTAATTTACCCTAAAGGACTCTGCCTAACAGAGACCTGCTTTAAGAAAGATTTTAATGATTCTCAGTAATTCTTGAGTCCTAAGAAAAACTTAGTTCAGTGAGTGATCATGGAATTCAATAAAATCATCTTCTTGAGGAAATGCTCAGTAGTGCAGTGATCTTATTTGCCCCAAACCAGACATACTGAATTAATACCCAAAGGTTTTCTTGAGTGTAATCAGAACAGCTCTGAGCATGAAGGGCACCGAGCTATCTTTGCTGAGTAAATCCTTGCACTTGTGACTGCATACCTGGTTTTTGTTTTTCATTAAATTTGTAGCAGGAAACTTCTTGGCTGAGATATTTTCATCACTAAAGTGATTTTAAACATATATGAAAGGCTATCTATTAAAAAAAAAAAAATGGCATTCTTAAAGGTGATGACATACCTGAAGATAACTAGTTTGCTAGTTTGTAAGATACCTACATGTGTAAGCCTTTATTGCTGTCAGTGGGAAAGAAAAAATGCTTTCCAATCATCAACAAAATGTAACCATTTGATATTCAGTATGGGTGTGAATGGAATTAATTGATATGTATTTCTTCACTCAGGTAATTGCAGAAAACATGAACAGGACAGGCTGTTTAGAAGAGCCAGGGGAATTGCACATTATTACTATAGATGAACTGTCCTGGAAGACCAAAACTGTGAATGTAGCTCTGCAATACTAAAGAAGTAACTACATCCCTTGCAGTAGTTTCAGTATCTAGGGCTGCCCTGATGAAGGGTTTTGCTTCTGTTTTTCTGCAGTGTAAATGGGTGCCCAGAACACTTAAAATTTTTCAGCTCTGAGGTCTGTTACAAAAACTGTTGGTTCTATCTAAGCCTACAATTGCTTTCTGTGAAATTAGTGCAACAGCCTTACTGCCACTACAGTTGAGAATACCTGAAATAGCTACTAGGATCCTGAAACTCATGGGGGAAGGAATTTTTCTCCTCTAGAGGAAGTTTTATTTTAGTAACTGTAGTTATTTGAATTATTTTCTTCTTAGGATTGTAAGCAAACACAACACGATTCTTTCTGGATGAAGGTGATGTAAATCCTAACTAAGCAGGGTAATAGGAAACAAATGTTAACCACATGACTGCATGCAGCTGAGGAGAGAGGTGCCCCTGATTTCCCTGAATTAATCTTAAAGATGGAATAAAAAAGTATGAGGCATTATTCTTAGAAAATGCATCACTGAAATGATTTTATATGGAAAAACAGACTTGCATTTCATGCTACTGCTTTACAGAAATGAAATTAAAAGGCAGTTCTTGTATAACTGTGTATTTGCTTTCCAAACAAATGGGATCCCATTCAGTCTCAGCTCTCTTCTAATTCTCTCTCTTGCTGATGCAGATTGACCTTTTGCTCCGAAATTTAAAATCAAAATACAGCTCCTCTCTGTGGACACAGATATAGCCCAGAATGGATGATAAGGTACTTGGAAATAATAGCATAGTTTACATGCGATTGTACATAGGAGGTATAAGGTCAAAGCAGCATCTAAATTCAGTTTCTGGTTCGGGGCAAGGCTGTACTTTTTCAGACATCCGACAAATACAGCGTTGGAAGTTGATTTTTCATGTTCCTTCTTTTGTTTTTTTTCATTCCCCAATGTAAAATGATTTTGAAACATAAATATCTGAAAACACAGCAAGTAATTTTTCAGTGAAACACAGTATGTCTGGGCTTCTAAGGTCAGGCAACAAGCAGCCATGTTTACAAAGTGCTGCATGAAGGTCATTCAGTGCAGCCAAACCCCCTGATTTCTTAATAATTACATTCCAAGTAATGACTCACAGTGATGTCAGGGCTAAACACGTACAAAAATGTTTTAAAGCCTGTGGGGGTATGTGAGGGTTTTAGTGTCTCTTACTCATGTTTTTGCCAGCTCTGACAATTGCTTGTGTCTCTTTCATGACCTTGTGTGTTGGTTTGGGTACAGCGTTGCAGGCCCATTACCACAACTACAGCCACTCAGTTTTAGGGGCTTGACTGATTTTATGTTTATATAGTCCTGACATGTGAAGTCTCATATTCCACTCTAAACCTGGAACTTCTGTTCTTTAAATTCTTTGATCTCTGGATGTATAAATGAAAAGATTTCTGCTCCTGAGCTGATTAATATCTTTCCATCTGTTTCCTTTTTCCTGTAAGAATGCACTGAGAGTATTTTCTGCATCAAACATTTTAGTTTCATTTTATTAAAGCAGGAGTGAATAAATACTCTTTGCTAACATAAATCTGAACCTTATACTTCTCTATTTCCTTACATAAGTAGTATTTTATATGCCTTATATCCTTTCTACCACTAGCCCTGGGTAGTATGGACAGATGAACATTGTGGATGGCCATCATTATTTCTCTCTGACTTTGCTGCCAAGCGTTGGAAGAATGTGTAGGATGTCTCAGCAATGATGTAGCAGATAGTGAGCCAAGGAACCTGCAACCAACTACTACTGAATGGATGTGGGAGGAACCTTTCATCCTGTGAAAAGTGGCCGAACTTTTTTATTTTGTGGGGCTTTTTTTCCCCTCCTACGTACTCCTCTCCCCTTCACTCCTGTAACAAATGTTGAAACTTAGTGGTGTACGTATGAGTTTTCAGGGAGGGTTTTTTTTTTTTGTTTTAAACACATTTGCTAGGCTTTAACTAGTTATATTTGATGGTTTCAGGCTGTAGGATTTTGCTGCTATGTCCTCTATGCAACTTATTTTGACACTCTTTTCATCAGTGTTTAATGCTTATTTCTGAGTTGATGGACTGACCAGTCCAACAAGCAAGATGTTGCTCAGCCTTGTCCTCAATTACTGCCAGTTTTGATGTTCTGCTTGCTCTCCCTTGCTCTTCCTGTGGGTGAAGCAGGCTGGCCTGTGCTTTGGAGTAGCAGGATGAGCAGAGGAGTCTGGCAAGAAGCTCCAAGCCTTTGGTGATACATCTGCTTCCTTCTGTGCCACTGGCACTGGGCAATAGCAAATACCTCCTAGTTCAAACATGTAGACTGGGTTCTGGAGATCAAATACAGACAGAAATCCCAGTGTTGGGATTTCTTATTGGGAAGCTTAGGAATTTCTTATAGTATGCAGAATTGGGTCTATGCAAAAGATTACTTCTTGAAGCTGTGCCTCTTAATGAAAGTAATTTAACTCTTGGCTGTTGAAGGAATCCTCAGTTTTGCTGCATTAAGATGTTTTTACGTCTGGTGTTTCTGGATCAATTGTATAAAAGCTTCTTAGGTATAGCCTTGCATTATAACATTCTCTTTTTCATTAAGCTATTAAGCTTTTGTCTTAAAAATAGTTAAGTGTGGATTACACTTCTAAACTCTCCAGGGGAAACAAGTGTGAGAGAAGATATTGCAAAAATCAAATGTTTACTGTAAGCATTAAGTATTTGAGGTCCCTGTCAGGACTTCAGGATTGGAGACATGTTTTTAAGATATTTTATGAGCTCTTAATAGAACAAACTCCTTCCCACAATGATATGCTTCTTTTCAGTGATGTCTTCGCTTTAAGTTTGTTTGCAGGGTTTGTTTGTTTGTTTTGTTGGCTGTTTTTTGGTTTTTGTTTTTTTTTTTTTTTTCTGTTTACTGTAATGTTCAGAATTCCATTTATAAAATTAATCTTTAAAACAGCACATTTGTAAAAGTGCCACATGAAAAACTTCACACTGAATTTGTCTTGGTGTGTTTTGTTCAAGTTGATTACCAGTTATTTTCTGGATGATCTGCTTAGAGCGAAGGTGTAAGAAATGTACTTTTTCAGAAATACTATTCTGGGTTGCAGAACAATGCAAATTTTGATTTGGCGTAACAGTAGCATCTCATTTACAGAGTGTGTCTAGCATTTGAGATCTCCTAAGCAGAGTAAAACATTAGATTAATCCTTCTAAGCAATCCTGTGAGAACCACCCCGTTTGCATTTTGCAGTAAAGCAGGATGAGAATACCACAGCACTTGCCACAGGCAGGGAGCAAGTGGTAAAGTGGGATTACAGTTTGAAAGCTCCTGCCTCTCCAGCCTGCACTCAACCCAACAGATATCACTGACTCTTCTAATCAAACCTCTGAAACTACAATATCTTACCATCTGTTGTGCAAATTTCCTCGGGGAACTGCAAGAGTCTCTTTCACATTTCAGACTCTCTGAAAACTGTATTTAAAGAAAAAAAAAGCTAGAAGCGAACAAAAAAGGTATAGAAGTCATGCATTTATTTTTTAGGTGTTGGTTTGGGTGTTGGAACTGGCTCAGTATTGAGGAAAACAAAAGATGACTCTTACAGAGCACTTCAAATTTCATGTGAGGCAAAATTTTTTTAATAATGAAAAGGGAAAAAAACCCAGCTTAATTATTCCCATCTTCCAATCACCTCTGTCAAACTCCTCTTGATTCAGTGACTTGCCAGAATTTACCCATTGGCACAACATTTATTTTTAGACATGTCACTAGATTTCAAGCAAAGCTTGCTGGTGCATACAAATTATTCATTTAAACATTGATTTAATAATAATAATAATAATAGCAATGTACAGCACTCTCACAATTTGTCAGGAAAGCATTCAGTGCACTCATTCTGGAAGCAGTAATTGTAAGCAGTGTTTTATTGTTGACCATTCGGGTTTGAATGGCAGCAGAGAATGCAAGCCACAAATAAAGAAAAGCAGGAATTGAAGTGCTTTTCTGCACTGGCATGCAGAGGTTCCCTCAAACACCAGGTGCCTGCAGCAGCCACAGCCCTGGAGCTGGATGTTAGACAGCACTTGCTCCATCTCCACTGCTGCTTTGCAGCGCTCGTCTTGCTGCCAGTCTGCACAGAGGGAGCAGCTCCTGTGCTGGGGTGAGGAGGTGGGCATTTTTTACCCCTCATTGCTCATTAGCAAGAGGCAGGTGATCTCACTGCTCTCTTGATCTGTAGCCTGTTAGCTGCTAAATACTTCAAAGATGCCCAGATGCTTTAACATCCTTTTCTATGCAGCATCAAATAAAAATGTGCATTTGGTTAACTCTTCATTGCTTTAACACCGAGCAGTGCACCTGTGTGTTGTGATGCTGCAACACCTCTGCAGTGGTGGCATCTTCACATTTTGGATGAAGTTCTGCCTCCACCCCTGTTTATAAGTAACTTAACTCTCCTCACTTTGCTGAGGTCTCTCATTCATCTTTATCAGCTGTAGGAAGCTAATACTCCATGTTTCTAACTAAGACAACACTGGGCAAAGTTGTTTCCCAAGGACTGTCCCCTGCCTTGGCCAGGAACCTTGTGCTCAGTCTGTACAGCATGTAGGATGAGAAGGACCTAGTCAGTGTTTGGAGCTCAAATGGCTTCTGCTTTCCACCTGCAGATCTGTAGCTACTGGAAGCACCTACAATTCTGTGCTGCAAGAATTTGTTGGTATTTTTCATATCTGTGGTGAAAAACCTTCTCTGAATGTAGTTGATGCCTAAACATCATCCAGTCTTTGGGGAGTATCAGATAGTGACTGTTTGCATATTGTTTGTACAATGTGCTACATAATAAACAAACAAAAAAAATATTAATATTTGATAGAATCCACAAGGCAGGGCAGATGGATTTTTTAAGGGGATTGTCTGTACATATGTGCATCTGTTACTGCTGTCATTAGCTTTTATTTATGTCACTTACTGGATGGCCTCTGATAAAATAGCTACTGACTAGCCTTCATCTGGGTTTTTGTGAGGTTTAGAGTGGTGGGTTTTTTTGGTCAAAAGTGTAAGCCAAACCACTTTCTTAGCCAACCAAAATATTCTGGAAGGTCATCCTAGTCACTCCACTGGAACGCAGACCTCTAAATCAAAGCTCTTCCTTGCAATCTTTTAATAAGGAAAAAAAAAAAAATTAAAAAAGGGTGGGACATGACTCCCTTTCTCTTAAGAATTAATGATCTGTGAATTCTGTGATAAAAGTTCTAATCTAATCAGGAGAAAAACCAACTAAGAGATGGTCTAGAACAGCTGAAATATAAGAGGGACTTTCTGCAAAAGGGATGGGATGCCAACAACATGTGCCTGGCCCTCAAAAGGAAAGTCCAGCAGTTGTCGTGCTTATATGTGGCTGGTCTACAAACAGACTGCACCCAGCCAACCCTCAGCGTAGTACTGAGATACTCTGAGTTTTGTTAATTTGTTTTTAAATGTGGTTATCAGTTCTGACAGAGAACTGGAGCTTCCTTCTGCCTCTCACTACTGTTTTCTTTGGACAGACCTTGTGGATGTGGAAGGACTTGCTGGCAAATTGCAGCTGACCTGAGACATTGGTGTGTACAGAAAAAGGGGATGTACTTTGCTCATTCCAGTGCCTTATGTGAGCACCCACTGGGAGGAAATAATTTTGCTGTAAATACCAGAATCTCATATTCTGGGGATGGGGGACTGAGAAGAGGAAAGGGGAGCAGGGTGAAAAGCAAGAGAGAGAAAGAAAGAGCATATTATAGGAGAGCATAATGTGCATTTCTTTTTGGGATGTTCTCTGTGTGCTCTACCTTTAGGAAATTACGCTGTCTCCTGACTAAAAGAAGGTGCCTTAGAACAAGATTTCAAAACCAATGCCGAAGTTTTAATATTATTATGTAGGAGTTTGGGTTCCCATGACTATATGTGCCTGACAGTAATATTCAAGTCCATTAGAAATGGTGCAAGTACAACTTAGAGGTGGAACATCTCTGCCATACTAGGTGCCATTATTGCTCAAATTTTAGCCTACAGGAGAGCACAGGAATACTGGTATAGCAAATATTTCAGTAAATCACATTACCAATGAAAATACTTTCACTTATTCATATGTAAGAGATGGGACTTAGCCCCATCTATTTCCTCAGTCAATAGTGGCTTCGCTGTCCTCATAAAGGGCTGCCAGTAATTTTCACTGCTATTTTATCAAGTTAGTCCTACTAGGATAGAGGGGAAATTTTCTTGTTTCTATAGAGAGGCAAAGCAAAAGCTTCTGTCTTAAATTTCATTACATAATTATGATAGAAGTGTTGTTTTGCTTCATAGCTTTGTGTTGGAGATACTTAAACAAATCCACTGTAAGGATTTAAACAGAAGAAAACTTCACAGAAAATCTTGTGGAAAACCTTGTTAAACATGTTATTTGGCAACCATTCTTATCATACTGAAAGACCTGGAGGGAACCAAATATACAAAATACATTGGCTTATTTGCATTTGCTGACAAATGCTGTCTAATACAGTTTTTAAAGAAAAAATTCAAATGTAATGTTAAACTACATTAAAGAAACATAATTAAGGTTGCAGAATTAGGCAGTCAAACATAAAGTTGTCAGTGCAACCCTGATTCAGGCCCCTTGTGTGTATACATTATGATACAGTCTTTAATTACCAGATCATATACTATTTTTTCCCTCTTGCCTCATTCAGTGAGCAGGATGAATAGCACTCACTCAATGAGCAGCTATTCAGTATTATGTTTTCTCCATTGTTCAGTGTGTGGTCCCATGCTTTATTTATGGCACACTATTGAAACTCTGCTCTGAAAAGGAAATCTAAATCTCCTCACAGGCTTTGTAACAGCAGTCACCACTGCAGTGTCTGGGAGCTTCACAAGCGCTAATGATGACTTTATCTTCACAACAAGCCTGTGAGATGAAGCAGTGACAGCAACTCAGGGGAGCTGAAGCTAAAGAGAAAAGGCCAAAAGTCTTTTGCCACCTTGTGGTGTTCAGTTCAGGATCTATAACATCTGATATTGTAGTGGCAGCATTGCACTGTAGCTGTTCAAGAGTAGTTTCTGAAAGCTGAGTACCTGTGTCTGAGTCCCTGCCAATCTCTCAGCCTGGTAACACCTTTCATTTGCCTTTCTTCTCCGGTTCTCTTGAGTCTAATTTACTATGGACTTCTTCACTACTCTCTCAGATGAGGTTCAGTGCTGGCACAGGTGCCATAGTTCTGTAGAGCTGTGTGTGTCATGGTTGTTTGTAGAAAAAGATGGAGCACGCTTGGTGAGAATGAGATTATGCAGTAAAGACTAAAATTTGGGACTTGCTTTTGTTGAATGTGTTCCATTTAAAGATCTTCAAAACAAAGTCTGGCCAACTTGGATAGTCTCTTGTTAGGATAATATAGGTAATATCTGGTCATATTGCATGCCTACTGAGTTCCACAATTGTCATCTCTAGGGCTTTGAAAAAAAATGAAGAAGTTGATGGTACTGTGCTGATGTGGTGAATGGGAGAATCAAGCATACAAGTCCTTTCTATTTCATTTTTTGGAGTCTTTTTGAGTTTTTCCTCTATTTACGTGAAGTAGCCCAACTTTATTCTAATAAAAATTTGTCTTTGGATCACTTTGGGAGACCTCATAGCAGAGAAGGCTATGTTGACAGATCTCAAAGCTCTGAGAGTCACAGAGGAATTTCTGCATGTGCTTTCTTTACTGTGCAGATGAATTATTTTGGCTGAAGTTTGTGTGTAATTCAAATCAGATAGAGGACAAGACCTGTTATAAATATATTCAATATTGTGTACATTGGCTAACTCTAGAGGGAAAGAGAGAGCAGGCTCTTATAATGGGAAGACAAGGAATCTTAGTAATACATAGAATTACCAACCTCAGAAATGCAAATGCCAGGTTTTCAGCCAGCATAAATGACAATGAGTGTGTGGACTCAAATACAGCATGTTGATACTGCAGATGACAGTCTTGCTAACATATCTTCAAATAATGTTTGCCAAACATATAATGGAGAGAAAAAAAGTTTCCATGCCATCTGTATAGTGTCCCATTCTGGACACTATTGAAGTAATCAGCACGTTGACAGGGTTCTCTTGCATGTGTCAAGGATATGAAAAATAAAATACGTCACATTTTTCCACAGCTGCTAAAAAAAGGTGGGCATTTATGTACATTCTCCTCTTCAGTGTAAATACCCAGTTTGGCTCTCCCAGGTTGCTCTTTTACTTTATTGTGGGTTATTTCCAGGATCAGGTTGATGAATTTTTTTAGTATTGCTGAGTATTAGGTTGGTGGCAAGAGATCTGCAGATTTTGCTGTTATAAGATACTGTGTCATTGTGCATTTGTGCAGCAGTTTCCTTCACAGCTTTTCTCCATTATCTGGAATCAAGTACAAACCCATGTAAGAAGGCTTCATAATTCATGTTTTGGTTAAAAAAAAAAAATACAAATCATCAGCTCAGTGTTCCTCCTCATTATTTTCTCCACGAGCAATCCATTTCTGTGTAGAGCTGCCAACTTGGAGAAGGAGAGAAGTAGGTGAAAGAGGAGGACTTCTCTAGTAAGTTTGGCTTGTGGCTGAACTGATGCATTCTGAAGATGTAGGTATAAGCTGTCTACAGAAACTGCTGGTATCTGAAAGCATAGTGGAGTTCATAATGTTGCCTCCTTGAAAACAGGGACTCCTGCTTTGGCTGTCTCATTCCAGCCTTTTTGAAGTACTGTGATAAGTTATCATAGCTGTAGCACACAGATTTGCCCTCTCTGGACAAGTCTGATTTCTTGACTATATGAATGGATAGGCTGGCAAAAATCAGCTTTCTCCATATCATGTATAGAGCTGAAGGTACTGATGAGCTGCATTTATGGATTCTCCAGTGTTTCTTATCAAATTCTTCTGTTGCAATGATTATGCAAAGAAGCCCAGGGGGTGACAGAGTGAGTTGAACTAGCACAAGGACAGCCAGATTCCTCATTGGTTGAGTGCTGTGTATTTTTGAAATTTTTTGTCTGCTTGAAGCAAGTTTTATAGTGGTAACCATCACATAATAGCAGTTACACTGCTTAGGCAAAAGTGGTCACAAAGCCCTTTTAAAGTGGTGAGCTTGTTAAAAAAATCACCCTGAGTTCAGCCTTGCAGCTTTTTTAGTACATGTTTCCTTAAATCCCGTTGTAGTTAATTAAGGCAGCAGAAGCACTTAGCTAAGGGTTTTGTTGGTCCTGGCTCACAGGTTTGTGTGTATGTTTATGTCTTTGTGGTGGGTCTGCCAGACCTCCTGTGCCTGTCTAGCTATGAGCTTTGAAAAATTCATCAAGGAGTTCTCTTTTTTAAGCCAATAATAACCAAGCAACTTGGGCAGGGGGTCCCTTAAACTCCCCTTCTCCATCTGCTGGCATACTGCACACAGTTTAACTTGCACATTGCAGAAGCTTCCATTATAGCAGGCAGTGGAAAGCCATTACAGTCTGCCAGTTGTAGTGTGCTGTTCCACCCTGCATGTCCTACAGGGCTGTGTCACGGTGGGCTGCCTGTCATGCTTTGCATAGGCAGAACTGCTGCATCTTGCCAAGAATTTCCAAGTTGGATGTATGACATTAGAAGCCTGTTAGTAAAACAAGCCTTTCATGTGCTGCTGGCAGGAGAGAACAATGAAGTTTTTTGTAGTGAAATGAATGACTATTGAGAAATCCCTTATTTCAGAAAGTAGTTTGAGTTCTCAGTGATGTGTGCTCTGGCTACTTTGCCAAGTGCTTTTGCATTTACTTAATATCTGTTTGGAGAATGGGGAAAAAAAAACAGTAGCAAACTCATTCTGAAATTTGAGCAGAGTTTTGGGCCATCTACTGTCTCTGTACCCTGCATTTAGAAGCAGAGAAATTCACTTGCTGTGGTGCTTGTCCAGCAGAGAAATTAGATGGTCCTTCTTACACTGGCCTGCTCCTGGTACTGACTGTTTTTTTCAGTACCCTCTGGTGACAGGAGGGTCAGCCTTAAGTGTCTAGTATCTTCAGAGATTTTGAGGTGAGCTCCTTTTTGCCCAGTCATACTTTTCCCAAGTCTTGTCCCGTAATTCTCATTGTCAAGCATTTTCTAGTTTCCCTAAATTGTGTTTCTCCTTCAGGAAGAAAAAATGTCCAACTGTTCCTTATTGGCTGCTAAGTACCTCTGTAAAAGCTATTCATTTTCTCACTGAGATGGGGGAATTTTGATAGCACTTTGATTTTTAACATCTCTCTCTGAGGAATTCTCATCTAGCCACAAATGCAAAGCACCTCTTGCACTCAGTTTAATTTTGGTAAGTGCTGCTACAGTCAAGAAATTTGCAGCAGGCAAGAAAAGGTCTTCTTTGATAAAAGTAATCTTCAAAGTTAGGTGGCCAGAAAAGAAATAGTAAAGAAGAGCTGCTGCCCTCAAAATGTCACTGCCTGCCCCAGGAACAATAAAATCAGAAACCTCTTCGAGTTGTGCAAGACTAACAGCACCACTGGCAAAATTAATGGCTGTGCTAGCAGCTGCAGCAGAGAAGGCTGGTGTACTGTAACTCAGTAGGAATTTGTCTCCTGAAATGCAGTGATTTACCTTCGTTGACTGAGAGAAGGCTTTCTCCCATGGTTCTGCACCACAAGCTCTCTGCACCCTCCTTTAGCAGCGGGGGTGGCTGGGGAGGTGCTGGCAGGACTGGAACAGAGCTGAGATGTAGCTTTGCTGAGCAGCCTCCTCAAAACCTTCTCAGCAACTGCTCAATTTCTGGCTGTAGCCGCAGCCCTTCTGCTTATATCCTTTCTTTTGGGGTTCCCCAGTGTCTAAAAATGTGTGCAAGTCTTCTTCAAACTGCAAAGAAGGGTGAAAAGTGTTTAAAATATGTATGTGTGTGGTGTTTCAGAGCCTTCTTCACAGATTTATTTTTTTATTCAGAAAGTGGCTCCAAATGGTCTCTTTTAAAGATAATGTTTGCTATCAGACTTTTTTTGAGTTTCAGGTTTACGAAAAGAGCAAACTTCTGCAGGAGCCATACTGGGCCAGTTTTTCATATGTCTTTTGAAATATCTTCTCTTATTAGCTTTCAAGTTTCTCCTGCTGGGATCATAGTAGATTAAGCAATTTTAATGCCCTCTTTTTTCCCCCTACAAACGTAATTGAGAACCATTTGTAGGAGATTAGCAGAAGAGGTTGCTGCTATGTTTTGCTCCAAACACTTGGGCAACAAGATGAAGAAAAATTAGTTTCTTGAATCTGCTGGATGGCTGGTACTTGGTCTGGAACAGCTGCCTCTGAGTTCAGAGTGCATCCAGCTTCATTTATGTGAGATAAACTTTGTTTACCTGCTAACTTGTTTTGTGGATGAAAAAGATGCAAAAGGAAGATTATATATTTGAGAGGTGGATATTGGCACAGTGTTATTCTGTGGTAAGAGGAGAAGTTGCATGGTTATGAGAAGTACATGTGAACTATGCCTGAAGTCTGCCACTTATGAGTTAGGGGTCATGGTTTCTGTACCATTAAGTTTGGGGACCTGGTAGGGAGATATCTGAGCTCCCTTTCAAGCTGTGCACTTCAGGTTCCCTCTTCATGGAGAGCAGGTGTCCTGTAGGTTGGGTGGAGGAACCACAAAACTCAGAAGTGGTTGGCATCACTTGATGTCTCACATAACTGGAAGGGCAGGCTATCTCAAGGAAGATTTTCTTGGTGCAATCTGCTCCTTGGAACAGATAACAGATATTTTCTGTGATTTTATTCTGGGTCACTGACTAGTGATTGCAAGGAAGGATAATGCTGGTTCAGTCAATGTTTTCCTTTTCTCTCCCACAGTTATAACTTTATTTTGCTCATGGTAGTTACTGTATACTACTAGGCTTTTTCAGTGAGATATATAGTAATGTTTTTTGTATTGGTCATTGGTGCTAAATCTGAAAAGACTATTAGAAACAGAAGAACAGTGAAAACAGACAGTAACTTCATTCAGATGAACATGTAAATCCTCAGCACAAAAGGCGTCATGCCCTGTCCTAAGAGCAGAATGAACAAGCTGCACTGGTGGGTAGAACAAGCTAACTACCAGAGCCAAAGATCATAATTCTGAGCAAATCTTTCGAATTCTTGTATCAGGTATTACCTACTGTCTACTTTTGGGGAAAAAGATCTTGTGCATAAATAAGAATCACTTCACCTTTGAAAATAATTATTGTTCACACAGAGTGAGGCCAATACTTCAGCTATATTCAAACAGAATTTGCTTTCAGAACTGTGCAGTTCATTCCTGACTGGGCATATCTTTCTGGTTTTCATAGGCAACTTTTTTTCCTATTAGTACAAATGTATTATTATTACTTTCTCTAGAATCTTGGGAAATAAAAAAAACATTTTAAGCAATTTCAGGTAATGGTATTTCCCACAGATAATCACATTTTGAAGACATTGGAGGTACTTGGCTACATTTTCTGCTTTGTTGCATCTCGGAGGGATGTTTAGCATGTGATAAAATCTCCCTTGTGAACAATTTTTGTTCTCTATAGAAAAGAGACCAAATCTAGAGAGTATCAGTAATCTCTTACCTACTTCTTTATGATAAAGCTGTGAACATCCTTTACTACTGCCCCTTCTCAGTATCAGCCTGCTCAGGAGACAGATGCTGTTTTTATGTGCTTGCTGTTTCTGGTAAAGAACTGCAAACCAGGCTGATGGGCTAGTCTGGAAAACTGAAAAACTCAGCACAGAGACTGAGTGCCAAAGGAAAAGAAATGGGGGTCCTTGAGGAAAATATATTGCTGCAGGAAGGTGAAACTCCAATACACCTGTTCTCATCTGCTCTGCTCCATCTCTCCATTTGTGGAGCAAGGCAGGTGACAGCTGAGCTCCTGGGAAGGCTTAGGGATGCTCTCATTTGGTACAGCAGGACCCTCCAGACAGAGGCTGTTAATACAGTTGGGGCCCTAGCCAAGGTTTGTGCCAAATGGGTTCCCTGATAAACATATGTGTTTAAAGAAGCTCTCAGACTTGCTGATTCTGTCTGTTGCAATGATTTACCCATTTAAATTTTTAGGTTGGAATGCCACTGCTAAGGAAAGGGTTGACCCTCTGTTCTCTTGGGGTCTGAGCCTTGCAGAGTAGAGTCATCTTTTGATGAAGGGAGAGAGAGAATAAGAAAAAGGGTAAGTCTCCAGTGTCTGGTTCTGCTTAAGTATGTCAGACTGTCACTAGGACATCTTTCACATCCTGTATCAGATTGTAACTGTCCTCTAAGTGACATTGAAAAGCCTGAGCCCTTCTATGGGTTAATTACTAATGATATTATGAATGCTGACCATGTTACATTTGTATTGGGCTTAAATCTTATTTCCACTGAATGCTATGTATTATCATGAAATAGTGGAACATTTCTCTTGTGAAAAGGAGCAGCCACATGAAAAGTAAGGGACAGTATCATATTTTAAGGTTTTTTTCAGAAAAATTTGATCACTGAATCACAGAATCATTTCAGAAAATACTTTTAACATCATCAAGTCCAGCCATTAATCCAGCCCTATCAAGTTCACCAGTAAACCATGGCCCCAAGTGACACATCTACACTACTTTAAATGCCTCCAGGGATGATGATTCCACCACTTCTGTGAGCAGGCTGTTCCAGGGATGAAATTTTTCCTGGTATCCAGTCTATACCTACCCTGGTGGAACTTGAGGCCATTTTCTTTTGTCCTAGCACTTGATACTTGGGAAAAGAGACCAACTCCCACTGTGCTACAGCCTCCTTTCAGGTAGTTGTGAGGAGTGATGAGGTCTCCTCTTTGATTCCCATTAATATATCATATATTTTTATCTTATGTGAACCTTTTAAATCAACTGAAACAAATTTAAACTTACTATTTAAAGAGTCATTTAATATGGTTTTGTGTGGCTTTGTCTTTGCTTTTTTTATAATTCATGAAGTTCTGTGGAGGTACAACTGAAATTAACTGTGATCAAAATTATTCCTTAAAGAATCAACACATCAAGAGGTTTTGCTATCTGTGTACAAAGGAAAAGCTTTTCTTCCTGCACTTAACATAGACTAAGATAAATTATATATCTTATGACTGAGAAATGGAATGTGAAGGTGAAGCATGTGACCATGTTCCAATATAAGACTCCAGGAGCACATTTGTGGCTCTGCATGATAATCCTCATGCAGATGATCCTTCTGTAATTGTTGTAAACTGCAGCTCCTTAGGATTGCTTACAATTTTTGAAAAGTCAACAGCTTGTATTCCATTAGAAGAAGGTCACTGAATGATATTATGAAAGAAAATAAAAGTCACTATAATATAATCACAGAAAAATTCTGTCCATAGTCCTTTCCTTGCAGTGTTTGTTCAAAAATAATTTCTATCACTCAGAAAACTTTGGGATTTTCTACTATAAAATATAAAAATAATAGGATAGTAAGATGAAGAAATAACCACCCGTAGTGGACATGCCTCAGTTCTTTATGCATTCAGGACTCATAAAATTGTGTTCTCTGTGAAATTCTTTTTGTAAATGATCAAAAATGACTGAAAATGTTTCTCATCTTCCAAACTGACGATTTCTCTGTACCACAATTCATTACACCATCAAGAAAATGAACAGAGTAGTTCAAAGGAAGTTTTTCTACTGGTTTTGTGTTTATTTACTGTTCGAGGGCTGTCTCTGAAATATACTGTTGGAATTACCTCTTGTGACCACTATTTTCAAAAGTTTTAAATAATTTGATTTAGCCCCGATTTTATACTTCAAATACTTCTAAAAGAGCTTTACTGTTTTTCAGCTGTTTAGTAACAAATATTTATGAAAATTGTATCAGCGCTTCCAGGATTTGAAGTATTAGGAGCCACAGAGGGGTAAAAAGTTTACTTCTCAGCCAAGTCTGTAACTGTTTTCTCACTTAAAAGAGTAACTAATGTATTGCTGGCAGTACACAAAGATTTTGTTTTACTTCAATGTATCATTTCTGTTCTCTTGTGGAAAAGAGGGTCTATTTAATTTGCTGTCTCAGTTAAGTCACTGTATGAATAACTGTGGATGATACTGTGATACACTCTGGCTGTTTCTGTAGCAACCACCTATGGTTTTTGTCTGCATTTTCACATCTCTTTCCAAGAAGTGCCTTTTTTTCCCCCTGCAACAGTTTTGTTTTCAGAAGCGTTGCTTGAATTATTTTTATGTTCTTCATTTGCACGCTGTCTTATATGTGACAGTCCACCATAAAAAACTGAGAAATTGTTGTATAAATTACAGAAAGCACTATGGCAGTCATGGCGATCCTTAGTGATCCTTACACTTTCTGTAATGACTGGAAAATTGATTTTTGTAATTCATATCTTTCTTTTGAAGATGGTAGGTTTATGTGATGAAATGTTACTTTTGCAGCTGCTGTAACAATTGTGATACATGCAGTGGTACAGCTCAGCAAACTCCAAATGTAAGTGAAATTTAAATTCTAATTTAAATTGTGATTGCTGTTTGCTTTGCATTGTTTATGTGCATTGGGATAATACTTCCCAGATAGTTTAGTGCTTGTCCTAGGTTACAATGTAAGATGTAACCCAAAGCATGTATTCTGTTATCATCTTCACAAGCTGTTAAAGCAGGTGGGGCAGTGCTCATCATCTCCTGTGACTCATCCCTGATAACTCCCTCTGGGGGCTATCTCTGTTTAATGGGCAATCAAGGACCCACCCCATGACTCACAGAATTACATCAGCCCATTGTGGGATGCCCCGCCCAGGGGGAGGAGCCAAGCATTCCCACCTGGATATAATCTGGGGTTTGGAACAGCATGAGGGGCCCTTACTTGTGGGACTTCCAGAAGACAGGAGCTACCACAGGATCTGTAGGTGAAGACCAGACCCTTTTCTACAGGATCACTGCTTCAACAGGACCACTTCATCTGGACTGCTGCCACCACTGTGACTAATAGGGTGTCAGGTTGTATCCTGACTCTGTCAGTGTTCTTGTACTATTACATTTATTTTAGTTTTCCTATTAAATTATAATTCTGACTTGTGATCTCGCACTGGTTTGTTTTCAGACTAGTAGAGTGATTGATAAGTACTTGGTATCAGAACTTTTTTTTTCCAGTGACAAAGGCTGAAGAATTCAATATTAATTTTGCCTTGTTATCTGTAGAGAATATAGGTTGTGGGGTTTTGTGTTTGTTTGTTTGTTTTCTTTGAAAAACATCCTAGGTATCTGAGTGTATGTGTGAGTGGTTTTGCATAGTTTCTGAAACTGTAGTTTCATTTTATCAAACTTTTGAAATAGGCCTCTCTGGATGATGGTGAATAATCAGAAATCCCTCTCTGGAAGATGGTGAATAATCAGAACATGTGCTTCCCTCCCTCCCAGTTCTCTCCTGCTTTCAGAGTCTTCATCCTCAGGCTCCTGCCTGGATTTTTACAAGGCAGCTGTTCTGTCAGATTTGGCTGACCTTGTATGGCTGCCAGACCCCCTCCAGCTGCTCTCTCACATCTCCCCCTGACCCACCCCAGCAAGATGGGCGGTGAAATCAGATGAGAAAGCTTGCAGGTGGAGATAAAGGCAGGCACATTACTTATCAATTATTGCCACAGGCAAAACATACCTAACTTGGGGCAAATTAATTTATTGCCAGTTAAAACTAGAGTAGGATGGTAGAAGCAAAGACAAAAATCATAGAGCACTTTCCCTCTCTAGTTTGTCCCAGGCTTGAGCACACTCCCAACCTCTCTGCCTCCCTGGACCTGTGAGTCACAGGGAGCAGTGGGAATGGGAGGTTGTTGGGCTGCAGGACAGGCTCTGTTGGGGCCTGGGACACCTCCTCCATCCTCCTTTGGGCTGCAGGGCTTTTCTCACGTTTTTTGCCTCACTGACCTCAATGCCTTAATGGCATTTTGCCTTTTAATAAATACACTTTGCCTGAGGCACCACCAGCTTCCACACAGGTGGAACCCAGAGAGGGCTCCCCTAAGCTCTCCTCAGAGTGGCTCCTACAGCCTCGGGGGCCAGCACAGGGTCATAGGAAACTCAGGACAGTAGTTGATTATAATTTTTTTTTTCTTTTTCTAACAAGACTTCCCCACTGATTTCCCCTCTGGCTGTACCCTGGAAGATATCTTTGACTGATGCAGTTGGCTCCTGTTTCCAGTGCCATTCCTTGGCACCAGGTCCTCCTCTACACTCATGGCAGCAGGTCAGACTGTTGCACAGGGTGTTATGAAGTCTCTCTTGACTTTCTTCATTCACAAGCTGTGAAACTAACAGGAGGTTTGCAAAAATATTTATGTACCCCCTTACATGCTAGGGATAGTATGCAGTGTTTTAATGGGCTAAGACTCAAACATGAAGAATCACCAGCTGTAAAGACAAGTGTGCAATTTAGTGCATCCTTTGGGCTGTGGGAAAGAATGGACGATACTCAATACTGGTTTCCTTCAGTGGCTTCAAGTGTTGTAGTCTGTTTTTATTTTTGAGGTGTTAATTGCTCTTTATATTCTCTGTCAATAAATCTTTCAAAAAAGGATTGCCTTTTTGTCTATGCATTTATAAAAAGGGAGATACACAGAAAGTACAGATGGCAGGCTTCAGAGCAGTGGCACTCAGCTTTTCACAAAGGGCAGGTATATCCTATCAGACATCAGACATCTGGGGAAGCTGATGCTTGCAGATAACATGACCGAGCAAGTATGTAGCTGGAGTAGGTGCTATCCTGAATTAGACTCGATCTGCTTAGTACTTTCATGTTAATGAAGTTAGGAGCTTTTTGGTATTCTCCTGTAATCTAACAAAGCATCAATATTTTCAGTGACAAATGGGTGGTGATTACCTGGTGAAGATTGATTACAGGCTTTAAATTTGCTGGATTGAAGCTTGCGTTCATGTCCCCCCTCTAATAATCATTCAATTTACTCAAATCTACTCTAATTTTAGGCCTACCATACCAGTGTTTCCACTTGCCAGTGACAGTTAAATCTTCATTGATATTGGTTGAGCTGTTTGGACAATGTGGTTCAAGAAGAATGATGGATGGCTTTAATTTGATATTCGTAGCCTGTCTTTGATGTTGCTCCTGCACCACTGAAAACTTGCTACAGAATTAAATTAACACTGCATCTGCTTTTGTGTTTGCATCCCAGTAGCCAGAGGGCATGTAAGCCTGCATTAAAAAAATAAACAGAAACTTCTTTCTGCTGTGGTATTGGGGGACAGGGGTGGAACTCCCGATTAGAATGACAATGCTGATAGCCAAGATCTCACTTTCTCTCTTGTAGCTGCATCAGTTGTATGTTTTGCTAAGGGGTAAAAATATTATATTTGTGCACATAGATATATTTATATTGCTGAAAAAGGAACTAATCCTTTGAGGCAAATGTTGCCTTTTTGTGCAGAGATCCTAAAATTTCCCTAAATTTCCTAAAATTTGAGTATGACAAAGAGATGAAATAAAAGTGGGGAGGAATATGTACATGTAATTACAGGTTCTTTGCTTCATAGTGGTTTTGTCTTTCATATTAACAACTTGAACTTCATCAGTCCTTAACTCTGAATTCTTAAATAATGCCTTTATTGATCTGAAAAAATGCATTAACTTTTCTTTCACATGAGTGCTCCTGTGAGCAAGGACTACATCCCTGTGTAAACAAACATGGCAGGATGTCTACATCTCTTGGGGCTTTTTGACACAGATGGGGGGACTGTTACCAAGTGCAATGAGAACTTCCAGTAACTTATTAAAAAGGACCCCAGCTTGTTAGAGATGGTGGTTTATAATTACACTAGTGAGGAATGACCGTTTAGTGACGATTACAGAACATGCTTTTCTATTTATTTTTTCTGACACCGTTCTGACTGGGATTGTGCTTGTTTTGATATATATGGTGATATGGAAGGGGTGCAGGTGAAGGGCAGCAGATAAGCCTGCTGCTCCACAGGTAATAGCAGGAGGCATTTTTCTTCCTTTCCTTTCTTTTTTTCTTGTGTACTCTTGTGCTTGCTACACTAATTTGCTTTTCTCTCTTTATCATGATGGTCTTACAGAGTCTTTCTGAGGCAGGAAAGAAGCCATTTCTGTATTTTTGCTTGAACCATCAGATTGCCAGCAAATATATCCAGCCTGTGTGGTCTTGATGGTGGACTAATCTCATCTGGCCTGCTTAGTAAACTCCTACGTCCTTATCAGAGGTCTCCTGAAAGGTAAAGTGCTTGAGGTAACCTTGTTTAACTCACAAACTTTTCTGTAATATTTTTGATATCCTTGGTAATTGTTTAATCACTCACATATTCCCTTTGCTAAGGCCTAAACCTTGGGATGCATAATATAAATCAAAAATGTTTTCTCAAGGATCTAGTAGGAACAATTTTCCCATCAAAATATCTTAATTAATTTCCTCATTTTTGTGAAATATCTGTCAGCTTGTAATTGTGAAGATGAATGTATTTGCTATGTTACACACAGAAGTAAACAAATCTGTTTCCAGCCTCTGATGCTGAAGCAGTTGAATTCTGGTTTTAAGCAAAGATTAGAGTAATGGCAGAGATGCGTATTTGCTGTTTGTTGCTCTGGAAGAAAAATCAAACTTAATATACCAAGTAATACCTGATCTGAAATCTGATCAAATCTGTGAGTACCTTTCTGGTGACTTGAATGGGCTTTGGATCAAGCCCTAATGCATAAATTACAAATATTGTAGCTAGTCCGTTTTATTCAAGCAATGCACCAAGCTTGAGACAGTTCAGTTTTTTACTAACATATGCCCTTTTAAGATCCTCAAATAGTAACATACTCCCTGACCTAAGTTCAGACTACTTCACTCTGCAAAGGCCACAACATCTTGCAGGACCTATGAACGTCTGCACTAACCTGTTTGCTCAGTTTAAATGACTGGACTTTAATCCAGTCAATTGCCTCAATAGATCCATATCAGTAGAGAAGAGAAAATGAGTTTTGCACTGTTGAGGTAAGAGTAGTATTTACAAGATTCAGTGAGATCTTTCCAAAGCTTAACCTTTCTTTTGGATGCTAAAATACATTGGGGTGACAGGGTATGCTGTTTGGGGTGGTTTTTGTTGCATACTTTGTCCATCACAGCCAAAGTCTGTAGGTCTAGTTAAATGTATTCCTGCATCCCATAAAAGTATTTTTTTTTTAAATATTCAAGATAGGCACGTTACTGAAATACTTGTCACTTCATTGGTCTCACAGTGGCAGTGTTACAGAGGTTACCCTCACTGGAGCTATCCAAAATGTTGTTGGGTTTTTTTCTTCATTTCACTATATATCTGAGAAGGTTGCCTGCATGAGGGAATCACTGAATCTCTTTTGAGTATCTGCATTGGAGGAATTTTAACTTACCTCCTCTTGGCTCTTCTTTCCCCCCAGCAGAGCTAAGCTATGACACAGAATAAACCTGTAAGTGGCTGTTCAGCATCTGTGAAAGTTAAATCCCTCTGGCTTGGACACCTAAGGATTTTGTAAGAAAATTGCACACACTTGGCATTCAAACAATTTAACTGGTTTTGCTGGTTTTAATCAGTATGAACCAAAAAAATCTCTGTTCTAAACTTGATTTTCAAGTGACTTGGTTTCAGGAAGGAAGCCATAAGGGAAAGTACATTTCATAGAAATATTCACAGCTGTATGTTGAATAGGGCTCTTTTTTTATGACAGGATGAGTCCAGATAGATTTAGACACTCTGTATCTTTTGGCACATGAATTCCAAAGAAGAAAAAAAAGAATTAAGTTTTTTAATAGTTTTGAGGTTTGTACAGATGTTTTCTGAAGAAGTGTATGTTCCAACATTTCCTCTGAAACCTTTGAAAAGAATGATGCTAAACCCATTAAATACTTGCACTGCATTTAGCTCTATGTGGTCTGATAGCAATCACAATTAATAGGTGGAATAGTGCACTTATATTATGGGTGAACAAACCAAGTGCTGGGTGCTCTGGCACTGAACCAGCAGAGCATTTGAGTGTCTGCTTGACTTCAGGAAAAATGGACTTGGGTTTTCTTTCAATGAAATCAGCTTCTATGGTGCAAATTCAGAGCTGGTTTGAATATTCCAAAAGCTGCAGGGTTTGTGTGGTGGGGTTTGTTTTGGGTTTGTTTTTGGTTTGGCTTTTTTTGGGGTGGGGAGTTTGGTTTGGTGGGTTTTTTTGGGGTGGGGATGGTTTTGGTGTGTATTTGTTTTTTGTTTGTTTGGAGGGTTTTTTTGTTTGGTTGGTTTCTTGGATTTTTTTTTTTTTGTGGGTATGAACTTTAAAAGCTAAAATCAGTAGGCAAGAGTATTCATGAGTTAATGCACACATAGACCCTTAATTTGTTAATACTAGAGTTCTCACTATCTTGCATGAATGAACCCATTGTGAGGATCGAGGATTACTAAGAAGAGAACTGGAAGCTCTGTTATTTTTGGTTTAAAATAAGTGATTAGGTACGGGTAGTCTGACTGGATTAATATTCTATTGCATGCTTTAGTTATACATTTATTTAAAAATGTTTTATGAACTTGAAATAATGCACTCATTCCTGGCATCCAGTTTGATTTGCCCTACTTAATCTATTTTGCTTCTCTTCCTTTCCCTCTATCTATTTTCAGATTGACTTTGTCCATTTTTTTAATAACTATTTTTAGAGGTGAATGTCCTTTGTGGTGTATTTTTAATCATGCTGAGTTGCTATATTATGGTAAAGTCTTATTAACAACTGACATGAACTGAGAATAGTTCATTGTACTGGGCAGTAGAGTGCAATAACTTATGAATTCTTAAAATAACTAGCTTTTTGATTTCTCATTTTCTACTTCTGAGAGAGATTGGAATAAAAAAAATAAGACTTTAAATCCCTCCTGTTATAACATCATAAAATCCTTAGCTTATCCAAATGTCATAATTAGCATGGCACAATAAAGGAAAGGGAGGGGAAAATTCCTACTACTTGTCCTAGTCCTCTTCTACTTTCATTTGTGAGTCAATTGCACTTATGGGTTGAATCTTTTGGAATCTGGATGGTTATCTAGTGGATACAGGGTGCCCTGTAGCAGATGCATCACTGAATCCTGTACCTAGAGAAGTGCACAGGAGACCCTGTGTGTTGTCCCTACTGCTTGCTGGACAGGAGAGAAGATAAAGATGGCCTTTGTGGGAAGCTGAGTGCTTCCCATAAGCTGCTGGCTGACCTCAGTCTGTGCAGGGACAGGCTGGAGTCAGAAGCCTCACTGCTGCATTATGTCACTCTTGAATACTTCATGTTTTCTAGTACAAATGTCAGTGAGGAAAAAACCAAACTATCTTCTCTTTCAGGCCTATGTAGAGGTTTATGGCTAGAGAAAGCATCAAAGTTAACCTTCACTTTCATTCCATACTCTCCTAGTGCTAATGGCAATCATGTTGTCTACTTGAACTGAGCAATGAAAATCAGGGTGCCTCACAAAGCACACTGGAAACTTGTTATTGCCCTTGAGAATTCAGGGAGCTGATTTTCCTGGGCAAGGAAGAGTTACAGTGAAGCTGCCTAAATAGAGTGAATCTCCTGTGGGCAGGGGTGCTGCACTGAAATAAAGACCTCTTGTTCTTTGTGTCAGTGCTGCATGGGGACTTTCCATCCTGGCTGTCACATGTGAAGTGCTGTGGTATTTGGTCTGGTGTCTCAGGCTATACAGACCAGCATTCCTACAGCTGTTGCCACTATTCCACTTTCATTTCCAAGAGATTTTCAAAATTATGTGTCTAAAGAAAACTGTCAGGTGAAAAACACTCTTTATCCCTTTTCCATTCCTGTTTCCATACCAGAGAGGCTGGTTTTATCTTGCTCTCTTAGTTGTGCTGTTTAGATTGCTCTCTGTTATCAGACTGCCCTTTTCTGTACAGATTGGCTTGATTAGTTTTCAACTCAAGAGGAATTATAGGTATGGGTATGAAGGAAAACTGGGACCTGTGAGAAGGATTAAGGAACTGAGAAGGCTGTGACCTCCTCCTCAGTCCCAGAGTGATGGGGAAGATGAATGCTCTGCTCGCTGGACCTCTGCAGCAAGTTTCACTTTTATTTTCACTAAGACAAAATGTTAAGATTTTATAATCTTCTTATAAAAATTTATCTGCCACACAGCATGCTTATGCATGGTGTAGTGAGATAAGTGCCATGCGTGAGGAAGGTGTGTAGATTTTGAATTTGGAACCTGGAGAACTGTGCTGTGATATGAGATTGTAGAGTTTATTTGCATAAATCCTTCCTTCTTTTAGTGCCTTGTAGTTTGAGTGAAGAAGTAAGAAGTTGATAGGTTGTGGCCTAGAGGGTAAATAACAGAAACTAGTCAGTGATTTAATGCTCAAAATGTAGGGAAGGTGTTTCATTTGAACTACTTAGATGTGATTTGCTGTTCTTATCAAAAAATATCCAGTGTGATTAATTTGCATTTAGTGATGATAAAGCTGAAACTGAACTATCTACAAGTTATCTTCTTCATTTTAATACTTCAGTCTTCCACCTTCATGCCTTTGGTGAGTGGAGCTTACTGTGGAATGGCTTAGTGAAGGTATTGATGTTCTCTTGCATTGATTCACAGATAGCTGTAGCAATTGAGCCTGTTCATCCAGCTATGGATTACTATGTGGTTTTCCCCAGTTCAGTTCAGAATGAGTGTTCAGATTAAACCAGTCAATCAGATCCATATGTTCAACCACACTGGCTGGCTTCAGCAGTTTTCTTGGCTTATTTGGTCAGTTTTCAGCTCCATGAATGCAAAGCAGTTGGAGCCTGCTGGTGAAAGCCTTTCTGATAAAATATGCTTGTGCTTTTCCAAGATGTTTGGTTAAAAACCATCTGAAGACCTTTCTTTGCTACTCTGATTTATTATTTCCCACTAACACTCCCAAAGAGTATTATCACTTTATGGATTTGGAATAAAAACAGCTGAGCTCTCTGCTTTCAGTTCCACCAGAGGAATATTTGCAAAAAGAGCTGGAGTAACTCAGGGCAACAACTGGCAAAGCCAAGTCAAGGAATGACCCCGGTAGGGTTCTTTAACTGGCTTCTGCTACATGCTGCTGCGTGTGAATTATTCACCAGCTTACACTTATGAATAAAATACGTGCCTCGGGAAATCCAGCTGCTATGAGCTGTTATGCTGTCTTCTTTTCTTCTTTTCTCCTCCCCCAGCATTAAGTCTACATTCATATTTTCTGCATTTCCAGGCTAGGTCAAGTTTTGTGATCTAGTCATAAGATTCCAGGTAATATCTGCTACACTCAAGCCCATTTGGAAGTACAACCATGCTTATTCAGCTTTTCACTAATAACTGTGATTTTCTAAGTAAGGATTTTCTGTACTTGCTTTCTGCATATTGCAGAGCACACTTCACATAGGCTGTCTGTGCCCCTTCACATAATGGTGGGCGGTGCTGCAGGACAAGTAAACATTTTGGCTTTTAATGCCTTGTACTTCCATTCTCAGTACACAGTGTATTCTGGAAATGCTTTTGTAATCTGTTAAAATACTGTTAATTCTCTTAAAGTGTTGCATGAAACATCATGTTCACTGAAAAAAAAAAACCCACTACTACCCTCACCTTTACTGAATGACTGAAATCTTTTTGGTTACTTGTTTGTCATAAAGGTTTGAATTAGATCACAAAACTATTTTTTCCCCATTTAAAGGATTTAATTTTTATAGAAGGGGAAAAACAGTGCATTAACCTCCTAATGAAACCTGCAATCCTGTTTATTTTTTTCCTCCCTCAACAAGAAATGCAGCTGATTTATTTGATAAAACATTAATTGGATTTTACAAATGTCATTATCACTAGACTCTAAACAGAAGCTAGTTCAGTAATTGTCTGCTGCTGCATTCGACTCCACAGGAGCCAGATAGAGAGGACTTGCAACAGCCTGAAAACAAATGTAGCCCTGGCTTTTGAGTCTTGGTGAAAGGTCTTGGGTGGTGCAAGCTTTAGGGATGGACCTTGTAAGAGTATTGTGGCACTAATAAGCATAATTACAGTAAAATTACAATGACCTAATCAAAGGGTAACTCTGACATGCTCAAATTCAAAATTCTATTAAAGGCTTTGTTGTTTATGTAATACCTGGAGTGTGTTTCTACACAGCCCTTTGTCTCGAAGGTTGCAAAGCACAGGGCAAAGCCTGGAATGTTGGGAGGAGCTAATGATCTGACAACAGTCTTCTCTAGGGTTTCTTTCATGGAAATTCTTTTGACAGTAATGCCCATGTAATTGTGCTTCCAGACTTGCTGAAACATGCGAGGGAGCAGTAGCATCAATAGTTTATGGAACTGCAGGGTAACTACTTATTTCTGTCCCTCCTGTGTTGGGATCTAAATCCCTTTTCAGGTTGGGCAATGAAGGACTGCAGCTCCCAGGTTCATTGAAGGGCTAAACTGGTCATCTGTTGGTGACTGCTCTGGGATGGAGAAAAACAAATGTGGGGAAGAAAGTCCAAAGCAAATTTCTAAGATACTTTTCCTTATTCTAGTCCCAGTTTGAATTTGGTTTTGGATTTTTCATGCATGTTTTATAGTAAGGAGTTCATAAAGAATGGAATAATGTTGAAGAAGCAGCTTCTCACTACAAAAGGGTCCAATATCATTGCAATGTACCCTTCATGTTTTGTCTAACAGTAGAGCACAGTGTAATGGCAACTTTTCTTGTTAAAAAGAGAAACTTGAATGATCAGCAATATATTTTTGTTTTTCTTAAAATGGTTTCCTCTTCTTAGTATCCATAGAAAGCTTTTTCAATCAAATATTATCGACAGCAAAAACATTATCCAGTGTATAGACAGATGGCAGGATGATAATTGTTAAGAGACACAGATGGTAGTTTCTTGTACCCACTTTCTAGTTTTTGTGTTTTTAAAGCTCAGCAGTTGCATTGTGCAGCATTTGTGGTGTCATAAACTACCAGCCACTTTAAATAACTCTGAACCAGGCTTTCGAGTGATTTGTTTAAAAGGAGCCAGTCCTATTTAAAACATGATCAGCTGAGGATGCCTAGATATTTGACAAAGCAGATTGTAGTTTAGAGAAATTGTGCCTGACTTGATGCTTATATTCTCAGCCAATGCAGAACCCTTCTGCCTCCTTTCTGTAAGAAATAAGAAGTCTGAAATTGTCAAGAGGAATACTTATTTTCTTTAAAAAAAGGAAGTCTAACTTGGCACTAAGGAGAGGGCACCATAAGAATAAAAATAACGTATGAGTTGGAGTGAGCTGCCACAGATATTTGTAGACACATGCCTGGAATTCCAAGTTAGTTTCTCCCACAGACTACTGTAAAAGTGATTAGATCCACAACATAAAGAATCTTATACATAAATGACTTACAGTGAAAAAACAGATATTTAGTTGCCCTGTGAATCTGAGGATTACCTGAAACACCTTTATTCTTCTCTACAAAGACTAAGACCTTTTCAGGACTAATTTTGTGAAACACATGAGGATGATTCAAGCTGAATCCTGCATTGTTTAACAAATCTTTTTTCTCCATCTCATTCTTCTAACCTGTATAAAGGGAGAGACACCTGTTCAACAGGTTTGCTTTCCAAAGTTGGGTTGATGGGGCCAGCTTTCAGTATGACTGATGAAGCCGTCATCTCAAAGGAGATCAAGGGTCTGCATGATCAGGTTGTGGTTTCTGGTGGGCTTTTAGCCTCCACACAGTTCTACTTTATATAGTACATTGAAATATTTGCAGGCTTTCTGGGGTGGAGGCTTTCATCTGAAGGTGTACTACAGGGATTCTTGTCTTTGCTCTGGTACTATTTGTATAAATATCATTTATTGTATACAAAAGAAGTCTATAAAGTTATCAGTACAGTAACTTTTAACATAGCAATAGGTGAGGTGGCTGCATTCTCAGTAACAATCCTGTGGCTTCAGGGGTGATGCTCTGCTTGGGTGGGGGAAAAAAAGAAGCACCTGTACATTTAGTACAGCAGCCTTTGGGATGCTATCCATGAGAAACTGTACAGTCCAAGATAGTAATTTAAAATGTGAAAGCAGTTGAAATCATAGTCTCAGTGTTTTAAAAAACCCCTTTGTATATCTGTTCCTTGCCATTTAATCACTTGCTAAATGACTTTCAGCACTAGAACCACAGAATAGTCAGAGTTGAAAAGGACCCAGAAGGATCGTTGAGTCCAGCTCTTAAGCGAATGGCACATACAGGGATCAGACCCACAACCCTGGTGTTTTAGAGCACCATCCTCTAACCAGCTGAGCTAATTTCAGTGTCATTTTACATAGGATGAATGGAAGAAAATACAGATTTTAAATCTGCATTTAGAGAAATGCATGAAAACTGAACTTTCAGCCAGTAGACATAGACCTGCCCAGTTCTGAGACTAGGTATTATCTAATCTGGGAAATTAAAAGTGTGCTGTGTGTGCAACACTAGGCAAACCAGACAGGCCAGTTTCTTTCTTTATTTATTTTAATATTGTATAATCACAATGAACTACTTGTGAGCAATCTGGAATATCAGAATTATTTGAAAGGGATATTTTGCAAATAACTCTGAATAAGGAGCGCATATAAAAACTGCCAAGTGTTGTTGGACAATTTGCAAACAGGAGGAGGCTGAACTCATTAAGTAAATGATTCACTACGTATTAGCTCAGTTTTCTTTCTGAGCTTTGAAGCCTGTTGGAGCTGAGAATCAGTTTTGTTGGTTTTTATTAAACTTTTTTATTGTTTTCCATACTGTAATCATGTTGTTTGAGTCATTAGTGTGAAGGCAATAACAGACTTACTGTAGAGTTAAACCTCTTAAGGAGCATCCCTGTCTGCATGAACACACATGAAACAACCTGCAACTGATAAGAGGCTGAATTGTGTGGAATTTTCCCTTTTAAAATTGTACTGTTCTGATCAACATGAGTCTTGCCCACCTAGATGTTTGTATGCATGATCAAACCAACTGAAGTTGTGGGGGGCTAATTTTATTTATTTTAAATTTTTAAGGAGGATTGTTGGTATAACTTTGTCATCAGTTTCTACGAGGGTCAGCCTTCTTCTTCTTCAGGCTCCAGTGGGCAGAGTGGTGCCAGTGCTGGGCACTGTGTCCAAGTGCTGCTTTGCAGTCAACGGGCTGAGTCTATCTTTGCTGTGTGCACTGATGAGACTGGCAAATTCAATCGGAGCCTGCTTGAGCTGTCATGCTGTTGAGGCTCTCCAGTGGTCTTGTCCTTCATTTCCACTGCTCCAGTTAGCTTAATGGTTTTCCTTAACTGCTTCTGAATTCTTTCATGATAGCAGATATATAGCCAGTGTCATCTGACAGATTTTTAGGCATCTTTGTTGTAAACATGTAAGTATTCATTTAACGCTTGAATTGCTTTACCATCCTCTGTGGCTGTATTTCTCATTCCTTTCTAAAATGATCTTTCTTCATCCTTGGCTGAGTCCCCTTCTATACTTGGAGAAAAAGCTTCTTGATATCTAACAGCTATACTTCCATATTTATTTTAGATTCTTCCCTGACTCCTGTGTCTTTTTTTGTAAAGTTCTCTCTTATTGTTCTCTGTTGTCTTGATTCACATTTTTTGTTTGGCATGTTTGTTTTAACCTTGGTTGGTTTTCATAAAGTCTTTGTAAAGACTTGCAGTTCCTCATAAAAGCTTAAAAAGATTTATTGAAAAAGCACAAATGGCTGCTTAGGTTGGTTGTTTCCTGGCCTAGGGAGGAGATCTGAGCTAAAAATGTCTCAGCTTCTTCCCTGTTTCTCCTCCGAATGACAGCATAGCTACCAACAAACCCAGGATTTCTTTGCCAGCTGGCAGTGAAGGAGGAGATCCAGTTAATTCATAGTGGCTGATTGGGAAAGTGTCAGGCATTGGACTGAAGAGCCTTGGCTGCGAAGGGGGTGGTCAGTGTTGTGTCCTGCCCATGTCACACTGACCCACCACACTTCAATCCTGGTGATGAAGGTGGGACTTTCCTAATGATGGTGTGTTTGATGTGCTCTTTTCAAGTGGCCATGCAGTAACCCATCCAGAAGCAGAAGTATTATTGTTTGTAGGCAGAACAGGCAGTATCTTACAGCAGCAGAATTGTGGAGGAGTTGTCGTGGAGACTCTGAATCTTTACAAGTGGGAGTCATGAGATGTGGGAATGGATAGGATGGAGTTGAGCTGCTGTGGGCTGTGGGACGTGCCTCCAGAACGCCATGGCAGCACAAAGAAGTTTGTCTCCACCTGACCTGGGGGGCAGAGATGCCACACAGCAGAGCCCTGCGGAGAGGAGCCTGCTGAAAGCTGCCCGATGGGTGGGCAGTGCGTGATCACCCCATGTAAGGACATGAAGGAAGTGTGCTACTGACATGGCAATGGGTGATAGGTTGCTTAGTGAAAAATACCTTGTAAGGAAGTACTGGGTCTTGAAGAAATGTATAAAACCTGTGGAGGTGGGTCCCTGTCCCTGCTCCCATGTCACGTGTGCCCCATACCTGTTCCTGATTGGGTGGTTTGGGGGGCTGGCAGGGGGAGGAAGGTCCCAAAGAGTCTGCTTGGGAACTCCAGCCAGGCGGCTGGAGGAATAAAATCATCTGTGAACATCTACAAAAATACTGCTTCATCTGCCCTTCCAACTCCATCGCCGTCTTATATATTGTTGTAAAGATTACCCGCACTACAACAAATGGTGGAGAAATGCTGGAAAACTATCCCTGGAGAAGATAATTCGTGAGTAACTCTCGATATCTCTTCTTACTTTCGTTTTGATGAACGATGGAGGACTCATGGAAGGACTCATGGCTGTCTGAACCACAAAGAGACATTTACCTTAAGCTAAAAAAGGTTCTGGAAAAGCAATATGTAGACTTTAGCTTAATTCAAACTCAGAAAGAAGTAAGACACTTTTTGGCATGGCTGTTTAAAAACTTCTTCTATGTTTCTTGGGATTTGATTCTTACCAAGAACTTTTGGAAGAATGTTTGGACACAGTTAATTTCCGAATCAAAAAATATGCCAATGCAGGACTATTTCCGTGAATATTACCTGATTTCAGAGACTGTTGAGCAATATCGGCAGTGTCCTGCTGCTGTATCAGCAGCGAACACGTGGCTGAGCAGCGTGCGCGTTGCAGGGGGCTCCTCCGCCACCCTGGGGACCGTGCGGCCCCGGCCGAGACCGCCCAGTGAATTGCGGGCGGCGGCGAGATGGCTCCTGTGTGTGGGAGAGCCAGTGAGGCCAGGCATGGCGGGAGACGGGGCGGCGGCGAGAGCGGAGGTGGCGGGAGTAGAGCCAGGAGCGACGCAGCGGCGCGGGCCCGGCGGTGTTCGCCCTGAGGCAGCGGTGAGGGCGGCGGCAGCCGAGGCGCGTCCTGGCGATGGCCACCCCGCACCGCGTGGTGAGCGACGGTTCGAGACCGCGCCCCACACCGAAAAAGGCAGCAAAAATTGTGGCAGTTGCTATGGCGACCATGGTGGGCCACGCCAAGCAGAGCCAGAGGGATGTGGGGGCGAGAAGGGAACCGAGCTATCCCACGGCCACACAGCTGACAGCGACAGCAGCAGCAGCGGCAGTGCCAGCGGTACGAAGCCGCGCACACGCAAACTCCTCACAGGGCGTGGCCGTGCAGCCGCGCAAATGCCCGGAAAGTGCAGAGCAGTCACGCGGAGCTCCAGAGGGGGAGCGAGCATGGCGCCAAATGTGGCTCGGCCCCACAAGCGATCCCGAGGAGTTGAGACCCCATGACAGGAACACACTGGCGGCCCCAGCCCCAGCGGTCCTGGCTGCAGCAGCTCTGATGCGAGAGCAAGCAAAGCTGAAAGCAAGAACAAAAGAACTAGAAAAAATGAAAAAGTCATCGCAGCTAGGGTTTTTGGAACTGTAAAGTGGTATAATGTAAAGAAAAATTACAGTTTCTTGTTGAAAAACGATACTGGAGAAAATATTTTTGTCCATAAATCTGCTATTGTAAAAAAGAACCCCAAAAGTGATGTTCCAAACTTAGAAGAAGGAGAAAGAGTAGAATTTAAAATTGTGCAAGGAAGGAAGGGCCCACAGGCTGCATGTGTTACAGGCCCTGGGGGTGCCCCTGTGACAGGTAGTAGATATGCTGGACGATATCCCCATAATCCATATCCTTTCCCCTATTCCACTTTTCCCTTTTATCCCGTGTCCCTTTATCCCCCATATATGCCCAGCCAAAATCTCCCTTTCTGGCTCCCCTCACAAAACCAGTCTTTTTCATTTGCCATTAATCCCTTTGTATTGCCGATGGGGGGGATGAAAAGGAGGGAGGGAAGAAATTAACTGTCATTTTCTAAGATTCCAACAGGTACAAAAAGGAAAATCCCTTCCTCAGTTTCCATCTGAAGTGTGCTCAAGTCCTGTCTCCCTTCAGATGCTCCAAAGGAAATCTGTTTGGACATTTGAGGACTCAAGATAGTGGCTTCCTTTCCTTTGAAATTGTTCTGTTGTTTATCCAACTATTTCCCCTGTTATTTTATTTAATAAGAAAGGGTGAAATGTGGAGGTGGGTCCTTGTCCCTGTCCCCAGGTCACGTGTGCCCCACACCTGTTCCTGATTGGGTGGTTTGGGTGCCGGGGGGCGGGGAGGAAGGACCGAGAGAGCTGCTCGGGAACTCCGGCCATGCGGCTGGAGGAATAAAATCATCTCTGAACAGCTACAAAAATACCGCTTCATCTGTCCTTCCAACTCCATCGCCGTCTTATATATTGTTGTAAAGATTACCTGCACTACAACAAAAACCAGTTTGTTTCTTTGAATAAATTTCTCAGATTCCCTGTTGGTCTGAGTCCATGCCTTGGTCATTACGTCAATGAGACAAAATAATGTAGTGGTAAGGTTCTAAAACTCCTACAGATAAAAAAAGCCTGGTCCTTTGAACTCTGTGGTGAAACCTACCCTCTGCAGAGACTGAAACTGAAAAACATGTGTGATTAGTTCTTTATTAATGGGAATGGTATGACTTATCAAGCTATTCAAAAATCTATTGTGCACATAGAAAACTATTATTTCTAAATTAAAAAAAAAAATTTACTCTTGCCTTACAAATTTCCCAAATCACATCCCTCTGCCTAAACTTGCTGCCTATATTAAAGTGGTGATTTCTGTTAGCTTTCAAGAGTTATGCAAAAAGCACTACAAAAGTAAGGACAGTTGAGTGTCAGATGATCAGAAAATATTTGTTTCTTCATAATCCTTTGCCTTTCCCCCCTCGCCCCACCTTCCCATTAACTATACTACTGTGGAGCAAATGTTTGCATTAATTGTGCCAACTTTTGAATTAGCAATAGATGAATCTCTAGTGGCTTAAAATTTTGCTTAAGTAAACAACCAATGAATCACACATTCCTCTAGGGTTTTTTGAAAGTAAACAACTTTCCCAGTGTGAAATAGGACATTTCTGTTTTAAAGATAGGCTCTCTGCTTCAGGCTGGAGATAGCTTTCCTAATGACAAAACACACTTTTTTTAGAATTCTAAAAAGGTAGATTTCTAAGGTTGAAGGAATCATGCTTTTAATGACTTGGAGAAAGGCTGCCCTTTCTGCTTATGCTTTGCTTTACTTTGGATTGGCTTGAGTTTGAAAGTGGAATCGGGCCAACTGTAGCAAAGGAACTGGCATTGGGTAAATTGTTGTGGTCTCATCAGCGTGTCCACTGTTGTGCTGTCCTTCTTGTGCTGATGTAATGTGATGGTAAGAATGAATAATCTTTCCTTCTAGCAGGGCACCTCAAAAAGTAAAACCAATTTTGGAGTATAGAACTGAATCACTTAAAGAGATTTTCTAGGCCTTGTGTGAACAGAATGTTCTCTGTGTGCCAGGTTGTGGGGTTTTTTTCCTAGCACTGCATTAGTCACATCATTTGGCAGCAGAACACTTATTAAACAGACTATTTTCGTCAATTATCTCTCTGTTTTTCACATGTGTCATAAAACTTAGTAGCTTTTCTGCTGCATGTTGCAGTGAAACAAGTGGCATTCAGGTGAAAGAAATGATTCCACTTTTGTTCCTAATGAGAGATGTGGACTGAGGCTTGTGCTGAAAGCCACAGCAGTAAATGACTGTCACTTGCTTTGCTCAGTCCATACAATTTTACTCTCTCCAGTTCACTATAAAGTGAAGATGTACCTGTTAGTTGTAAGGACAGCCTTTCTTTGAATAATTATTTTAATGAAGAAGTAGACATGGTTTAGCATTGATGTCAAGGTGTTATGTGGAACAAATGGCACGTTCCAGGTAAATGCACTTCTGCATCTACATTTTTCTTACTCACATGTATTTAATAATGAAAACAAAAGTAAATATTTTGAACAAAGTTTAATGTTATTCTTGCCAGGAGAGCTCAGGATCCCAAGTGAAAGCATGTGTGTGAGCGAAGCCCTCATTAAAGGCAGAGATCCTTTCTAAAGCAATAAATTAATCAAAGCCCTTATTTTTTAAATTTTGTGCTTGACTAACCAACTGACATTTTTAAAGCTTTTACAAAACAGCTTTTTTAGGGGTTGTGACATTCAAGCCACTTGTGCTTTGCTGCTTCTTAGCCATTATGTAATTATGCTCAACACAGGTCATACAACCAGGTAGGAAAGCATGTTAGCTGAGTAGGTGAACTGTATTGACACAGACTGGAGAGCTGACACTTGGTCTGATGTCAAATATTAAACCAGTGGGATAGGCAGGGGTGAAATGCTCAATAGTCATGGTGCAGAAGAATTCAACCAGCAAGTAGTTTACATTTTTCTGGTTAACAGAAGTCATATGTAGATTAAAAAGGCTTATCATAAACTGAACACTTCATTAACTAAAAGCCTAAATTGAATTGTAGGTGAGAGTTTATAGGAAAAATTAACAAAATGACAACAATGAAAAATAAATTGATGGGAGAGAAAGGAAGCAGCTACACGAAAGCCTGTACATACTATAGCTTAACACTCTAGAGACAGCGGTAACTATAGAGGAGGTGGATGGAATAACAGTCATTCAGAAGAGCATATTCTGTGCTAACCACAGAAGACTGTAAAAGAAGATGCTGAAGATTGACAGAGCCACGGTGGGAGAACGTATCACAACCAGGAGCCTCTGGTCTGAGGAGTGTGGGCCCAAGGAGGAGCTCCAGGGCTTGTCCCTACGTACAGCTGCTTCCCAGGAGGCTGCCCAGTGGGTAGGCCAAACCATCTTGAGACAAGAGAGATTAGAGTGAGTCTAGAAACCAAAGGAGAAGGAGAGTAAATGCTGTTGGGAGAGTCAGGGACAGGATTTTCTAGATCAGCTACATGCTGGTGGGTGCCTGTTTTAGTGGATTGGTGCAGTAGGGTCTTGCCCAGCTGGAGATATCTGATAAACTGCTATTTCAGCACAATTTCTTCTGCAAAGAGTCATGATTGAGTGGGAAAGGGTCCATTCATTCTCCTTCCTCTGTAGCTAATTCAATGAGACATGATTTTTGAGTTACTCCTTCTTTACCGCTGGATGAAATTGTAGAAGGCTGAGATAAAATAGTACAGTATGAGCAGGTACAACTTTGGTCTCATTAGTTCTCACATTTATAGATATTTTCCTTTGCAGCAACAGGAATGTGACATAAAAATATCTGAGTTAGCTTAGCTGCTGGTAAATGGTATAATTTCAACACTGTTATGTTGGTCACTTCAAGTCAAAGTGTTGGTTATTAATGTTGATGCTAATCCTCTGCTGCTGTTGTGCAGTAAGATAGATTCCCATGTGTACTTTGAAGTGGTGAGGTGCCAGGGCTCATTAGTTCATTCAGCCTTTTCTGCTCTTGGTGAAGACATAAAGACATTTTTTGCTCTCTACAAGAAAAAAAGACTTTTAGAGATTGAAGTTTTGGAAATCATTAAGAGAGAACCCCTGGGGACTGAGATCTCAAGCTTTGTTGAATGAGACTGAAACTATGAGTATGTCTGTTCTGGTGGGTACTCTTTTTAGATACCCCCCCCCCCCCGATAATGTTCAGTGAGTGGGAGGTGGTCTGGCCTCATTGGTGCAGTGAACAGTGAGTGTGAGCTGTGTGTGAAGCTGCTGTGGTGGGAAAGCAGCCCCTGCTACCAAAGCATGAAGTGTGAACAGGGTCTGAACTCAGGCATCTCTCCTGAGAAGTTTATCCTCTTCTTACCAGACCAGAGTTTCACAAGGGCCAGCAGTATCTCTGCTGCCTCTGCCCAGTCTGAAAAGCCTTGATGGTTGTCATGTCTTTTCAGTGCTTGCTCAGGCTGATCTGGCTTATTTAACAGCTGTTTTATTCCTGCCAGCTTTTCCTGGCTGGGCATGGCAAGTGACTGTGAGCCACTGAAAAAAAAAAAATTTCCACAATAATATTCCCTTTACAGTGATTAATCAGTTCTCTGCCTCTCATTTTATGTTGTGATATAACATCAAGTGTCTCATCTAATGTTTAAGAGAAGGCAAAGTCCGTACATAAACAATACACAGTTCTCTTTGCTCGAGTATATAATCATTAAATGAAATACAGCTAAGCTCTGGGATACCATGGGCAGCAGAAAGTTAATCACTATTTCCTCATGCTTTGTGTATCTGTCTCTTCTGGTACTCATTAAAAAAAGGACATCAGTTCCCCAGTAAGTACCACACCAGATGCTACTTATTCTGAATGAGAACTGAAGGAACCATCATGAAGGGAAAATTCACATCATTTAAGTGTGCAGTGAAACCAATTTGCAGTCATGTAGGGAAATGCTGTTTTAGAATTGCTATTAGTGAAGTTTCATGGGGAGGGAGAATATGATGGAGAACTCCAAATATGAATATGTTTGTTTTCACAGGGTTAGGAATTAATATCTCAGGGCAGAACAGTCTAATTCCAACTGGTTCTAAATGATGAGTCACTCCCTATCTTCTCTTTGCTTGAGAAGGCTAAGGACCTTGCACTGTTGTTAAATCATTTTGACCCAAGTGCTGTCTGAGTTTCAAGGAGATATTCAATTCAAAACCACCACCTTCTTAAATATTTTTTCTTCTAATGCTATATGCCTTTGCTTTCACCTCTGACCATAACTAGTTTCTGCCTGGTGTACTCTGAGCTTGGGAAAAAACTTGCTTACAAAATGTTGTATACCTGAAGGTTAGATTCATATATAAATTTTAACTTAGCTGTGGCTAAGTTGAATTTCCCTCTGAAGATGCCTATTTCTCCCTCTTGATGATAAAGATAGCCTAAGGTGACAAGCTAATACATAGACAACAAATTTCCACAGGCCTGTATTAGATTAGATGAATCCTAAAGAAAGCACCTAAAGAGACTGACAGTTTTGCTGGAGTGTAGACTGAGGGAAGAGTTTCCACCCAATAATCCTGTGTTTTATCCTTTGACATGCAGGATTGAAAAAGAAATTAGGAACTTATGCCTGTTTAAAATATATTTTACTGAAAGTGCTGTAGGTCTATTTCAGTGAGCAGAAATACATCTTTTTGCCTGTGGAGGTTAACTGGAGGATCTGAAGGGCGTTCATGGTGAAGGCACTTTTGTGGCTCTTGGGTTTGCGTAATTATCATGCACCTTTGATGAACCCTGCAAAAAAAGCTCTGTAGTGACTACATAAACCATCTTTTCTTTCTAAATCAAGAAAAGCTTTCTTAGCTGGTCCATTATTTTTTGTTTGCTTCAGGCATTATAGTAATTCTATAACTATAAACTCAAGAAAAATCCGAGACCTATTTGTACTCTTGTTCAGAAAATTTGCTGCGGAGTACTGCTCTAGCATATAATTGATGAGTAATAGCTTTATTACAAACTGGTGGGGTTTTTTGCTGCTGTTGTTGTTGTTGTTTTGGTTCTTCAGTTTTTTTAGAAAACACATACCATATTTTTCCAACATTAAAATGTCCCTGTAAAATATATAGGCACAGATAATGGATTTCTCAAGTTAACTTGAGTGCTATAGAAGCTTGGTTGTATTTAATGGAGCAATGTGGTTTGGAATAACATTCTCCTTTTCTGAGCCACTGGGAAAGGCACGTCAGAATGTTTGTAGATCTGAAGACACCTTCAACTAACAGTGGAGGAGCACTGACCATATTGCATTTCTACCAATCAATATAAATTTACCAGCATACTATACAGTACATTTAAAGCTAGAAGTTCTCTTTCTCCTTCCCCTGTGAGCCTAGGAAATAAATTCAGTTAAAACAAACATTTCCCTGCTGAGAAGTCTGTGCAGTGGCTGTCAGAAAGGACATTTTAATTTATTGGTTATCAAGAAGCTGGCTGGCCCTAGAACTCCAGCGAAGTGTTCTCTGGTGCAGTTGATCTCCATACAAAGTAAACTCAAATCATCTTCCATGCTGCTGGAAGCATTTTTATAGTTCTGGCTTCTGAGAGCAGGCAGTGCTGACTAGTCTCTCTTTTGCCATTTTTTCTTTGAGGAAAATGGAAAATTTCCTAGGCTATACATCTGTCTCTCTGATTTATAATTCTGAAGATAAGATTGACCAATGAAGCTACTGCAGAATGACATTCAGTTATGGAACGGGCACACTCTTTCTCATTATTTCTGTAAGATAGGCAATGCTGATTAGATCTAAGATTTTGCCTCTGGATAACAGATCACACAGCTGCATGCTAGATGATGGACTCATGCTGTGACCTGTCTGCAGAGCACACTCAGAACTGACAGAGGGATGCTGGGGGGACCATGATACCCTGCATAGAGGAAGGTCAGCAACACTAAAAATTTTCTCTACCATCCACTTTCCTCTCAACCTTATTTGCTTCACTTTCATTCTGTTTCTTGGCAAATCCCTTGACACTTGATTGTGATTTCTTTGTCAGGGGAAAACATACTGCAGTATTGGTAGTGCATTGCAGTGCACTAGATGAAACTACTAGTTTCATGGGTATTTTACTTGATCTCACTTTAGAGCTTATGCTTGCTTTATGATACTAAAAGGCTAAGAGGAATACTAACACTATGTCAGTGTTGGAAAACCTCTGGAGAGATATGATCCAATTAGTGCAGACTCTCTAGTAACTGTTGCTTTTTAAAATAGGACTGCTTTGAAAATCCTGTCCTTTGAAAATGAAGGAGACTAAAGGGCAACAGAGAAGGCCCACGTAGATGCATCTCTCCCTCTGCTATCTGTCCCTCCATTTAGGATTATTTATTTGTTGCTGCTTTTATTGCTGGGTTTGGGCTGGATACACTAGTGGCCTCTACCCAGCTTTCCAAGATGGACAAGGGTTGAGGGCTGGGCGCTTGCAGGTAAAAAGGGACTCCTGATCTTCCTCAGGAAAGTTTCCAGAATCTGTTGTTTTATCTCAAATTCAGAACAAATGGGCTTGGGGTCTTTCAGTGTTTTTTTGATTTTATGTTGTGATTCAGTCTCACTCCACCTTCTGGGGAAGCTTCTTGGCCTTCTTTGGATGGTCAAATCCTTCTCTGTCTATATGAACCTTGCAAATTTAGGCCATCATCTTATATTCTGTATTGCCATAGCACTGGCATCTTGCACATTTGGAGCATGGACCTGTGGTGGGTCCCCAGGCTCAGAAGCAGGGCAGTAGCAAGAGAGGAGGTTAGCAATGAAGGAGCAAACAGTTGGTATTTAGTTGGTTTTTGTAATTTAACCCTTTCACCTTGGTTCACTATTTGCATTATTAGCATAAATGGGCAGTTTTAAGCACAGGCAGCTGTTTAACACAAAAGCCAAACTTGCTTTTTTTTGTGGGAGCGGGATTTCACCGAACATGGTGAAATGTGACCAGCCACAGGCTGTGTAACCCACTCTGACTTTGCTGCATTGCTGCATGGGGTGTAGCCAATATAGGGAGCCCACACAGTGTGCAGCAGAGTCCCAGAGCAGTTGGAGACACCAGGTTCAGCTAATTTGAGGCTGTTTGCTCCCTCCTAGGGCTCCTGCAGGTCATGCAGTGCTGTGGTGACATGGGACCTCAAAGGCAGCTGGAGTCTCCTCTGCCTGGGAGCAGAAGATGCCCAGGGTTAAACTGTGCACAAATATCCTGGCTTTTGGAATGCAAACTGCAGTCTGGGGGCTTTCTTGCATGGTGTTGTTTCTTGTGCTTTTGTGGGGAAGATGCTGGCTTAAAAGATATCCACCAGAAGGAAAGAAGAGGGTCATGGTGAGGGCCATGAGGGCATCAGCACTGATGTTTTTGAAATTGTGTGTTTCCAATGCCCTTCCATTTCTTTTGTTCCTACTTTATGCTGTGCCTTTCTGATAAGAGTTCTTTCTAACAATGTGTTTCCCTCAGCCTGTGTTTGGGTGTTGCCACTCCTAGGATCAGCAGTACCAAGGGTTTGTAGTCTTGTGTTGTGTTTTGACACAACTAAGTGTCAAGCATCTAAATTATCAGTTATTTTATAGGGAAAACAAAACAAGAAAATATTGAGGAAAACTAGATAGCTGCGAGGCAAAAAACAGGTTCAAACTTAGACGGTTGCAGTACCAGGAGAAAAGTTTATTACTGACAGAATTAGAAGTTAAAAGATATAACAAGAAACTAAAACACACACACCCTAGGACAAAAGATAACACAACATAGGATTCTAGTCAGTGTTACAGTTCTTGAAAAAGTCTCTTTCTTATGCTTAAGGAAAAAGGGTTTCTTCTTCTTGCTTCACATGGTTTCTCAAGCTGCCCCCAACAACAGACCCACCCGGAAAGAAACAATCTGCTGTGGTGTAATACATCTCTTCCATGAAAAAATATCAGTTTTTTCACACTGCCACACCTGGGCCATCACATGGGGTTATCAACCTTTTTAAGGATGGGTCACTTTGGCCTGAACACAATGGCTTTTTCTGCTACAAATCCTTAAAAACCTCTCACTGCTTCTATGTATATCTTGGCATAGGCACTCTCTCTTCACAAACTTCACAGGCCACACATGAGTCTTCCATCCCCCCATGCACTCCAAATGGATTAAAGAGACAAACAGTTTGAGATATTACAGTTTCTTACCACCTCATGCCAGAAGGATTTTTAAGCTCCGCGCGAGGAACGCGGCACCGCCCCTTTTCTCCGCCGCCATTTCAGCTTCATCTCACATGGCTCACTCTCTCTCTGACTCTGAAACCTCTATGTTGAAGAAGGGTCTTGTTCAGGCTTTATGGTGAAGAAAGCCTCGCTCTTTTTGTGCTGCTGGCTGTAGAAAGGAGGCTCCCGCTGGTTCCATGTGGAGAACTGGATGGGGGGTGGGGGGGAACTCGACGGTCCCAAGAAGCCGCTCTGGAAAGGTCCCAGCTGCGCAGCAGTCCATGGCTGGGTCCAGCTGTCTGGCAGTCTATGGCTGAGTTTAGCAGTCCATGGCTGAGTTTAGCTGCCTGGGCTCTGGGATGGCTCCTTCCCCAGTGGCCATGGGTCGGTGCCGCGGCGTCAGGAACAAGAGAAGGAGGCCGGGGCTTTGGCCCAGCCCGGCCCGGTGGGGCCTCAGCCCGGTGGGGCCCGGAGGCTCCGAGGCCTCCCCACCTCCCTCAGGAGGGCTGGAACAAGAGGAACTCCTGCCTTTCTGTGCGGCTTAAATGTGTAAATTGTGAGATGCGCCATTGGTCTAAAAATCTGTCTATCAACTCAGATTCAACCCACTACATCTTGCTAGTTGGAAGGCTGTTTAGTGCAGTGGGTTTGGGTTTTGTATTGTTGTTTTGGGGTTTTTTTTACAGCTGCATGATTCTGTACCCCTGTAGGCCAAGTAATTATTACTGAGCTCTGCAAAGTTCTCTCTTTGCACAAATAACTCAAGGATATGCAGATAGCTGTTGTGTTTGTTCCTCCTACCATTCTTTCTTGCTACCATGGTATTATTACCAAGAGGAGTCTTAAGTAAGCCTGTCAACACCCCCCCCCCACCCCTGCAACCAAACCAGAGCCCTCCCAACAGTGTTTTCAGTGACATGCAAACTCTGTCATGACTATCCTTAAGGGAGAGCATCTGCTCTTGTCCTATCACCAGTTATCTCCTCCTTATAGCTTTGCTTTCCTCTTGGGCATGCAATCACATAGCTGCCTTGTTTCCTGATGTTCTGTGTGATACATCCTCAGGGTTTTGAAAAGATCCGTAGCTTCACCAACATGGTTTTTCTTACAATGTTTCTGTATCTGTTTACCATCTCTTCTTGGGTTCTGTTTTACTCAATAATCTTGCTTTTTCGTCTCTGCTACATGACCACCCTATTTTGTGCTGTCTCATAGTTCAGACATGAGATCTGATGAGCATTTCTCATCTCCTTATCTCCCTGCCCCTTTTTGTTTTCCCTGCAGATTTTTGCAGACTCACTTTGGTTAATTGTGCTTGTGTTTGGCAAGAGCTGCTGGCACAGGCTCTAACACAGCTTCTTGAAGATTCACAGCTTCTTGAAGAAGCACAAGTCTTGTGGTTCTTCTGGCTGCTTTGTGCTTTTAACTAATTTACCACCTCCACCTCAGAAGAATAGAGCTTGTCATGAAGAACAAAAATCCATGATTTCTTGAGGGATACATCACATCTTGTGTAACAGTATTACAAAAAGGTTTGCTTGGTCTTTGCTAGTACTACTCTAGATTTTGAATGGAGGCTGATGTTCATTGATTATCCAAACCCTAATGCTTTCCTGTTGTATGAACTTGCTCAACATCCCTCTGTCTCGACATACCTTTCTAAATAACATTAATAGTTCTTTCTTACACAATTGTATAAAAAATTCTGTGTAAACAATTATATAAGCAGGTATTTTTCATCGGTTTTCATCAAGTCACATTTTGTCAGCTTTCTTGCTTTGGTTTCTGAGGTTTTGGTTGTTTGTTTTACATAAATAAATAGATGCAAAGAGTCTCTTTCCAGGGTGAAAACCTGAGGGGTGAGGTCAGCCCATCCAAGATTAAGTTCTTATATGCAGACTCAGTTATAGAAGAAGTACTGCCATCCGTCCCTGCAAGGAGCAATGTAAGATGGGAAGAATTTGCTTTTGCCTGGAAGCAAATATTTTAAAACCAACAAAATCTGCACTTGATATTTGCTTCCAACATAAGCAGCACCATTTTTGGTACTAGACCTGCTCTAGTCAAAAATGCTGTAAATTAAACATCTTAGGGAACAACTTGCTGTAATGAAAAAATAATTAACGTTGACTAATATTATATGCTGTGTTACATTTGGTCAAATCCTCAATTAAAAATATGTTAGTAATTACTTTCCCCCTTTTTTTTCTCGCAGAATACCATTAGGTTTAACTTTTTGTGAAATACTGTAGTACCACTAGAATGATCCTACTTTCCATTGTCACTGAGAGGCTCAAAAGTTTTCTTTTTAGAAACAGCAAAAATTAAGTCTCTTCCAGGTCCTCTGAATTACATCTGTGTGAACAATTTCAACAGTTGGCTTGAATTAAAAAAAAAAAAAAAGTGAGACTGTTCAGGGACAGAGTCATTAGTGGAGTCATTTAATGTGCTTTGTTATGCATTTTATGAGCTTTGTGTGTGTGCTATAGGATATCCAGCTTTAACAGCATTGAGTTCTTGGGGGCAGTAGTAACATACAAGTATTTTTGTGCCAGTATCCTTTGTGTTCATCTGTGTTTGTGGTGAATGGGAAGTTGATTAGTCTAAACTTTTCCACTGAATTTTTGAGTTTTGCAATAGGTTTAAGTGCAGGTAGGTTCAGGCCCTATCACAAGTTGTCTCTGTCCCACTTTCCTGGCAAGATAACATGTGCTTCCTCTTCTGTAAGTCATTGGCCACATGCAAATGAAGAAAGTACTCAAAATACAAAACTATTTAGACAAGCTTATTTAATCAACTGTGCTCAGCAAAAGTTTTTTGTGCTTCACTGGAAGAAGAATTGAATCACATCTAGTTCCAATTTGGGAAAAGGGCTGTTAGATAATAGGGAGCCTTAACCTGGCAATTATCCAAGCTGAGCTCAATTTGAGTCACTGCCTTGCAAGTCTTAGTGTCTAAAAGTTTGTCAAACATTAAGGAATATTCTATAAATTAATCTCTCATGCTTGTCACTTAATACTGCTATCTTCCTAGACCTTCCTTTGCAAACAAGAGGTTTATCTCAGTAATAATAATATAGTGTAATTAACTGGATGAGTTTACTAATTAGCATTATAAAGCTTTTAAATTAAATGTAATGGTAAAAGGCCTCCCAAGGTCTACCCTTACTGGAGATTGTGTTTTCATACATCAATCTGAACACACAGGAGTCTGCAAAAAGATTAGTGCAACTGGTGCCTCTCTATTTCACTGCTTTACAGTCCTGTGATTTGAGTCATCAGCTTTATCTCCATTAACAGGTGGATTTAATCCTGAATTTCACCTTTTAGCACTCAGTTTTTGTAGATTTGGGAAGGCAGTCCTACATGGCCCAAATCCTGAGTCTTCATCAGACTGAACGTGCATTCCAAAATGCACATTACATTTCAGAGCACCCCATGTGTGTCTGGGATGCTACAAAGAGCCTTCAGTTCTTCCTGTAGTTGGTTTCACATTTTTGAAGGCTTTTTCCCTGGACTTTATTTGCTATTGGACAATTTCTGACTGACTGTGAGAGGCTGGTAAAGCTCTGCTGGCTTGTTTCCTGATCTATTCAAACAAGTTTCTCACCCAAAGGATTACCTGGACTGAACCCCTTCAGCTACCCACCCCTTAAGCTGCTGCTGTGCCCTACTTCTGCTCAGCCATGCAAGAACACGGGGCATCAAAACATCTACTGTGTAAGCTTGGCCTTAGAGCTGCTCTTGATCTAACTTTTACTCTACCTATGTAGATCCCATTTGGGTATTTTCCTCCTTGGAGTGGCCCTAGCTTCACTGAGATAATACAATTTCTACACAGACAAGGGACATCAGGACAGCTAGGATAGTTACTCCACCAGTAATTATGAACTGGACAGGATTTATGTGAGACCTCAAGGGAGAATGTGAAGTTTGAGCTCCTGATGTGGTAGGCCTGTGTGATGTCATTCTTCTCTATATCTCTTGTTTGTTGCTTTGATTTAAATTTGATCAACTGTCCTGCAGGCACTTTTAACCTTCTATTGAACTGGAAAATTAGGAAAAGAGGAGGGCATCTTGGGTTATGTGCCAGCATAGTCCACTTTATTTGGAGAAAAGCTTAAATTCTTTCTTCCTGCTTTATTTGATGAGTTACGTTTCTTGTTAAATGTTGACAGCCAATTCTCGAAATAGTAGTTACTAATATCTGGTTATTTGGAATATTATGTTTACATGTGTCAAAAAGGTCTTGTTCATATCTAGAAATGGCAGTGAAAAAGGACATTATATGGCACTGCTGAAAATGGCTCTAATGAGGAGAATGGTATCAATTACTGCTTGGCAATGACAATACTGGAAATTGTGGAGAACTGTATGTTGGCACACCAGGGGTTCAGGCCAGCAGTAGGGGCAAGGGTGTGCTTGTACCAGGCGTGCAGGCGTCCGGGTGTGCGTAAGCACGAGTGTACCTGTGCCATCAAAGGTACCTGCACAGGTCTGCTCCATATTGCTGCCTGCACTCTCTTGTTTCCAAGGTGAGGGGGTGCTGCCCACCTGCAAACCCCATCTCTCCTGCCAGCTTTGTGTTTGGGACTTGTTACAATCCTAACGGTAGAGAATAAGAAGAAACCTCAGGCTGTTGTGGGTGAGGCTGCAGGTTGTGGGAGGTCGGGGAGTGGAACTCCTGTGTCTCGTGGCCTGAATCGCTTTGCCTGTTACTGCAGTCTCCCCTGGGGCTTGCAGCTTTACCTGGTCCTGTAAGTTGGGGTTCAGCTGTTGCAGAAAGATATTAGTAGTGGTCACTGTCCAAACCTGGCTGAGACTATTCCTGTCAGCAGCTGCCTGCTTCTCTCCAAAGTACATTGCCTGTGCAGGGAGAGCAGCTGGCCTCCAGAAAAGGGCAAGGGTGCAGGTTTTCTTCTAATAAACAATAGGCAATATAAAGCACTCCATTCATAATGCTTGCTAGGAAGTGGGTTTAATATGCTCTTTTCTTCTTGACGGGCTTTCATTTTACTACTACTTTATGGCTGTAGAGAAAATACTGTTTTGCCTGACCCATCAGTACAATAGCAGTATGGAAAAAGATTTAAAGTTCTAATAATATTGGAAATCTAGCAATGAACTCAGTTCTGCAGAAAAGAAATCCAGACAATTATTCATGGAAGGTGATCTAAACTTGACCACTATTGGTATTTTAAACTGGTGTTTCAGGAATTAAGCAGCTAGTGAAATTCACATGCCCTGTGTCTTCAGGCATCTTGATTCAAGCAACCCCTGTGAACAGTCCTTTTTCTGTGGCTATCTCTGTTCGAGGTTTGCATTCCCACAGGGGATGGATCTATGCAGCACGCCATAAGAAATAATTTCATGCACCACTGCAGTCTCTTGAAACTAATTTAACGTCCTATTTTGTTGCAGCACTTCTTTGTGGTAACAGGCACAGCTTACAGTCCCTCTCACATGCTGGTCACCTTCTTCCTTTTTTGTTTGCTTTGATTTTTTTTTTTTTGGTTTGGTTTTAGTTCTTAGCATTTAACTGTTTATATTAGCAGAGGTGCTAATTAATGAGGTCTAGTCTAAATAGGTAATAATTACCTTTTTTCAAGTGGTTAATGGGGGCTCCTATTAGTATCAGCAAGGACTATCCAGAAGTGTTTGTTTACACACGTGAAGTTGTCCTCTGGGGTGCGCTAAAAAGAATGCAAAATGACATTTTTTGAGTGTCTAACCAAAACCTGTTTTACATAAATTAGTCTTCAAATAATGCAAAGTAATTCAAAGGGTCAGTGTCCTTGTATTCGTAAAAATTTCTGGGGCTCACCTAGTTTATTTTTATTCTGTGAATTAGCTAAGAATATCACCACAAGCTCTAAATCTGTGTATCTAAATTTAATCTTAATTGTTACTCCTGTATTAATTAAGTTGTTGCTAGCAATGTTTGATGATCCAAATTTTTTTCCCCCCTTATCTCAAATATTTTTATCTTGTCTTTTTTTGAGGTCTCACACAGGGATTTTCAGAACTCTCTGCAGTGGGAGTCTGCTGACTTCTCTTCAAATGTGTGCTGCTAATCACTTCGGGATGGATTAAAAGGAATGCTTAAGTGAGACTTCAGCAGTAGGTACTTGACTCCAAAACTGAGTTGCTAAAAAGCCTTCAGCTATTACTAATCTTGGAGGCACTTAGTGGGGGCCTGGATGTGATACAAAGCACCCTCTTCCCAGGCATGGAGCAGGGTTTTTCACCAAGGAGCTGTACCTGGAAACTTGTTTTCAAGAAGCAGGTTTTCTAAAGGGAGTATTCATGAGCTGGGCTCTCTGCAGTAAAAGAAAATGGGTTCTCTGCCTTTGGAAAAATCATGGCCTTAAGTTGTATATCAGACTTAAAATATGGTTCTCAGAAGCCTGGTGTAGTGGTTACCATGAGAAATGAGACCACTATACAAGCATTAGAACATCTTCTTGGGGAACCCTTGCAAATGTAACTGGGATGTGGGATGCTGCAGAGGTGTCTCCATGGCAGGCATGGCTTGCTGTGGCACAGTGGTGGCCAGACTGGGTGTCCAGCTGTGCCCCTCTGGGTTGCTGGGCTGCCAGGGTTCATTTGGGCCCATGGATGCTGACTGGGCCACCCTAAACCAGCAGTCTTTCCTACAGAGCAGATTTACCATATGTTTTTATGTGAGATGATATATAATGCTGAAGGTTGATAGAAGCTTGTGGAGGGAGAGTTTTTTGCTCAAAACATTCAAAATGCAACCAACCTGCTTTGTTTTGGCTGAGATCAATACTGTGAGTGTAAGGTCAGTTATAGGAGCTAGAAAATGGGGTGAGAAGAAAATATCAGGTTGTTAATCTATGTGTTAACAGTGTTTTTAAGTTTTTGTGGCCAGCTCTCATCTTCAGTTAGTTTGTTCCTTTTATAAAAATGTTGCTCAGTCATGGGCCATGACATAGAATAATATCATTGGAAAAGAGCTAACAATTCACAATCTGTTCGTGGATTTCATAGTGTAGTACTAGGGTCATAGCAATTCTCATGAAGGAAAAATGTCAAAGATCAAAATAAAATGGTTGAATGTAGAGGCCAGTGGGCCTGCTGAGAAAGCTTCCCCAGAATGCTCTGTTCTGTTATGCTGATGCACCCCAGTTCTGCTCCCCTGGTTGGCTCCATTGGTGGCTTCAACCCTTGTTCCTTGATATGCCCTGGAAGTTGCTTCATAGTTCCCTTACCCTGGACCCCTCATTGTTCTCCCCTGAGGGACTTCCCTGAACCCTTGCATGGGTGCAGACACATTAAACCTCTCCTGTAGAGCCCTATGCAAAGACTCTTGCTGCTCATTTCATCGTCGGACTGTTTTAGCCAGCACTCTGGGCTGTGTGTGCAAGCTGGCTGCACCGGGCAACTTTCTCCTGGAGACGCTTCCAGGAAGGTCGGACATGGAACCAGCCAAGAAGAATTCGACAGGTGAAGAGTAATTAATAAGTTCTTCACTATTCATGTATGACTCAGCTGTATTGTTACCTTATGTTTTAGTATGAGGAAAATGCCAGGATGTAATTTGCTTAAAGAATTGGCAAAGTGTTATCATTGCTTTATCTGTAAGTCTAAGAAGAAACGTCTTACTTGAAGGAGTGGCCAGTTCACTATTTTTCTCCATCACTAGAGGGCTCAGATCACTTTCAGAATGTTGTGCATCTGAGCCAACTTTGGTGTTTAAACAGTCCTTCCTCTTAGTGTAACTCAGGTACAGAGGGAGAGGCATTTCAGTTTTTCACATGCTGAAGTGCTGCTAAACTTCTGACTTGCCTTTCTCCTGCTGTTAGGAAGTCCTAGACAAGCAGCTGAGAACATGGCTGTGTTCTGCCCTGTGGCATTTCTGTGTTCATATTCTTTTGAATTTGCTATGATCTGTTTAAATCTCTTGCATTTTGAGGGGATGTTTTGAGGTGTCTTTGAAAATATATTTCAAACCTAGCAGATGTTTAAGCATATCAGAACATTTAAATCTCTGGACAGCACCGAGTTCATACAATTCAGTCAAGATTAGGAAGCATTTCTTTACTGAGAGGGTAATCAAGAACTGAAACAAGCTTCCCAGAGAGGTGATTGACTCTCCAAGCCTGTCAGTTTTAAGAGGCATTTGGACCATGATTTTACTTTTGGTCAAACCTAAATTGGTCAGACTAGATGATCATTGTAGGTCTCTTCCATTTGCAACAGTCTGTTCTATTCTAAAATGTGAGATGCCGCTCTGGTACGTGACAGAGTGAGCCATTCGTGAGGAGACAGCTTTTCACAGGTCCATTGGACTGTTGTGTTGAGAGACTTTACTCAGAAAGGCAATGTTGCCCCTTCACCTGCAGCAGGTACTGGGGGCTTCTGAGAGGTTAAGTGAGCTGCCAAATGACCAGCAGGGAGAGGAAAATATGAGTGGACTGAATCTAGCTCAGTTTCCATGAAGACAACTAAAAATAACTTACTCTTGAAATGGGAGCAGGAATGAGCTCTCAGGAAAAGTATCACAGATATGGTTCAGGTCCTTTCTCTTGGAGTCCTAGTGCTGGAAAAAGAAAGGAAGGGATAATTGACACAAACTCCTTTGATAGCTCTTTTATATGAATTCTCAGACTGTGGCTATGATACTAATGATGTAATGAATGGAGCATGGGAGTCTGTGTGACTGCTCCAGACTTTATTCAGGCCCTCTTAAACCATGATTTTCAGAGTCTGCACACATGCCTGACTTGTGGGAGTTTCTATTGAATGTGTAGGCTTGCATAGCCTACTCTCTAGAAAAATAAATTCCTAAAGAAGCCTAAAATCTTCATGGTAGCATCACTTACAAACCTCTCATGTTCTTAGGCATTGAATCTAAAATAAATTGAATGAATCAGTGACTATTATAAATATCTTTAGTGCTTCATAAAATGTGAGTAACAATGAAATGTGTCTTAAGTGACACCTAGGCATTCTGTTGTGTGGCTGAACTAAATTAGTAGTTTTGTATTTGTCTCATATAAGTTCCTGGCTTATTTCACATCTGGAGTATTGTGGAACTCCAAGTAAAAATTAGTTTTATTTTTCATAATAATCCCATTGGCAAGAAAGCATGAAATATTTTGGGGATATCTTGGAGGAGAATGAAGATGTTCTGTTAACCAAAAAGACCAAAGTGCAAGCAGTGCTCTGGTATGTCAGTGGTGAAGCTGGTATGAAATTGCAATTTATTGCCAGTGAGGAATGTTTCCAAGTTTGGAGCAATTGCCAGATGTAGCACTAGCAAGTGAAAAGAAAATTTGACAAATCATTTATCTTTACCATTGCTTTTTTGTAAGCTTTCAAGTAGCTTAAGTGCAACCTCTCTGAGCTCATATTTAGCTACAAGAGGTGTGCCAGTGTGGGAAAGGCTGGTTCTGGCAGTGTGTCATCCCCAAAGCACACAGTATATTCCCAGGGAAAATTGCAAAGGACTATCTGCCCACGATCAGAGTTTGAGGGTGCATATTCTGCAGTCCTGTACTTATGTCACATTCTGTCTCTTGGAGAAATTGGGATGGCCATTCCATTTTGTTGTACGAAAGATGCAGATGGGTGTTATTTTTGTCCTATGCCCAGTGCATTCTGGAAGGCCTTATGAAGAACAACTTCCCAGTAATAGCTGGCCAGTACCTTGCCATGAATTAATTTGGAGTTAACACTGGGTTTTTTGAGACTATTACCCTACTCTTGGTGTTGTTCTTGGTGCTTTTTAGAACATCTAGAGATGCAGTTTCAGTTATCCATTTTCTCTGATAACATCAGTAAATGGGTTACAAGGGTTTTCCATCACTGTAGCTCTTCACAAAATAGATTTCATCTTGGTTTTGATACAGATTTAACAAAAGTACAAGTATCCAGTATTTTCTTCTAAGCCTAATGAAGAGAACTTCCTTTACTTTGCAGAGTCAGAGAAGCTGTGTCTTAAATTATTTTTCTATCATCCCATGGTTAGGGAAGTGTTGTTAATGATTTTGTGGCTCATCCCCCAGAATGGACAACATCTGCTCTAGGTGAGGATGAGACACTCATTGTAGGAGGCTTCTTAACCTGAGCAGTTTTTAACTCTATCATGATGCTATTTGTTTTGCTTTTGCTCTTTCAGTTAAAGCCACTGAAATGCATCCTAAGACTTGTCTTGTTTTCTGCACAAATTAAGATGATGGCTTTTTCTGAAGCTGTACTTTTTATTAAAGTGACAGTCAAGTAGGGAAGATTTTCTTCAATGATTTGATATTATGATGCACAGGAAATTGTACATTGAGACACTGGATAATTTTGTCTGCTGCTAAGGCTGGAATTGAGATGTTGAGAATAGTTCTTCCTTGCACCCTCCTACTAGCTGTTATTCATAGCAGGAAGCAGCACTCAAGATTTTTTGAAAATTTGCTATCACTCAGGTGCTGATTCACGCTACTGCTTATTCCATCAACAAATTTTTGTTGGTAATTTTGTAATCTTGTAAAGTTACCATTATACCATTTATCTGTAGTTAAGAGCCTTGTTTTGTATTTCTGAATGTAATCACCCTGTGCTGATTTGAATAAATTATGCCACAGTGTTCAGACAAGAGCCAAAGCTGGCCAAAGACTTCTGAATGCAGATAAATTTCTTTTGTTGGCCCAAACAGCAGAGGAATGGATCTCTGACTCAGATCCCTTCTCTGCTGACAAATTGTGAGCTTGCAGCTGGGAAAGTGCTATGGGAGGGAAAAATGAAGGCCAAAGTCATCATGTCTGTGGACCCTTGCCAGAATTTGTGAGGTTAATCCACCTAAGACTATGTCAAAGATTTAGCTCCAAAAAATGAGAGGAAAAGAAGAATTGCTAAAAGATAAAACTTCAAGAGTTGAAGATCTTCATGGCATCATCAGCATGGTCATGTATGATGCAGGTATTGGACAGAGCAGTGGGAGCAGAGTGGTGTTTGTGAGACCTGAGTAAGACTGTCATTCATCTTCATTAGAATAAATTTAGAAAAATGCCAATGAGGGATAGAAATAGGAAAGAATTGTATTAGGAAGTGAAGTGGGGGACCCAATTATAGTTGAAGGTTAGGTGCTTTAAAATGGGAACAAGTGAATCATGCTAGTGTTTTATGAGAGACTAGAAAATGCCAAAAAGAGCTGAAAGGAACTGCAAGGAAAGAGCAAAGAGAGGAAAATAGAAGTTGCTATGGGCTTAGTGAGCACCATGAGCACCTCCCTGAAGAGGGCTCTGAAGAGGACTGACTGAGGGGAAGAGGAGGGCCAAGCTCAGGGGTGACATGGCATGTATATAGTTTGACATGGAGGGAAAAGATAGGAGATTCTTTGTGAAGAAATGGTACCACAGGTAACTTACCTGAATGGCTCACATGTATATATGTCTAATACTCCTCTACCACACTCCCCAATCTTTCCCCAAATCTTCACTCTTTTGTAACACTTTCTTGTGTTATATTATGTTCCTATAAAATTACTTTTAATGATGTCATGGATTGTCTCTATAGTTTTCCTTATCTTGGCTTAATTTGATGAAAAAACAAAGCTCCAGTTTTGCTGTCATTTGATCAAGAAGCGAGAGAAGGGGACATGTCTTGTGCTGGTGACATTTTTGTACTCAGTACTGACTTTGTCCTTTCTAATGATGCATCAGAGTGTCATGCCCCAGTCTGCTCTGATGAGACATATGCAAACAAGTGCCAGAAACAGGGCAGGATGTCATAGAACATCAGAAGAATGAAAATTATATTTTTTTTATTTTATATTTGATGGTGTTCTTACATGAAAAGTAAGGGAATTATTTTGGGTTTGATTAAGACAGCCTTTCTTGTACCTATGTCTGCTACTGACGGTTCTGCTTCCTTTTCCTGCTGCCATTTCTCCTGCCTGAGGCATTCATTGCCAAACTCCTGCTCCAGCCTCTTCCTGCTGCTGACAGCAGATAGTGGCAGTAGGTTCCTGCTTCTGTTTCTACCTTCAACCAGTAAATATGTTTTCTGTTTTCTACTAGAATGAATGAGCAATGGGTTTGGTCCAGTTCGGGTTTGAGTTGCTTACTCTGTTGTACTGTAAACCATCTGTAGATTCTCAGTGTTTGCTCACAAAATTCAGTCTGTGATTCTGTGGGCCTTTGGATGTTACTTTCCCTCAGATGAGACGTATTTAGTAGCTTTGTGGACTCTCCTGCTTAGCTGCAGTACAAACTAATTATAGCCTTGCCTCAGCTGAGAGTGCATAAGACATAGGCTAAAGGGCACCAGATTGCAAATCATGGTGTGAATAGTCTCTTACTGTCTTTTCCCACCCGTGAAAGTGACTGAAAAATTTCTAAGAAAGTAGCATTTTGATAAAAAGCTTTGACTTTTAGGTTAATACATTTTTTTTTTATAAAGGAATTACACATTAAGAAAAAAGTCAATATGTGCGTTCTGAAACTCTGCTCAGAAGAGCTGTAGTTTGTACCTGCCTGATGCCCTCCTTGTCCCCTAGCCTGAATTCTCTGTGGTGTTTGGTTCTTTGCTGTGCACCACAAGGTACCCAGTGAGCTGGAGTTGCATCAAGAAACATCTGTCAGTAGGAAGTGAGAGGCACCGAGAGGCATTTTTGAAATTTCCCATTTTATCTCTCATGCTGATGTATTTCGAGTCTCATCGCAAGTATGGACCATTGCTTCCAGTTCCTGCTCTAAGCAGGATGTACTAATGCTGTGTTCAACACAGTTGTCTGTCCAGGTAGAGTTGGAGTATTTCTGGTGTTCAGTGACAAACAGTCTTGCCAGGTAGTTTAACCTCCTCCCAAACACAAGTGTAAAGATGCTTCCCATTCTTTTCTGACACAAGAGGAGTGACTTTGTCTGACAAGCCACTTATACCACTTTCTGTAGCACTTTTATTTTCTTTAAACATCTAACATCCAAATTTATTTATCTACTTAGTCTGTGAGGTCCAGCAAAGCTTGGAGCTCTGTGTGTGGGTGTTTCCCTGAAGGAGCTGCCAGTGAAATAGATACAGCTGAGCTGACTGCAGCACTTCTTTCTAGAGCATAGCTGTCAAGAGGATGAATGAATAGTACAGTAAGGATGCAGTATATCTTTAGTTTAAGAAAGAAAACAGCCCTCTGTTTGTGGTCAATCTAGAATTGAAAGTGTCAGTCACAGAGTACAGCATGTTAATCTATGGTTGCCCTACTGCAGCACCTTCTGATTAGTCATGCTGTGGAACAGGCTTCTAAAGCAAATTCCAGAGCACTTCTGTTAAAACGAGAGACTTGGGAACCTAAGACAGAACTGATTGCTCTGAGTTGTGCTGTGTAAACCTGAGCATGTATGCTAGGCTTGGAAAGGGATTAATTTGCATGAAATAAAAGGGTATCTGTGTCCACATCTAATAAACATCTTTTTTTCCCAAGAGCTGCAAAATACTTAGGTCAAACCATGCTTGATCCTAACTGTACTTGAAAATAATGTTCAGGTTAGTAAAGGTAGCAAAACCACCTTGCAAATGGGAATTTATTGGTACCAAATTTCTGCATTGTGCAATTTATCTAAACTGAATGTCCATTGTGGGAGAGTTGTGTGTTGTCTTATTTCATTTGAGCTGAATAATGAATATATGCCATTACTGATTACGAGTATGTAATTATTACCATGAGAGTCTAATCCCCTGAAACCATTGGTCAGTTGGCTACAAATGCTTTTCATTTTTAATTTGTATTTTATCTTTTAATTGCTTTACTCCATTCAACCTCACCCTTTTTTGATCTCCAGTTAATCATTATTTGGAATGAGAATTAGCCCTTAAGCAAACAGTGCCCCAAATCTATCTTGCTTCTTTATGTGTAGTGATGACCTTGTGTTGAACAGAAAAAAAAAAAAAGTTAGCTATCTGTCTAGATTGATAATGAAAAATCTCTTAATTATGTTTGAAAATTTCAGGTGAAAAACAATCTTAACATTTATTCATATTCCAAATCAACAAATTCTATTTCCTCCAATTTCATCCAACTCATCCAAATCACCCAGAGTCTATAAAGTCCTGATCTTCTGAAAGCCTAGTGGAAACCTTATTTTAAAAATAAAATAAAGTCCGTCTCTAATTTTCTGAAAGAGATCTAGGCAGCTATTATGCTTCCAGTCTTTGAAGGGAATGCAGTTTATAAGCATCACTTTTCAAACTGGGAGCTGGCACCTAGTGCAGTGATTTATCTGGAAAATATGACTCCCAAAATAATGTGACAACACCCCAGTCTCTGCCCTGAAGCTCTTTGAACTGGCCTAAAGAACAGCAACAGGAATAAAGGACAGCGATCAGGGAGCTGTCTGTGGTACACTTAGGAAATCAGGTAGCTCTGCAATGTCCCCCTGGCCTGGATAGTTGTTTTGTTTCCAGAGGAGATGTGGATGTGAGGATGAGGAGGTATCAGGGTCCTTTGGAGAAGGCCAGCAGAGGCGTGTGGGCATTGTCATGTTAACTTTCTGCACCATTAAGCCAACAGGCCCTGCTTGGTGCCACTTCAGAGAGGCAACCTGTTCGTCTTAGTCAGTAGCATGGCATTTTCTTCTGTGAACTGAACTGGATTTGTAAGCCCTTAATATTTACATTTTTTGTCTAAAATTAATGAGCATCCACCTCCTTAAAAATCTTATTAAAGTTTGGTTTTGGCAGGTTGCCTCACAGAGTCTTGACAGCACTTTGGGTTCTGATGATCTGATCGGAGTGTCTTCTCATTCCCTCCTCCTTCCCCATCTGTTTGTATCCACCTCTTGTGTTACAGAAATAAACTGTTTGGGGTGAGAACTGGTTTTTCTCTTTTTGCTTGGTGCAAAGCTCTGTGGTGCACAACTTCACTGCAGTATGATTTAGCCTCTGCTGGTTGCTGCTACACCATCTCCTCAGCCAAGCCAGTTCCTTGAGCAGCAGCCTACCTGCTGCAGCACACGACAGTGCAAGTGATGGCCATGCTTACCTGTCTGCAACCTGCATCTCAGATCATCCATTCATAGCAATGACTCTGGCAACTTGCTTAAAATCTGAGGCTGAAGCAGAGGGAGAAAATGAAAGAAGGTATGGAAGATTAGAGGCTATGGATCTTGTAGGGAAAAATGAGTTCTGGTCCGTCCTCTTCAGTATAATCTGCACTGCTGCCAAATCATGAAGTGGCGAGTGGGAAGCTTGTGCACAGTAAATATGAAAATGTAGCTGTATTTTAAGAAATTCTAAGATACTTCCTAAAATGCTGCTGTCTACTGATTTACCATGATCTGAGATGATGGAAGGAACAAAGGAGGGAAACTGGAGACTCAAACAGCCAACACTAGCAAATGCTGTACTTATATGCCTTTGAATATGTTAAAGTTAAGATTCATTAAACAGAGCTTTAGGGATTGCAGCCATCATTTAAAATGCTTCTTTTAAACGAATAAAAAATAATATAGCCAAATGCAAGTAAGATAAAATATCAATCAGTGGTTCTTCAGTAGTGCTTTATTAAGGATTTGTCTGTAAGCAATTTTGCAGCAGTCTGCATAGTCATGTCTATACAGTAGGCTTTTAGAAATTAGGGAGATTGTTGTTGTTTAGGAATATCAAAGAACTTTTGTAGTTACTATATAGCTTTGGTGAACAAATCATTAATTGTCTTAAAAACAACTGGGGGCAGATAACAAAATTAAGTACCCCTAGGATGTGTTTCTGTTTTATCAGCTAGCAGTTATAAGTAAAAGGCAAAAATGGTGCTTCTAGCTAGTTTTGTTTAAAACAGCAGGAATGAAGAAAGAATTATCAGGATGTGAAATGCATTAACTCATGGCAAGAAAATTCCTTTCATCTTGAGTTTGGCTGCTGACTGTCAATAACTGAGATTAATGCTACAGGAAACAAAGCAGAAATGTTAAATATAATGACATTTAAAGAAGAGCAATGGCCAGTTTATTAAAGAGAAGTGGTTTGAACTCTGTGAGGTTTGCAAATGGAGTTTCAGAAGCATTTTAAGATAGTTTTGACGCATCCAAATCACCACAGGAGTAAATTAAAATATACCCTGTAAACAAAATCTGGTCTCTGTATTATCATCTCTTAAGGGATTTACATACTCCTGATTTGTAAAAGAGACTCAAATGTCCTGATTGTGAAATTCTGTATCCATAAAAATTGCTACATTAACAACTTTCCTGTGTGAATATACTGAAATAGATGCTGCTTTAGCAGTGCATGTTCCATTAAGAATGAAATTGAGTTGTGTGTTTCTTTAGCTTTCTTTTCTGTCCCATAGCTTTCTCCATTTCCAGATTCAGTTGCAGCTCTGACAATGCTCAGTGCTGCTGCTCACTGGGAAGTACAGAGCCAGGCTGAGAGCAGGGAGACTGTGTAAGAGTTTAGTTCAGCCGCTGTTTTGGTCAGTGGTGTGTCATTAACATGGGCCACTCTCCGCTCTGGTGAATTAACTTCTTACAAGTTCTGCAAAAATTATCTTTATGAATTCTAAGGCTCATTACCTTGAGAAAACTGGCCAAAATTGTCTCATGGTGCAGCAACTTTGGCAAAGACAGTCTCAACTCCCCTCTTAGTGGGGAAGATAGAAGGAATTTCACCTTGAAGAGCCTGTTTGGCAGAGATGTTGATTAGAGGCTGTGGATTGTGATCTCTGTAGTTCAGGATGAGCCAGTAGCTGAATGTATCCTACTTTATAAGTTTCTGTGGAACTCTGAGGATGGAAGGGCCCATCTATGTAGAGGAGATGACTGTAGAGGGACCTTTGGTCTAAGATGGTGCTCATGAAGTGGCTGACTTAGGATCTTGGGGGGCACAGTGCCCTTTACCACAGGCCTAGTCCTGCTGCCTTCCCCTTCTTGCTTGAATGCTGGATTTACTCCATTAATTCCTTCTCCATTAATGTTACCACTTTCTGTCATCAGCCCAACTGTGCATGTCAGTCTCTTTGATGTGCACCTCTTTCTTCTAATGAATTACTCCAAGGCTAGATAATCCTTGTGATCATCTTCCCTGTCCTTCTATGTAGCAGAACATACAGCTTTCCTGAAATTATTCTGTCATAAAAGGGAGGCATTTCTCTCTAATGTTCATTTAATTGGGTGTAATGAATAATCTTTTAGTCCACTGATATTTCAGAAGAAAGCCCACCCTAACCTATAATTAACTGAGAGCAATAAACACATTTTGGATTGGAAAGTTAAAACTAATAGATTCAAATAGGTTTTTGAAGTTGATTAGTAGAAGTAGCTCATTTCTCTGGCAATTTCTAGTCTTCAGACACAAGTCTTAGAGGGACATTTGACCTTTTTTCCTGCCTAATGCATGAGTGGCTGTTAATATAAGCAGGATGTCTTTAGTGTAAAGCTCCTGTGTGGCTATGGATACATCTAGCAGCAGGGCAGAGCTGTGCATGGCACCTCCACTGACAGCTTGGGCCACCACCCTGTTGTCTTGGTTTGAAAGACAGGTGTCTGCCAAGGAAGGTGGGAACCTCCCTTGGAATGGAGGGGATGTGGCAGCACACAGCACCTACAGGATGGCTGGGGGTTCAGATCCTGCCAGCACGGATTTAGGAGGGACAGGTCGTGCTTGACCAACCTGATCTCCTTTTATGACCAGGTGACTCGTCTGGTGGATGCAGGAAGGCTGTGGATGTTGTCTGCCCAGGTTTCAGCAATGCCTTTGACACTGTCTCCCACAGTAAACTCCTGGAAAAGCTGGCAGCCCACAGCTTGGACAGGAGCACTCTTCACTGGGTTAAGAACTGGCTGGATGGTGTGCCCAGAGAGTGGTGGTGAACGGTGCTGCAGGCATTTGGCAGTGAGTCACTAGTGGTGTCCCTCAGGGATCTGTGTTGGGACCAGTCCTGTTTAATATCTTCACTGATGATCTGGATGAGAGGATTGAGTCTGCCATCATTAAATTTGAAGATGACACTAAGCTGGGACCATGTGTTAATCTGTTGGGGGATAGTGATGCCTTTTCCTGGTCTTAAAATCAAGAGTGAAACACAGTTAGAAGGGGAAAAAGGGATTTTACCTTGGTATTTATTTTAAGGATCTTTAGGTGCACTATGTCCAGGTCGAGTGCACCAAAATGCACACCACAATGCACACCCCAAAAAGATCTGGTATATCATTATAGGTCTTACCAATTAGCATATCTATCAAGGATTCCCCAATGAGGGCCTTGAATGAGCTCCCCTCCCCAAGGAACCCTCCCCTGGATGGTTCTATCTTCATTTACAGAATGTGTTCTGGAAAGGGCCTTGGGGTCTGGGGCACACTAACTCTTACCTACAAAGCTTCTAAAATGTTTAGTCTCCTAGCTGAACAAACAAGTCCAAGAATGTTGGCAAAAAGCACTAAGAATACAGAAGCTGTAGAAAGGTATAACAGGGGTATAAAAGAAAAGGCAAAATATACTCATGGCATCAGTAGAAGGGCTCTGCAAAGGGACCCAGACAGGCTGGATAGATGGGCTGAGTCCAACAATGTGAGGCTTAACAAGTCCAAGTGCCAGGTCCTGCACTTTGGCCACAACAACGCCCTGCAGTGCTACAGGCTGAGAACAGAGCAGCTGGACAGTGGCCAGGCAGAAAGGGACCTGGGGGTATTGGTTGACAGCTGACTGAACATGAGCCAGCAGTGAGCCCAGGTGGCGAAGAAGGCCAATGGCATCCTGGCCTGGATCAGGAATAGTGTGGCCAGCAGGACCAGGGAAGTGATTCTTCCCCATACTCAGCACTGGTGAGGCTGCACCCTGAGTGCTGTGTCCAGATCTGGGCCCCTCAGTTTAGGAAGGATGTTGAGATGCTCAAATGCATCCAGGGGAGGGCAACAAGGCTACAACTACCTGAAAGGTGGCTGTAGTCGAGTGGGGGTTGGTCTCTTCTCGTAGGCAACCACTGGGAGAGCAAGAGGACACTGTCTTAAGCTGTGGCAGGGGTAGTGTAGGATAGACATCAGAAAAAATTCTTCACTGAAAGAGTGATTGGGCAATGGAATTGTCTGCCCAGGGAGGTGGTGGAGTCACCACCTCTGGATGTGTTTAAAAAAAGACTGGGCGTGGCACTCAGTGCCATGGTTTAGTCGATGAGGAGGTGTTAGGTTAGGTCATGGGTTGGACGTGACGATCTCAAAGGTCTTTTCCAACCTAGTTCATTCTGAAAATACTGTGATTCTGTGACTGTCTTCCCTCTGAATTGTTATAAGTTTGAAATTAAGCAGCTTTCAGGCAAAGATATGGGAAAAGGAATAACAGTTCTTTACTAGCGTGTATACGTATAACAAGGTGTACCGGTTTGGACAAAATTGGAGGAAAATATTCTCTATTACAACCACCCCTCCCCCACTAGGTTCAGGGGGAAAAAAATTTCCTTGGAGGAAAGTGAAAGAGAAAAAAACCCTATTTATTTAACAGACACACAGGAAAAGAATAACAATGCTGAATAATAAAACCTCTCCCTGTGGAGAGAAACGTGGGAAGATTTCAGAGTCCTTTTGTAGGTGTGGTCTCTCCCCTGCTCCTTGGAGCTGAGTCGGTGTGGGCCCACCTCTGGGGCCTTGGTGGAAAATTCTTCTGATGTGTTCTGATGTTGAAACAGTTCAGAAGAGAAGAAGGGGAAAAAAACCCCAAAATCCCAGGAAAACAAAGTTCAACTCTCCATCTCCCACCAGAGAAAAGAAGCCGAAAGCTGGTTGAAAAGCAAGAGAGGGTGCTTCCTCTGCTCTTCTCCCCACAGCAGCAGAATGCTGAGGAATGTGCATCTGTGTCCTTGGACAACTCTTTTAAGAAGTTCACTTGGTTTTTTTCTCTCCCCCCTCTCAGGCTCAGTTTAAAGGCACAGGATTGATTTCTGGGCATAGAGCGTAGGGGATACACATTAAAGAGTCACGCCAAGACACAAGGCAAACAACCCCCCCGGCTGCAGCCAAACCGAGCCAGAGCCCAGTGCCAGCCTCTCTCGGCTGCCGGCACCTTCCCCTCCGCTGCAGTTCCGCTCACAGCCGCCAGGGGCGCTGGTGGCTCCCGGCCGGGCAGGGCGGGTGCGATGGTTCCCCCGCGCCTGCAGGGGGCGCTGTGCCGCCAGCTCGGCCCCTCAGGCGGTGATGGCGGGCAGGATGGCGGAAGGGGCCGCAGCAGGAACCTCGGAGCGGCGGCTGGGACGGCAGAGAGAGCACACCCCGGGTAATAAATGAGATGTACCAGAAACTCCGCAGCTGGAGCCCCGGGGTGTTCCAGCAGGCAGGGGCTGTGGGGTTACAGTGTAACGAAAACCCAGAGCAGCGGCAGCCCAGCTCCTGAACACGGCTGGGAGAGGCTCTCTGGGAGGGGGAAACAGCTCCTGATCCCGATGTTTCCCCTGAAGATGGTGAAAGTCCTTTTCTAGTGAGGTAGGGTGTTAACAAGGTCCCAGTTCAGTGGCTGCTCTCACAAGAAAAGGTGCACCCGTAGCAGGACCAGGCTGGGCTCCAGCGGCAGCAGCAGTGAATTCCCCCCCGTCCCCTCCCCCCCACTAAGCAGCAACTCCACCGTCCTCCTCTGGAGCCCAGAGAGCAAGAGAGAGCGAGAGGCTGTGCCAAACCCCATCCCCAGCCCAAATCTCGAGGTATCTCTGCCCTTCCCAGGAGAATGCCCCTCAGCTAGGAGAGTAAAGCCAGCTGCACTCCTTCCCCTCTCTGTGGTTACTTCTTTTATGTCTCCTAAGTACTGGTCGTTATTGTTTCTTAGCAACAAAAATGGGAGCAAATTCCCTAAGAGAAAGAAACAAAAGGAAAAGTCCTAAACCCCAACACCTGTTAGCATGGGAACTGTTCATAGTGTTTGCAGTGTGAAATGAGACTATCCCCTGTTGTACCTTGTTGAGAATGACTTGCATCAAACAGAATGAAACTGTTCCCTCTTAAGGGTAGTGTGAAACCTTGCTCCTCTAAGAGATAAGCAGCAGGAGGTGTTCGAGAGTGAGTGGAGCCATGGACTATAAGTGTATAATGGAATGTGGCCCTTGAATGTACTCTTTTGGGAGCAGATTCATGATGATGTTGTAATTATTCTTCTAAGAGGAAAATATTTGCAGGCATTTAACAAGCAGTTGAAAAAACAGCAGCAACACAGGGGATCAAAGAGAAATGACATAAGGGCTGATAGTAAATGGGGGCAGTAGCTGGGGTGAGTACTATTGACCTTAATATCTGAAGAACGTAGATTATGGTTTCTCTGGAGGAGGCGATATCTGCACCATTTTGTTTAATAGCTATCCTTTTTCCAGGGTGATAACAAATCTTTGCAACTCCAATAGAAATTATAATCAGCCACAACAAAAGCTTGCATGAAGAAATTATTTCAGCCTAATGCAGTGTGGCAGAAGAGTTTGCATGTCTCTGCTTGTCGGAGGCTCTGTGACTTGCTCCATGGAACAGCGGTTTAACCATTTTTAGGAACTTGGTGGGACTGTATGCCCTTTTTTCAAGACCCCTTTGTTAATTAAGAAAATAGAATTGCTTTGTGTCATGTGTTAGCCTATGTCTAACAATATTGTTTACAGCATGTGAGTCTGCTTGTTGACCTTATCTACATAACTGTGAGTTGAGAGGGGGAATGAACAGTGCTGGAGGCTGCTGATGCCTTTTCATGGAGTCAGATTCTCTGTGGCCTTGCTGTTGGAATGGCTCATGAACTTGTCTCAAAATCAAGTCCAGCTACATGATGAGTGATTGCTTTCTTTATTTTATAAAACTGGCACTCAGTAAACTTATGTAACTTCATTCTTCACACAAAAAACTCAAGAGTGATGTAGGAAGCACAACATGGCATTGGGTCGCAAAGTGCAATGTATCTGTAGCTCATGGTAGATGAACTGAGTTTTCCTGGTTCTGGTATATAAAAAGGCACGGTCAATGGTGTGCAGTCAGGGTGGTGCTTTGTTTTTTCCTGCACTGTAAAGCCACTGGTCAAACACAGAAGTCAGTGTAGTGTTGGGATTTTTTTGTTCTTTGAGTTTGGATCCTTATTTTATGATATGCCAGAATCTGATGTTTCACATGACATAGATGGGTCTTTGTTAATCTTTGGAAGGTTACTTTATCGATCCAGATATTACAAATGTGAACTTGAAGTTCACTGGCTTCTACTAATCAGCATTCTGTGTGCATCTAGACTTCTGACTTTTTTGAAGATAATAGAATGTGTTTCTAATACTATTTGTACTGCTGTGTTCATATTGACTTAAATGCTGCTTCTTACCAATTCAAGTACAACAATATGTGGAGATAGAGGAAGAAATGTTTCACTGAGCAGTTTATCAAAACCTGAGAGGAAAAAGTAGTTTTCCAGATGACTTCATTTTGCAGTGTATGTCACTAAAAGTATCAGAGAGCTCATAAGCAAATGGATGCAAGGTTCTGGATGACATACCCTAAATAAAGTCTGTCTGGACTGATGTTCTGTTCAATATGAAACCATCTGTTATGAGGAAAAATACAGCAAATAGGAGAATACTTTTAGTAGGGATTGGAGATTGTTTTGGTTGGGACAGGATACCATATAAGATAGTAAAAAGCAATGGCTGGTTTTTGGCTTGCACTGTTATTGTGCACATTCTCTACAGTGAGGTAGAGACTCCAGTGAGGTAGGGATTTTAAGATAAATTGAGCTGAGCTCCAGTCTGTGGAAATGGGATTTCCAGCACCTCTGCACTGAGGTATGGAGCTCTGGTGGACTTGCCCATCCTGGCACAATGCACTTGTGTGTGTGTTGTGTTCACGCTTCAGCTGACTTGATCCATTTTGGGCAAGTAACTCTTGGTGGGTGGGGATAAGTATGGAGGTATAGAGAAGCTGAATAAAGTTTAGGCAGAATATGCTAGTTGGACATCCTTCTACTACACCAAATTTGGCCATTTATAATACAGCATTAGATGAAGAATTTAAACTTATGGAGGAATAATTTGACAGTATGTCCCAAACTGTGGCTGTGTGCATTCTTTGTGCCTTATTTTGATAAATCCTGTGTAGTATCTCTGCTTCATATAACAGCCATAAATTAAGATTTGAAATATTATTTACCTAGTCTTTCAGAAGAATAAAAATTTTCTTAGCAGAAACAGTGAGAGAATACAGAACTGCTTTTTCATATTTGGTGCAATACCACAGGAATGGGTTTCTCATTTGCATTTCAGTCCAAAGCAAAATGGATGCATCAGAAAGACTTTCCTAATCCCAAATCTCAATGTTTGTTTGCTATGTTTTTTTTATGAAAGCAGAGTAATAATGTTTACAAACTGAGCTATTGTAGGTTTTTAAAATATGAGAATATAGTATATAATATAAAAACTGTTCAAAATTCAGTTAAAATGTTATCTTCAAATTTGGTACTTCTCTTTTGTTCTGGAGGAGATTTTAAGGAGCTCTGCAGTCTTCTCAGAGCTTAAAAGATTGCTTTTCAGTAATCTATGTTGGGAGATTAGTCGGTGAACACATAATTTTCCATAATCATAAGAGACAAGAGTTTTGAATAGTGGCCTCAGACTCCTCTGGGTCACTCAAATCTTAAATTAACTTCTGTTGGTTTGATAGTTGGGTTTTCTTTAATCTTCGAAATGGTTAAGAACACCATAAGGCTAGCTAGCAGGAATTTTCTCTTGTCTATTGAATCTCACTTACAAGGATTAATGAAGAGGAAATGGGAGCTTTTGTTGTAGAAACTAAGTTAATCTTATGGCCTTTATAGCAAACTGTTTGTTGATTTAGTAGAAATTGTGTTTCACTAGCAGGGCAATTCATCAGCATCAGACACCAGTAGTACTGTATGTGCTGAAATCAATTTTGTGTGAGGTTCAGAGCACATTAGAAATCTTATGCTTTAGATCTTTCTGGGTATGACAGAGAAGAACCAAGTGATTACCCTAGTCTGAAGAGAAGAAAACAACATGCTAAGACATGTCAAGCTTTATCAATCAAAGCTATTTAACAACAACAACAACAACAAAATGCATTGACCATTTTAATTCATATTGGGGAAAGTACTTCCATTTTTTGAAAAACTGCTTGGGGAAATTTTTATCACGTTGAACTTCTCAGACAGTAAGGTTGTAGATGAAAAATGTCAGAAGCACCATTAACTGGAAGCAGTTTAGATGCTGGTAGATGATGTATGAATGCAATGGGCCATGATGGTCAGCACACAGCCCAGCAGAGGTTCTACCTGGCTGGTGCTGAGGGATGAGAGGTTATTGGTCCTGTGCTGCTTTTCTCCCTGTGCTTCTCAAAAGTCTGTGGAAGGATGTCTGTGCAGCCACTAACAGCTGGGTGACTGTTGCTGGGCATGCCACAAAGGGACATAAAATATGAATCAAGACACAAATGTTGGGGGCTGATGAGGGATGGGAAACTGTGACTATATCCAGTAATGAAGAAAACTACCTGAAGATTTATCCCCTGATGATATTTGGGTACATAAAAGCTCTCATTAAGTTTGGGGGGGACTGTGAATGAGAAGGGGCCCATGGATGAGAGTATGACTAGCTGTGTCCCATGGGCTTTAATTAACTTAAAAAGAAATCAGGTTTCTGAAATCTGTCTTTTCCTTCAGACTTCTCAGTGTATGTATGTTCAGAGGAAAATTAAGACCTGTTAGTGCAAAAGAAATTAATTCCATGCTAAATCAGGCCTGTATATACACATTTCCTGTATTTTGTAAATGGTGAAGCTGAACAATTCACTCAAAGAACTGCTTAAAGCTGAATGCTTAGGGCATAAAAATTACCCACAGTTGGAAGTTAGTAATATCATGTAATAAGACAAGGTATGGTTGTGCTAACAAAAAAAGTATTGATTAAACTCTTTGCAACATATTGTTGCATTCCTCATATTTAGATTCTTGCTAAAGGTTCCCTGAGATACATCATCTTTCTATTAATCACAAAATCATTCTTGGCTTGAGTTTCAGTAGACAGCAATTTTACAACATGTGTGCTTCATAGCTTATCAAAAACCTGATGTTAGACATGCTCATGGTAGTATTAGAGAACATTTATTAGCACTGTCATTTCTGGAGTGGAAGTATATAACTGGGAGTATCATGTCCTGGTGATGGTCTGTGACTTACTGAGGCAATGGGAAAGTACTGCATGAAGCCCATGCAAGGTACCAAGCTTCTGAGGTAACCTGTGAAACCATGTGTGTAAATAGGAATATTTCCTTTTCAAAGAAGAAATTGTGTGTGCATATTTAAGAGCATTGCACATTAGAAGCTCTAATTTGATGGGGGGATGACTGCAATCTTGTGGTACTCCTGGTGGTTAAAATGTGTTGATGGACATAAATGATTGTTCTGGGTTAGTTCTATGATTTGTCCTCCATGCTTTCTCCCCCCTGCCAGGAGGAAAATGAACCGCATTCCATCTGTCAGACAAAGTCCATAAATTTGTATTCAGAGAGTATTTCCTGGTTTATAGCTGCTTACAAAAGTCAACTTTTTTTTCATAGATCTCCCTAAATTGACTGAACTGTGTTCTGCTATTTTCCATTTTCAGTCACCCCTGTGGTATGGAATGCATGGAGGGGGATCTGGGAAATCACAGGGTCCATTTTGGCTGCTGCCCAGATGTTGCTATGAGCTTTTGGAGCTGCTGCTTTCCCAGCAGAGAGGTGCTGCAGCCAGAAAGTTGCTGCACTGCCAGGAGCTGCAACAGAGAGAACCAGAGTGAACCAAGGGGACAGAGAGGCTTGGCTATAGTATGCCACAGTTTATTGCTTATTTATTGTACAAATCTTTAAGATGGGTTAATGGAGAAGGGGAACTAATCCTGTGGGTGTTGAATCTCTTCTGATAGCAAGAAATGTTAGCATAAAATTGTAGCAAAGTGGGACGGCCTCTGAAAATTTTCCTTGGAGTAAGCTATTTTCCCCCTACCATGCAAAACAACTAGAAAATTTCCATTATAACCATGCACTTTGCCCAAGCTAATCGCTTTGTATCAGGGACTGACTTGTCTGAGTAGCCTTCCTCAGAAGAGAGAGAGAAAATTTTGCATGCCTTAAACTTTACCGTTGAGTTATGTTTTAGAATTCTTGCTCTTTGTCCTGTTAGTAAGGAGATAAAGACAGAAATTTCCTGTGGAAGAAACTACTGAATATGGCCCATGAAATTGAACATTGTATTACATATATAATTTTCTTTTTATTTTTTGCTTACCAGCAGATGGATCCCTTTCTAAATACCCCAGAATATCTCAGAACACACTGAAATAATGTGATGATAATGTTCTTAATGTTGTAATTTTCAAAGGGCTGGAGCCCCTATCTGATGAAAACAGGCTGGGAGAGTTGGGGTTGTTCAGCCTGGAGAAGAGAAGGCTCCAGGGAAACTTTAGAACACCTTCCAGTACCTAAATGAGCTACTAGGAATCTGGAGGAATTTCTTACAGGGACATGTAGTAATAGGACAAGGGATAATGTTTTTAAAATGATGGATTAGATTGGATTAGATTAGATTAGATTAAATTCTTTAGTCTGAGGGTGGTGAGGCACTGGAACAGGTTGCCCAGAGAAGCTGTGGATGCCCCATCCCTGGAAGTGTTCAAGGCCAGGTTGGATGGGGCCCTGAGCAACCTGATCTAGTGGAAGGTATTCCTGCCCATGGCAGGGGTGTTGGGACCACATGGTCTTAAAAGTCCCTTCCAACCCAAGCTATTCTATGATTCTATGAATTATTCTTAATTCTTAGTATCACATTTTATGAATGTTTTTCCAATCCAAATATTTCTTCCTCTGGTTTACTGTAAGGATTCTTGAAATCCCTTGATCTGCAGGTGGTAATCTCTGCCAAACACACTGCTTCTGTCTGCTATAAAAGAATCAAACAGTTTGAGAATCCAGTAAGAAGTCCTTAGGGAGTTGGTTTTCTGAGGCTCATCCTTCCAAAATTTTTAAGGATTGGGCATTCATAGTCAAAAGGCTATAACCAGAGAGTGGAAAGGAGAAGGAGAAACTGTTGACACTTCTTGCTTTTAGAAGTGTTTGTATTCTACCCATATGCTTGTTGTCACTTCCCACGGTTCCCTTTCAGTGTTTCAGTTTGTGAGAGAGCTGGCTGTTGTCGTATCCAGAGGAGTAAGTGCAGGCTGTGAACAGAAGGGGAGAGAAAGCTTTGAGCAAAGGCTTTGGGACAGCTGGGGCACTGCGGAGGCCAACTGTCTTGGTCTGGCTTTACTTACTGTGATTTTCTTTTTTTTCCTACAAAGCAGTAAATTCAAGAGCTGAGAAGGTTTTCGTTCCCCACAAAAATCCTATACTTCTGAGGAGGGATCATATTCTGGTCTGAATCTACTGTACATTGAATGATAAATCTCGTTCTTTTTTACCTTGTGGTGGCACCAGCCACAAATCTGAGCTACATTTGTAGACTGAATGAGGGTTCTGAAATGACACTGAGAGCCAATTTGTTTTTGTTCCTGTGAACCAGTACCAGTAAAATAATAGATTGTTTGAAAGATGCTTGTGCATATTGAGACTTTCAGTCATTGATCTTTAGAATGTACAATACATCTTTTTGTTTCATAATTTCTTCCAAACTTTGGCTTTTTTGAATTTTTTTAACTTCCTAAACTGGAACTAGCTGAAGTCTGAAGTAAGAGCTCTGCTCTCTTCTTCCCTTGAGTATTAAGGCTCAGTAAGACTTAGACTATAATATTGGTAACAAGAATACAGAGGAACTTGAATTATCATCAGCTGTCATTCTGATCTGACAATACTGTATTATATTCTCAATACATAGTTTTGTGAGCAAACAATGAGTGGCATAAATGACTGTGCTGGTCTGACATGGGGAATTTGACTTGTCAGTTAGAGAAGAATAACACAAAAATTGTATACATGGCCAAAATATTTAGCATAAAATTACTTGTGCTCCTCCTCCCTGCAGAAGGAAGAAGAAAGCTGGGGGAAGAGAGAGGCATTTGTTTAACAGGTGGAAGAGGCTGCCTGGTGATACTACCTCTGTCAGCACTGTCGTCTTCTGATAAATTAAGTGCCCTGTGTTGGCTGCACAGCTGTGGATACTGAAGGAAAAACTGAAAATGCATGTTGCTTAACAGAAAAGCAAGGATTATTTGTATGAACTCTCCACTTATCAGGTACCTCCAAAATGTGTGGTGGCAGGGCTGCTGGGTAAATGATTGGGGCTGCATTCTTCTGGAGTAGACCCTCTTATAGTCTCTGACCTTCCTCGGCTCATTGCCTAGAAAGCAGCGTATTTCAGCAGAATAGAGCCTTAGGAAAGATACATTGCCAGTCACAGAGGAATTTGGTCTTATTTAATATAGTCTTAGCAGAAATATAACTAATTTACTTGGAGAGCTCAGTTCCTTTAAAGCGACTTGGTCTGCAATAGATGACAATTTAGCATACTTTAAAAAAATAAGTGCCTTTTAATCAACTTTAAATATGGGAAAAAGTCTTTTTAGTATGTGGTTATCACTAGTAGTATGACTGTTATTCTGTTCAGTAGAAAATCTCCAGAGATACAGTAATTTACTGTCTGTATCACTTTATTACATCTTTCTTCTAAATGACCTTTGTGACCTGATGTTAGGTGGTACTCCAGCCTTTCTTGCTGTGCTGGGATGTATTTTCCTATTGTATAAAGTGATCTTTCAGGATCTGTGCATCTACTGTAGTATAATGTCATGTGGTGTAAGATCTTTGCCTTTGGAAGCCTGTGTCAGGCTTGTGACATTAAATAAAGCAGAATGCAGGTAATATCTCTAAATACAACTATAGCATCATGGAACTAAAATGCCTGCCTGGTTGTAAAACTTTCAGATACTTCAGAGAGATGCTTTAATTACAGGAGAGTTGTTTCAGAATCATATGTGATAGAATAGTGCTTGGAGGTGTAGCAGAGATCAGAGCTTTTCTGGTGTAGCTGCAGTGCAGACTCAATAAAAATTTAAAAAGCCAAGAGAAACATGAGTGATGAAAGGGAGCCAGGGAAAACTGTTTTACAAGTGCAGAAGCTGTAGCAAGTTGACCAAGTCATTGATTACACCTAAACTGGATTTTTAATTTGGCACTTTCATAATAACTATAGTTCCTCTGGAGAGAGAAGTACTTTCTGGAGAAAAAACTTTGAAACACGATGTTTTTCCTTTATCAGAAGAGCATTTTTAAGACGTCTCTGTAATTTATCATAATTGGATTGTCTGAAATGAAAAATACAATTTTGTAATAGAAATTGCTTGTTTCTTTCTCTGTAGCACACTCTGTCCAGAACTGTTCTTGGAGAGGGTGCTGCTCATACATGGATCGTTAACTAAGCATTCAAGGCACTCTGATCTAACCCACTTTCATCAGATTAAATTAAATAGAAACCTCAAAATAACTAGCTTTACAGATCATCTCACCTTGGTCATTTTGTGGTATTGGTGGAATTGGTGGAATTAGACACTATGGTAGACAAGATGATTTCTTGAAAGGTAAGGGAAAATTTAACATGTCAGCAAAATAACCGCTTTTGGAAGTGAAGAGAGCCAGGAAGACTATAGTGAAGGTGAATCACTTTAAGGATAAATTCTGTAATGCATTTAGAATTCAAGATCTATCCTGTGCAAATGAAAATAACTCAGATAATATCCCTGGGACCTCTGCTGCCTGAAAGCCTAGGTCAGAAAACAGAAACTATAGGGGTGATAGAATTTTAAAATGGTTAGAAACAGACTCTTTGATGAAAGAGCTGTGGTCATGGTTACATGAATCTTTGAGCACTTGTTATTGTATATTTAGCAGTGACAAAGTGGGGGGAAAGTTGAATCTGCCAATGATAAAGTGAAAATTAAGTCCAGCAGTTTTGAAGAGACCCTTTAGCACCACAGCATCTTTTTAGCATTGCTCATTGTTGCTGCTGTTTGTTCCTTCAGGGCTGTGAACTTTAGCCTCAGCTTTTGAGGTACTTTTTTTGAAGACAAGTTCTGAGTTAATGAGTTACTTGATAGCACCTGCCTTGCCTTGCAGATTACAAATCTCAGAGAAAGGAAGGTGGTGCCTGCTTTGCCTGTGGAGCTGTAGTACTTACAGCAGATCTGCATCTGTAGAATATTGGCTCAGCAGCTTGGTGCTTGCTTTTAAGACAGATTCCTTTTTCTTTCTGTATCCTAAGTTAAAATAAGCTTTCCACCTGTATTTAAATTGGGTTTTTGTTTGTTTGTTTTTTTGTTTGTTTGTTTGTTTGTTTGTGGTTTTTTTTTTTTTTTTTTTTTTAGTAGAGGTGTTCCAGCTGTGTTGATTTAGTCTTATTTTTATTTTAAACACTTTTTGACTCTCAGACATATTTCAGCAAGAACGGGTGACCGGTTCCTGGGCCAACTTAACTCAGCATCCTCCACTGACTTTTGTGGGGCTCTGCCAGCACTGGGTAGGGAAGTGCCTGGCTGGGTCAGCCACTGAGCTGGGAAGGGAAGAGGGAAGGTAGAACAAAGACCCTGCCAGTGATCAATGTACAACTTCTGTGAGTTTTTGTATTAAAAAAATGGTTTTGTGAGAAAGTTTTGATTCAAAATGCGGGAAATATGATAACCTAGGAAAGCAAAAGCGTTCTGCCATCGCATACATCTCCATTCAGTGGAATATCAACTGCCTTGTACAGAAGTGCACTGGTGCTCATCCTTTGAGCAGCCACATCAGCAGGTGGGAGGAAATGGTTTTCAGTTTGGTCCTAGTTTTCCTGAGGAAAGCTTTCAATTTTTTTTTGGTGTTAATTCCTGGAGATACTTACTGCAGAAGGTCTTTTTCTGAGAATCATGTAATTAAGTAAATGTTTATTTTAATTCCACTCTTAGAAGTACTACTTGGTAAGGTGGAGCATTAGTTGTAGATTTCAGGATGTGTGCAGAAAAGTCTAAAAGCTTCAAAAAGTAGGAATAGAATAAAGTTGCTTCTTTTCCTTTCATGCTAGTTCTGCAAACTTGTACCTCCAAATCGTCAGTGTCTTGGGCTGTTTTGGCAAAAATCCTTTAGCAAAACAGCAGCTATTGGTCTTTTCAAGTAGAACCACTTCTTGGAGGAGAAAGTAAGATGGCATTGCTAAAAAGTGAGACCTTAGACACACCCTCATCAGCCTTGCTGTGGTGCCTGAATGTGTCAATACAGCTCACTCTTCTTTAACTTTCTATGCCACCTTGCTGCCAGAAGTTCCCAGGCTACCTTGGAACAGGTGAGACAATAAAGCAAGTGCCCATTCCTTGCTCCAGGGAAAGTGGAGTGTGCTGATGGAACTCCCTGCCTGAGGGGTGGCATCTGAGCCTGGCATTGCCCTTGGTGTGTTGAGTGCACTGATGTGTCCCTGCCAGAGCGAGCCCTGGGCTGGGAAGGGCTGGTGGAGCTGGCAGATGGCAGCAGGAGGCTGGCAGTGCTTTGGGCCACCACAGCTGTTCAGCAGGTGAATGTGTCACAGCCTGCTCTAAGAGCTTGGTATTGCCTTGAAAAAACAGCAGTGAAGAAATATGGTGTATGTGGTATTGCTGGCTTCCCTTTTATTGGGAGTAGTTTTTGTTGTCATTTGCCATATGGAAAGTGTTTAGTCTCCTCTTCACCATAATTATTCTTTTATATGGTCTTGGCTCTTTAATCTCCTGCCCTTCTTGCCAGATAATGTAAACTAGTTTTATTTATGGAAGTTTTTGTTTAGAAAGTTAATATTCTTGCAGAGAGTGCATTTTTAAGGCCAAGAAAGAAAGTTTTCAGGATAGTTGCTTTTCCTTATAATATTGTGTGTGTTGCATTACCTTGAAAAATTCATAGGCACTGTATGTTAGAATTCTTATTTAAAAACATGATCATTACAAGGGATTTTTGTTTGTTTTTCTGTAAAGAAAAAATATATGCATTTATTGTACAGAGACAGAATGACTGTTGAAATTTGTGTTTTCCTCTATGTTTAGTATTGAAACACTATTTAGTAGTTATACCTCTTATTTTTGCTGCATTTTAAAATAAATCAGAGACAGTAGAATTAGATTTAATTTTCTTTGAGAAGAACCAGTGGTCCATGCATTCTCATTGAGTCTAGAGCAATTTATGCTAGTTTATCAGCTGGTAAATCTGAATTATTCAGTAGTCAGTTGTCCCTTTAGAAATCAAAATTTGTTGGTTATGTACTGCAAAAATGTTACAGTTTTCTTTATTAATAGAGCTTTACAGTTGTACAGCAATTTTCACTTAAGGACCTCAAGCCATTTTAATAAAGTAGAAGAAAATTCACCTTTCTTTTCTTGCAAGGGGAAAAGCTGAAAAATACAAGGGTGAACTGCCAGGGTAGAGAACTTGTTACATCTGTTTGGATGTGCCCAGGATCATTCCCAGCCCTGCAGCATCTGGTGTGCAATGGCCATGATCATGTAACTGAGCTCTCACACCCACCAAAACAGGGAACTGCACTTAAACTGTGTTGTGTGATTTAACTTGAGACACAGACCATTCCTAAACATTGCCTGGGGAATGGGGGACAGAGGGCTGAGTGGCAGATTTTAAAGTGTGTAACCTTATTTACATGGCAGGGACTGTTATTGTTGCTGCCCTTTTTTCCCTGTGATCCCTGACCCCAAGGGTTGCCCTGTTGGGTTCTGGGGGCTACTGTCAATGGGGAGACCAAGTGGCTTGATCCCAGTGCTGTTGTGTGGGAGCTCTCCCACTCTTCCATGTCCTGAATGCTGCCCCGGGAAATGCTGTGGGAGAGAACAGGCCAGCTGATGCTGCTGTGCTGCTTTGCCCTTCCTGAGAGTTTGGCCTGGGATTTATAATTGCAGCAGAACTTCCCTTTGCAACTGAGCTGAACAACCAAGTGGAGATGGATGGGAACCATAGGTGTGAGCCATTTCACATGGGCCATATCAGAGCCTGCTGCAGAGCAGGATGTCTATTAGGAAGGCGTGGTTTGTGACATTCCATAATACTATTTTCATCTAGTTTGAAAATGATCAAAAATTGAGATTTTCTGTGGGGAACACAGATTCATTTTATAAAGATAGTATCTTTGTTTTGTTGTTTGGTGGTATTTTTTTTTTCTTGTTTATTTATTTATTTTTAAAAAGAGAACAAGAGCAATTTGTCCCCATCCCCAGAGCAATAAGTTGTGGCATTGAATTTGTGTAAGGAGGGAACTTACGTACTTCCCTCTTTTGAAAGAGGGAGAGAGCACAACCTTTATAGATCAGAATAAATCCTAGTGACTGTCCTAACAAAATATTTGTTAGGATGAAACTCTGTTATGTTTAATTGGACATTAATTGTCACGTCTGTGTGATGTGGAAGTGGTTTCCATGTCAAATGATCACCAGAAAATATATAGTTGGTGTTGAAAATTAAGTGACACTTTAGATGGTAATATATTCCCTTTGAAGTAATAAAGATGGATGAGTTTTCTCCTTATGACTACTGGGATCTGAATGGCAAATATTTTGAGAACTGACAAATAGCAGAGGATAGGGCTGCAGTTAATGATAACTCATATGTGTTTTCACTGAAATTTTCAGTGTGTGTGGCATGAATTGATCCTGATCTTAGGCAACATTTACTGAAGAATTCCTCCTGTTTGCAAGTAACAGCAAAACAGCAACTACTAGAGTAGGAATAACTTGGACACATCCCCCAATGGTTTGGATAAACTCAGAGTAAGATCTGACATTTTTGTAATTTTCAGTGAATTTAAACTGTCATACTTATACTGGACAATGACAGTGAGCAAGTGAAGTGAAACCCAGGAGCCAGCTCCATTTTGCTTTGGAGACTGGATGGCCTTTGTCATGTCTTTCCCCTGTCGTTGACAGAATCTTGGGGGTTCTCTTTTCATATTTTTGAAGCTCAGCTGTAAATAGCATATGCACTGTCAAAAACCTGTCGTGCTTCTAGGAACAAAAGGGAGTAAAATGCAGCCTTGAAGTCGACATCTCTTTATTTTATAGAAATTGACCAGGTTATGTTCTAGCATCAGCTGAATATTTCTTAAAATGTACCACCCTCTGTGGTGTCATGCAAAACACTGGTTGGTGTGTTGTAACCCAGAGCCTTGCCCTGCTCACACGCCTGCTCTGGCAGGGCCCATTCCCACTGCCTTCCCCAGAACCATGATGAGGGACAGGGCTGGAGTAGCAGCAGAGTGCACCATGCCAGGCATGGCTCTCTTCTTCTGCATCCTTCTTGGACAATAGTTTGGCCAGTAAAATCATCTCTTGCTACGTTTCAAAATCATCTGTCTGTCCCAGACCTTTTTGGATGGGTTTGTGCTTTCCAAAACCTTTCTAGAACAGTCCTCTTCAAAAGGAAATACAGGCTTTATTCTTTTACTTTCCTTGCTCTCTTTCTCCTCCCGTCTCCTCCTTTCATAGCTTCTATTTCTTTCACTAATTTAAATGCATTGCACAAACATACGTGCAACGTATTTGTGTCCCATTATTTTAAAGATTAGTATTAGTTTGTGAAGCTTCATTCTTCCTCATACCTTTGTTTGATTTTGGTCCAGTTTTCCTTTCAAAGGAATTTATTTGGAAGCAGTTTCACTGGCACAATTATCCTACTCTTTCCTTACATGACTTACCTATATGACCAGTAAATAGTTTCCCTGTGGTTCCTTAATGACAGAGAGCTCTTAAATTACACCAGTAATGAGCTCTGTGATGTGATAAACAAGAAAATGTTGATAAAAACTTGAGAGAGGACATGAAAATGTGTTTCTTCCACTGCATTAAGTTAGGCTGGTTGATCTTTGTGGGCATTGATGATTGCTGCTGTGCTTCTGACAGATCACTTAATGTGTTTAAGGTGGGACCATCCTGGCCAAAGAGAGCAAAAAAAAATTGTCCCCATGCCCAAAGCATTATCTTAAGTAATAGGTTGGGACTTTGGATTTGTATAAGGAGGGAGCATCAGTACTGAAGAAAAGGGCTCTTTGTTCCTGGTGTTGAATATTAGTCATATGTGAAGTGACCTTTGACTCCAAAAATCTGGGGCTTTGAAGTGATTGAAGATTTTTCTTTTTGCTATTGTTAATGCTTTACAATTTGAGATGGTTCTTGCTTCAGCATTGCTCATTTCCTCAGTGTTTGAGACCCTTTTCATCATTTTCCTCGTATTTGATTTTCTTTAAAATCATATATATTATGCAAAAAAGCAGCAGCAATTGGACTAGTCTCAAGATATAAATGTAAATTTCTTGAGACTATTGTTCATAGCTCATCACCCATAGCTCCAGTTATGCACTGGAGCATTTTGTGGGTTGATAAAGTAGCCCTGCTCAGAGCTCTAAGCTCTGCTCATGCAACAAATGCAGGAGGCACAAAAGCCATTGATGTTACTTTGAGGAATCACTTGGCGTGACAGACGTTTCATAGACAAAAGCAAGGCCAAGAGAGGCTGTTGAACAGCAAAGCAGCATCTCAAATTCATATTCGAGAACTTAAAGTAAGGTCTGAGGAAACCCTTTGGGAATCATAATATTCTCTTGCCTCACACTTTTATTGACCTTCACTGAAAACAGTTTTCAACCAACTTAAAGGAAATTTTGAAAAAACAGAAGGTTGCTTGGCACTTTGAAGCATGCAACATTGAAACAGGTTTGCATTTTACAGTTCCTGATACACATATTCTGTGGGTTTCCCTCTGTCCCCCCAGACAACTGGGTCAGTACCGATTACAGGCTTTATTTCTATTTCCTTTTTTTAATTTTCACATTAAAGGGCTCTTAATAAATTTCATTTTTAAAGTTTAACTTCTTGGTGCACTTCTTTGACCTTTTCAATATTCTGTAATTAGATTGGCTGCAATTCTTCGTTTTTTCCTGTTTACAGTCTCACTAGCCTCTGGGAAGGGATGGAATGCCCATTTGCTCAAAATATAAAACACTGCAAAGGTCAAAGCATAGTATAAAGCTGCGTTTCACTGACTGTATTAATGTTCTGAAGGGATGCTGGGGGAACATGAAGCATTTCACTTGTAGTTCTGTAGATCAGGTCTTGTCATGCAGGTTTCTGGGTTTTCTTCAAAGCACATCCCCCTAATGCATAAAACTTCTTACTTTAGCTGTTGCATAACTTGGCATTGCAATCTATTGCATTTTATGGGCCTCCTTTGGAAGATTCTTCTGCAGCCTTGGGTGCTTAAAATTCTCTTAACATGGACATTCTTGCAAATGATTGAAGTTTTTGAAATTAGGGGCCTATGATGTATTGAATTGAAAAATCAGTGTGGATATTTTTTTTTAACTTTTATTTATGGAATTGCTTGACTAACTCTGAGGTATTAAAATATGGCCAGTCATAATGGTCGTCTAATAAACCCAGAGCCTTATAATATGAGACAGGGTTGAGAGGACAGGGGGAGGGTTGGGGTTTTTTTTCCCCCGTTTTGCTCTTGTGAAGTAGTAACAAAATTCTATGGACCATCTCAGTTTCTAAATGTATGCCCTTAAGCTACCCTCTGTTTAATTATGGTGGAGATAAACTCTTGATATGTGCCACATTTGTTCCAGTTGCTGTGTATGATACCTCACCTGTTTTCTGATGGAAAGTTGTAAATACTTTTCCAAGTCATTTTACTTGAAACCAGAAGATCACACAACCATCTTTTCCTCTGTCCTTTGTAACTGGACTGTTGAACAATTGTGCTGTTTTATGTGAAGTTTCTTCAAAATGTCAAGCATCAGGAAAATTAGGGTGTCCTCTCAAGGCAAAACAAGTTAATCTCATGTCATCTGTTTTCATCAGCCTGCACACTATTTATGTTGTATCATATAAGGAGGATACATATGGTGTATGTTTACACATCCAGCTCCATGGTCATAAGTTTTCTGTGTGCTTGCTGAGGTGATTGTGTAGGAGATGAAGGAATGTTGTCTGGAGTGGAAACTCTAAAGCTGGCTTGATGCCATTCTACCTATCAGTAGAGATTGCCTGGTTTCATTCAAAACTGTGGAGAAATGCTGAGGTAGATATTCTCACATATGCAAATAATATTTGGTCAATAGTTGCATCTCAAATATGAAGCAATTGTGCTTTGAGGACAGTGGGTGGTATCTGAATGTGGCCTTTGTATTGGTTCCCAAAGAACCAATTTCCGAGTATTTCCTAGGGCTGCTCTGGTATTATAACAGCAGATGAGATGTTTGCCATTTAGAATGGAGGGAAAGAAATGGCAGAAAACAATTTAGTGTTCATAAAATGGCTTCCAACTCATCCTTGATGCATATGGTGTTTTTATTTAATGTGTGAAAATTTAAATGCTGCAGCAGTGAGCAGTAAAGAAATTCTAAATGTGAGTAGCTCATCTGCACTTACAGTGAGCTTCTGAAGGGAACACCTTCATGTTTACTGCTATTTTGTAGCACTTCTAGTCTGTAAAAGGCCTTTTTGTCCTAAAGCTTTATTTATGTGATAGTTGAGCTTCCTTCTGTATTTCAAGTATTAATATATTTGTCTCTGGCTGCATGGAATGCATTAGTGGTGGACAATTGCACTCAGTGTTGCTTATTAAAAGGCATTCATTGTGCCAGTGGTAGAAGGAGCTCTTATATAAACTTTTATAAGATGCAATTGCACAAAATTATACATGATGACTTTCTCTACAAATGATACTACTTTCTGTGGGAATAAGATCAGAAAGCAGCTAAGGAAGGTTCTTAATGAAGTGTCCTGGTTCGTTTAAGGACAGCTTGGGTGGGTGTCAGGTTTGCCATACAATAAGCTTGTGTAAGCACTCAGTTGATCAGAAATGTTCCACAGTTTTTAATCAACTTAAAGGGACTTCAGACCATTTTTAGTACTTAAATGCTGCTGAACACAGCCAGTGTTGGTACAGACATAAATCTTCAACTGCATGGGGAAGGTAGCTTACCTACAGCAGTCCTAGTTCCTGGGTGAAGAAAGGGGGACATCCAGTCCCTTCTCTTACTCCAGACCTCTTCTCTGCCCAGGGATAGGACTTGAGATCAGATTGTCTGAATCCCCAACCTTCACCTTGCTTTGCTGTCAGTATGCCAGAAGAACATTTCTGGAGCAGAGTTAAAATATAACTGCTCTCTCCACTGGAAGACAAATGCTGTTGAATCAGTAAAACAGGGACTTAATGCTGGGTGTTTCCCCTCCCCTGTGTCCCCTGTAACTGTTGGGCCACCATCTGTGCTAGCTGTAAGGAATTTGAGTCTCCTTCCTTTTGAATAATTTTGAGTAAAAATCCTTAATGGAGCTGGGAAAAAAACTTTGCCAAATATCACTGAATATGTGTTTTTCAGAAGAAAAAGAAGAAAATACAGAAAATAAATTGAGTTCCAGTGAGTCAGTCTTTTCTGCCAAAAGAAAATGTTGGTTTTTTGTGGAAAATGGAAACCAACATCCTGTGCAGCGTTGAATGTGTGTGTAGTTATAAGTGTACACCTCTTTGAGTTGAGAGCTTAGTTTTTTATTTCCTGAGTTTAAATCACTGGAACTCTATTTGAAGTGTGTTTTCAGTTCTCTCCATGGAGAAAAAAGTGTGTCCCAGGAGAGCTATCAAATTTAGCTGGTGTTGTGGAGGCTTCTGGTGGACAGTCCCATTTCACCTCGAGACACCACCCACAGCTCCCTTTTCTTAAGGCACACTGGAACCTACCCAGAGCTCTCTCTGACCACATTTGCATCATTAATGTGTGCGCTCTCTGTGAACTCCCTGGTGACCTTTTTGCTTGCACAACTCATTTCAGAATGTGAATTTCAAGCATATCTGAATTTTAAACAGTGCAATATCTTTTACAATACTTTCAGATACTATTTGTTAGCTGGATTTTGATGATTTATGGTAGGCTAAAGCATTGTTTCTCTCTGGCCTACTCCTTCTGGGCAAGGAGACTTTAATTTTTAATCTGTGTAAAATGCAAAAGTCTTGAAGGTAATCACCATCTTCAGAAACAGAGCACTTATTATTTCTTTTTTTTTTAGTTAACATAGCATAATAAACATATTTTTAGGAGGTGTTTTTTTCTGTGGCTAAAATTGAAGTGATGGCTTTCTTAGAAAGTCCATCTTTTTCCTTTTGGTGAGATTTGTGGTTTTTCTGTATTTTTGCCTACAGTTTTCCAGGCAGATGCTATATATATTAGGCTGGGATTAATTTAAAAAAAAAAAAAAAAAAAAAGTTGAGGAGGTTTATCTCCTTTTTTGTTTGGGGTTTTTGCTGTTGTTTTTAAAATAAATATCAGGAAATCCTTGAAATAGTCTATGTCATTCGAATTTATAACTTAACATAGTTTCTTTTGGGGCTTTGAGGTCTGTATATAACCATCACTTCAGTTCTTTCTGCATGTATTGAGATTTTATCAGTATTGAAAAGTTCTCATTAATCTTATTCTTTGCCTGTTATACAGCAAATCGCACATTAAAATGCAAGTTAAGTGGATGCATATTCAATTTTGGGGTCCTCAGGCTAATCTCATTGCAGAGTTCTCCATTGATACTGCTCTGCTATTGTGATACAGAAAGTCAGTTACTAATTAAAGCTAAACTCATTGCATAATGTTTGTACTTCTAAGGTTAAACAGATTCTGTTTACCATATTCTTTAAGTCTTCTTTTTCCAAAGTGTGACATTAGAGCTTCTCCAATTTCTAATTCATTAATGTGTGCGGTGTCACCTCTTTATTTATCTTCTCCTTCTAGGAATTGTAGAATCACAGAACTGTTTGGGGTAAAAGGGACTTTAAAGACCATCTCATTCCAACTCCTCTGGCATGGGCAGGGACACCTTCCACTAGGCCAGGTTGCTCCAAGTGCCACACAACCTGGCCTTGAACACTTGCTTCTTAGAAAGGTTTGAGGTCTGACAATACAACTCTTGCCTTGTCAGGGTTCAGAGCGTCTTTGTCCTTAAAACATTAATCAGAATTTAAGTAGAAGAATGTGATTTTCACGTTTATCCTGTGATACTTTATTGTGTTTGGGAAGGAGAGACGTGTGTGGCACAGCAACCTGTAGAGGGAAATGGTAACAAAAAAAGAGTAATAGACTTTTACACTCTGAGAAAATGAAGAGCCTGAAAGCCTTTATAAGAAGCAAAGACATTTAACATACCTGCAAGTATTTCGAGATTGTGTGACATCCAGTTCAGTTAAAGGCAGGCCTTCTTGCAGATAAAACACCAAAGGTGTGGAAATAGTGCCTCTGAGTTGGAGGTGGTGCATTTGGGGTTAAAGCCCCCTTATCCTTTTGTTATTCTAAACTTACAGTAACCTTGTCTTTGCAATTCTCTAAGTGTATAATTGATCAGAAAAAATAACAGGTACCTGGTACTGTGCTTGCAGAGTTCAGCCTCATTGCAAGAACTGATCAAAATAGCACTTAAGCACTGAGCACAAGTATTTAGTAGGACTGGTTCAGTGCTCCTGATGACCTTTCTGTACTGAACTGGTAAGCTCAAAAGCTACAGCAGCTTCTTTCTGGAAGTAGTAAAAATTTCAAAAGCTTGAGGAATTTTAACTGGTGTTAATCTTCCTCCCGATCTACTTTCTTCTGATCTCTCTGTTGAGGTACTATTCCTGGAAAAAAAATAGGCTATATTTAAGATTTCCCCATTATACATTTTAGTCAAGTGAGTAAATAGTGAGTATGAATACCCTGGTCCAGCTAATGGTTTCTCTCCCAGGGCTTCCAATAATGGATTTCAGGTTTACTGTCAAATACTATGTTAAACTTAGCAGTTACATGGGGAGTATGCTGTCTTTACGGAGACTATAAATTGCAGATGCTGAAGTTGCATAGGCTCTGTGTTCATGTGGTGATGAAAACACAGTTTATACTCTTGTTTCCTAAGGACACTATATAATGTTAGCATTTGGATTCATCTGACTGGCCAACATAAGGTCAGCTGCAGTAAGTGAACACTTAGAAGTCATTTTTCAGATAAGTCAGATTTTGTTGAGATTTTTTAAAGCTGCATCAGCAGCCCATTCAACCTAAGCAGTTCAGGCTTATGGTACAGTTGAGATGTGCCTAATTTTATATGTTATACATCACGACTCAGACCTTGAATATCTATGTACTTCCTTACCTTGTCTCTTGAGCATTTCTGTGTTTTTCCTTGCAATGATAGGGGCTATTAAAACAGGCACACGGTCATTGTTGTTACAGCATCCTTATGGTATGGTCAAGTGAACTTACAGACTGAAACTATTTCTTATACTCTGCATAGGAACTGCCAGAATTTGACAGTTTACATTCTTTTTGGATGCAGATGCCTTTGCATGCCCTAAAGGCTTATCAGTTTTGCTACTTCTTGAACCATTTACTTCCTGAACCACTCTTACACTCTCAGGGAAGACCTTTGGGTACATTTCTGACAATTCTAACAGTGTTCCAGATTGAGCTGCTTATCATAATTCAAAGCTCATAGGTCACTGAATGCTGGGGCACTACCATTTCCTTCATTCAACTGCTTCAAATAAGAGCCAAGAGAAAACTGAATTACTTAAATGAGGTTGCAGTGGGGACACTCTAATTTATGCAAAAGAATTAACACTGTTGTATGCATCAGCAAAGCATGCTTCTAAAATAAAAATATACACTTGCAAAATAATTCTATTAGTCCCAGGAATGTTATTTAATTAGAACTGGATGAAGATGGGGAAAAAAATTCTGTATTGGAAAATTTTTAAGAATTTCAAACAGCTCCCTTTCTTCATCAGGATAAATATGAGATTTTAAGAACAAAATAGAACAACTGCTTATAGAATGTTTCCTTCTGGACAGCGCCTATGAATTAGGTAAGGGATGTGTCTAATGCACTCTCATCTCTGTTTTGAAATAAAAGAGATTGGAGACAGTCTTTGACTCAGTAGAAGATCTGTCTCTCCAAACTGCCTGCTATTCCAGGTTACCTCAAATACTGAGAAATTTGTTCTTTACTTGCAAGCTTTTTACCAAAGAAATTTTGCTGTAACTAAGTAATTTGAACAAAATATTCTCTTTTAAAAATGATTTGTCAGAAATCTTTGTTTAACTTCTAGGTCATATTAAAATGTAGTAGTGTTCTTGTCAAAAATATTATACTATATAAGGTGTGATAGCTGAGATCTTTTGAAGTGTGATCAAGAAATAAATGCTAATTTAACTTTTACAGAAAATAAAAAATTTTACCTATACTGATATTTTTAAAATTGATTTGGTGTTGGAACCTCCATTCAGGGACTCCTTTCCATGCAGACTAGGAAGGCATAACCTTTTTACAAAAAGACCAAGGTAGACAAAAGGTGAGACTGGTAAAAACAGTTGTTACAGAGACCAGTAATTTGCATGACCTGATTCTACCAAATCAGTGAAGAATGTCAGTTAAAGATTTATGTTCCCTGATCTTCTCATCAAGTCCTGAATGCCTGATGATGAAAGTGATATCTGAGTGGGGATCTGAAGAAAAATGAGTTTAACTAGAAAAGCTAGGAATTGCAGCTTGTACTACTTGCATATTTATATCTTGCATTGAATTTTATTCGATTTTATTCAGACTACATTCCATGAATATGTTCTTACAGGTGTACCTGTGTTTCATACATTCTATGTATGAAATTCTAAAAAGGCTGTGAATGCAGTATGTGGGTGGAACTGAATCTCAAGACATATTTCCATGTTACAGTGCAGCATCCTCCTAAAATAAATGGTGCCCCTTCCAGTAGTTTACTTCCACAAGAATGGCGAATTTTGGAGGATTAGAGACAAATAGAGAAGATAAGAGTGGTAGGATTGTTAAGCAAAGCTTTGGGAATGGTGGGTTTTGGGATGTTTGGCTAAGCTTTGAATTTGAGATGTGCTTTCACTATTTGTCATGTTCTTCCCAAAAGCTGCATCCTTGAGCAACGCTTGGAATGCAATAGAATCCTGTCCCTCATAAAAAGGAATCTTAAATTCCATATGAAGAGGAGTGAAGGCTAGGAGAGAAGGTGACTTTTAAAGCAGGGCCTGGTTGGTTGGTTTTTTTGTTTGGTTTTAGTTTATTGTTGTTTTTCTATAGCCTGTCAAGCAGAGACTGAGGATACTTGATATCCAGAACTTGGGATTATTTGGATGGAAATTGTGCATTTGAAAATGATGTAAAGATGGCTTAAGACAGCTTTTCAAAGGAAACTGCTATAATAAATTAGAAGGAAGGCTCTTGTAGGATTGCTTTGAAATTGGAAGGGCATATCAGACATTAGACCTTGATTACAGGCAGGTAGGAGCTGGGTGGGGAGGCTCAAGAAAGCTTCAGCCTTTTTCCCTTGGTTGCCAGTGGAGAGCATTTGCTCAGGATTTTATCCCTTGATGTATGCACACGCAGAATATATGCTTGGCCTTTAGAAATAACCTATATATTTTGGTTAATCTCTGCTCTCAGCCTTCAGTATGTCTGCAGTAAATTTATTGATTTCAGTGAATTAGAGCTCTGTTAAAGAAAACCAATTAAACGTGGAGTTTAAAATGGATTCCACATGTGCCCTAAGTTAGGCTGCTTTTAATGCTTTATTGATATGGGGCTTGCTACACTTCTGTATCCATGTAGAAGTGAAGTTGATGTACAGGAACTAAATTGGCTGAGGAACAGTTTCGTGAATAGATGCATCTTCTTTGTGAGGGAAAAAAATATCAGTGAGGGTTTTTTTAAACAAACAATGTCATAGACAACTATTGAATTGGAGATCCACCTACCAAAAGTGTCGTCCAGCTTCTATTTTTCTTGTTTTCCTGAAAGCAATTTTATTTGAAAAACTTACTTCCACAGATTTCCATTAATTTTCTTTAGTAGGTTAATGATAAAATATACTTTACTTCACACAAGAGATATTCCTTGTGCATATATTATTGAATACTGTATCTCCTATGAGCTAGATTGGCATTAAACCCCTGATTCTCTGTGTTTCATAGGATTTGGGGTTTAAAAGACTGATACAGTACACTTGTTCAAATGAAGTAGAAAACTAAGTTTGAATATCACACTGATGGTGAAACTTAATCTTTTGAACAGAAAAGAGTTGAGAAGCTTGAGAGAAATGCATTCTTTGAGCAGTAGGATAAAGATGTTAATTCAAAATTCATTAGATTTTAAGTTGAGTGAAACCCAGCTCAACTGGGTTTCCTTTTCCTGCTAATGTTGTGTTTCTTGTGTGGTTTTTGGGAGAGTTTTGTTTATTTGTTTTGTTTTTGTTGTTTTTTGTTTTTTTTTTAAAGTGTGTCAAGTTTTTCTAATTAATGACTGGGTATCTCTTGCCTTTACAGTGATAATCATGAGAGCATTTATAAATATTAGCTAAAACATACTTTGGCACCGATGACCAAAATATGAAGTATCACTTACAAATGTATAGATGGAGGAGGAGGGAAAGGCCAGGCTGGCAAAACTTCTATTTTTCAAGGTATTATCGTAAAGGTAAAAGGTATGTTCCTCTTCTAAGGAGAAGTTCTGATATATGCCCAACTTACCCTGGCTGTGTCATTGCAGGAGCTTGGGATGGTCTTGGACTGAGAGTGAGGGTGGTGCAGAGTGAGGTCAAAACTATCTGAAATCTGCCCTTGCTGCTTCTGCTGGGGCTCCTTGACCTGCTGTTAGGTGTCTCTCAGGGCAGGAGTCTCAGTAATGGTATCCTCTGCTTTTTTCTCTTCCTTGTGCCTCTCTGGAGCTGAGATAGTATTTCAGTATCAGCAGCCCTTGGCGGTGGTGTTGGTGACTGCAGCCACAGCAGGCTGACCTTGCCTCAAGCCCTGTGGCAGTGCTCCCTCTTGGTTCCCTTGGAAACACAGTATTTTGTTACTGCTTGCTGATGAGATGTGTCACGCAAAATTGTACCAAGTTAAAACAGGAGGGAAATAATCCCTCACCAATATAATTTTAAATAAAAGTAGTGAAAAGACCATTCAGGCTTGCTGCCCAATTACTTCTTGTAACTGCTTGGCTGGGGTGCCATGTCAGCACCAATCCAAGTTTTTGTCTCAGTCTTGAAACAGAGCTGAAACAAATAGTCACTACATGATCCTGCAAGTGTGTTATCACTACAGGATACAGAATAATATACACTGTAACCTTAGGTTTCTAATGATATAGAGGTGAACAGTCAGCAATATAATTAGTGCCATTTTTCTTAAACTTTAGTGTTGATAGTTGTCAGGAATTTCTTCTGACGCAAGACCACAGTTCCTGGGCTTGTTCTATTTTTGTGTGTGATGTTCTTTTATGAAAGTTACTGCAGAGCTGATTTTTATAGCATTATTTATTGCATTTGTGGAAATTGTGGGGCAGAGTTAGTGAAGTAGATTGTCAGTGCTGTTCTGGGTATAACTAAGTACAGAATTCCAAAATTACAGTATTTTGATGATATAAGTTTAATAACCAGAACAATAGCAAACTTTGAGGAATCAGCATAAGACCAGAGTGCGTAAAGAAGCAGTCAAAAATGTGTTTAATGAATTTGACTGAAGAGAAAAAGAAAGTAAAACAAATCTTTTCCCTCAGTGAGACACAAGTGGCTGTTTCCAATGGCACAGCTCTCCAAGCCAGAGTTCTATATGCTCATCAAGGTCCATGAAACAGGTAAAATAACTTTACAAGAGCAGCTGCAGAATTTTGTAGGCGTGCCAGGCTTTAGAAAGACAATTCAATGGAGTTTCTTCCTACAGACAAAAGATGTATGCATAATCTGAGAAAACAAAGCTATAGGAACCCTGAATAACTTGTGAAGAGGCACAGCATGTGTTCTGGTTTAGAAATGGTGGATTACCAGATACAAGTATTCTGCAACAGAAGATTCTCCATAGTCAGTAATTCTTCTAAGAGCTAATAAAAATTTTGGTAAATGTATAAATACATTATATATTTACCCAGATTTTTGGAAAAGGACTTTTCTGCATTCCTGAAAATAGACTTCCTAAGGAAAATGGCTGATTCAAAACAGTTCCTGTTAACTTGGTACACTAAAATAAATGTGGTGTTTGAATGGGCAACCCTTAATCACTTGAGAGTATGTATTTATTGAGTCTGTTTGCAGAATTGAAAGGATTTCTTGGCGTTCTGATGAATTACTTGTGATATCAAGTTTACAGGATCTGATCCTTAAATGTTAGTTTTGGAAGAAAAGAAAAGATAGGACTTGGGTTCTCTTAAAATTTTGAAAATAGTTCTAAAATTTTGCCAACATTTGGGATTCTCTTCCAAATGGAGGGGAATGCATAGTCAGGATATAGCTTTATGTGTTATGAATAAATTTTTTCTTGACAGCTTTCAAGAACAGTCCAACATTAAAAATAGTACTGTGTATGGATGGTATTTGGAAGGCGTTACTGATGATGTTCTAGACATTTATAAGAGTGTTTCAACAATATTTCTTTATTTCAGTAAAATAGACAAAAAATTCCTGTTCTCCTTTTCCCTGCTGGAGAAAAAAAAAATGTCCCTAATAATTTAAAGTTATAATTTGCTTCTTTTCATGATATATGAATTTTGTGACATATGAATATACTCTGTACTATTATTGTTAGTCCTGGTTGATAAATGAGCTCTTTTCTTCCATTTCTGACTTTAGGCAGCCCTGGACTATGATTTCTATGAACTAAGCCTATCTTAGGTACTCTGACATATCTGAGAGCAGATAATTACCTGCATTTAGTACTGCAGGTGTCATTGTCAGGTTAAAACCCCACTACTAAAAGAAAAAGTGTTAAGCACTTGCCTCTATTTTCAGTGCATAGAATCACTTCTGTTTGACTCTTTTTCCAAATTGCCGTCTCTTCAGGGAAGCAGGGGATAGATAGCAGTAATGAGGTTAAAAGAATCAACACTGGCTTTGTGGGAGAAATATAAATAGATTCCAAATATGGATAGCATGGATAGAAAAGTTACTCTGTGGTCAGTGTCTGTTACATCATTAGGAAAACAAATGTGTAGCAGTCTAGGGCTTTGTTTTCCGTCTTTAGTCAGTGACCTTTTCTTTACCAACCAGAGTGGCTGAGTGAGACTTCCTGAGACATTCAGAAGCCTATTTTAGAAATAAAATCTCCAATCAGCTTGTGAGGCTCAAGAGGAGCACTACACATTCATCAGAGTCCTCCTCTTTCTCTGCATTCTGGCAGAGGAATTTATATTTGATGGTGTTGCATACAGCTGGGCAGTGTTTCTTTATATTCAGTCATGTCATTGTCTTAGAAATCCAGTATCAACAAAAAACTTAAAACCAGAGGAAAATGAAAGCAAAATCCTTGGAAAATCATCATATAGTAACATGTTGATTCTTCTGTATGTTTTAACTGCCAACATCATGACTGTTTCATGTTTATACATGCATCCTATCTTCAAGAAGGATGTATAGTCAACCAGTTTCTTTTATCTGTGTAATATGTAGAGCCAGCTGAGTGCAATCTTGTCAGATATGTAATGTAACACAATATGGCTGTTATTTAAATAGCATTTCCTTACATATCTCAAAATCATCTTAAAATGAGAGACACTGGTGAAAATTTTTGTCTGATAAAGAACAGGAAGATGAAATTGAGGCAAAGATATTTGTCAGTCTCTCATTCTTAATAAAAGTCAGTTGCTTTTTTTCATACTTGTGAAAAGGGAGAGGAAGAGCTTGGAGATTTTATGGTGGATTTTGACATAGTTGGTCTTTAGTCCAACCTCCTGCAGAAAGCAAGGTCAGGCATAAGAACAGCCTGGGTTATTCAGGGCTTTGTCCAGCTGGGTCTTGAAAACAGGGATAGAGGCAGCACAGCCTCTCCAGTCTCTGTTCCACTGCTTGACTTTTTTCACAGGGAAAGTCTTTCCTTAAATCTTTTGTGACTTTGTCCCCCCGCTTTTTTTTCCCCTTCCAGTTTATTCCACTCCTGTTCTCCCACCACACACCACTTCTGTGAGCAGCCTGATTACGTGTCCCTGATGCCCCTCACAGAGGCCAGAGGCTGCTGTTACATCATTCCAAAGCCACATCTCCTCAGGCTGTAAAAAAAATACCAGTTTCTCAAGACTTGCATGTGCTTGGTGGTATTTCAAGTATCTAGAAAATGTCAGATGACCTAGAATATGTAAGCATAAAGAGGAACCTTGGTAGAGGTAAAGAGAAAGCTTTTGACCATTTACAAAGAAATAATTAATACAAGACTTTGCCCATTTTCTTGTTTTAGAACCTACACTCTCAGTGTTACAGAATAATGGGAGATCCCTGGCATCAGAAATGATTACAATTTATTGTTACAGTGCAATGAAAATGATAAGTTTTCAACATGTTAAGAAACAGGACTAAACAAAAATCCTAAAAGCTGTTTTTGAAAAGGAGAATGCTAATCTACAAGTATAGTTTAGCTGGCCATGCATTTAAAAATAAATCATGGTCTATTGAGGGTTGGTTGCATGTGAAACATGTACAATGGTCCCTTAATCCTTTTTGTGGAATCACACAGAAGCAGGCAGGCTTCAATAAATAAAAAACCAAAACATTTGAAAGTGTCAGAACTTTTCTGCATTCAGAAATATCCAAGGCCAAATTCAAAGTTAGGGTCTGCTTGTCATGTGCTTGCTTGAAGTGAACTAAGATACTGATTTCACAGAAGTGATAGCATAAGTAAAATGGAGGAGAATTTTCCTAAATTATTACTTCAGGTTTCAGAGGTAGGGAAGCTGGACCACCTCCAATTGTCACTTATTTATTATTTATTGTATTGATTCATTTATTGTACTCTTAAATATTATTCCTGGACAGGTGGATTCAAAGCAACACATTGTTGTTCTTCGATGCAACATCAGCTTCCTCACTAGCTCCAGTGAACCGAAACTCACTCTGTATTAAATTTTCAAATCTGAGTTAAACAACAGTCTTTGATCAGCAATAGTGACTGTGTATGAGGAGTTTTCAGGAAAAAGCCACTCTCTCTCATCTCCTCCAATTAACTTTATATCTTGAACTAAGTTTTCCTGTCTGGAAACTGCTGCAAACTTCAATAATTTTCTATGCAACTAAATCAAAAGAGATGTATTGCATATGACACAGGAGATTACATTGTATGAAAACACTGAAAATTGATCATTTTAGGTCAGGTCTAATTGTGATAGGATCTAATCTCCTACTGAAACATTTTTAGTTTTGTTAAGGTATCTTTGACATAAAAAAAAACCCCAAACTTGAATCATTGCCAATAAGAAATGTCTAATCTTCTGCTGTGATTCTGTTACATTGTTCTTCATGGGAAATCCCTTTTGCTCTTGTTCAAAAACTGGTGTTTTGCTCTCTTGTGCTGTAATGAGTCTGGGAAAAAGAAGGGCCATGTGCAGTGGAGGGACTGTGTGTGCATTAAGGATGTAAATGAATGCCTCCAGTCCTGATTTTTCCTTCTGACTGGCATTGGCAATTTAGTTGCCAATTCCTAGCCTCCTGCTATTGTTTTCCCTGTGCCTTATGATAAACGAAGGAAGTCCTGGGAAATGTAAGGCTCTTTTGTGGTGGTGCTGTCCTTTCTGGTTGGAGGAAAGGCTGAAGGAAGAGTGGATTGTGCTCTCTGCAGAGTCTGAGCAATGAGGGTAAAGCTGCTTAGACAGTCAGTCTGAAAGCAGGTTATGATGTACTTCTGAGTGACTTCTAGAACAGAGCAGTTTCATTTAATCAAGACTGTAAATGCCACAAGGTTATTTCATTTCCATGTTTGATTACAAAAGCTTAAATGTGTCTCTAAACCTTTCAGAAGTAGGTTATTGTATGCAGTTCATAATGACATATATAAAAATGTTTACTGAGTGTTGGAGACATTTTAAAGCTATCCCCAAGAAGAAAACCCAATGACTATTTACCATAATGTGACAGTATTTTTTATTTAGAAACATTGCCAGTCATTTTCTTCCTAGTCCTAAAATGCTTGTTGCAAGCAATGAAATCCTCATCTTGTATTTTGTCCGCCTGCAATAGTTTGCAATGCAGCATGCTGGGGGGTGATCATATAATTTAAAGTGTAAATTGTAAAAGAAAAATGCATTGGCTTACCTGGGTTTCCTGCTGTTGTTGAAATAAGCAATAGAGCAGTGCATGTCACAGTTAATTTGCATAATAGAGGAACAGAAAAATATCTAGATTTTATTTCATTCTGCTTACATTAACTCTAGTGTCACAGCTTTGATTAACTTAAGTGAAAAGAGGCTGGGTTCTTCATGGTCCATGATTTCTTAGCTCTCTACTTCTGAATAACTATTTACTATCAGAAAGAACTCATATACCAGATGAAATGAAATGCTTCATCTTGAGGTGGTTGCTAGTGATAAAGGAACTGTGCAGTTTACAAAGGACCGAATTCTTCTTCTTTCTCAATTCTTCTATTCTTTCTCATCCAAGACTCTTGCAGTTTACAGTTTCCCCAGATGGAATTTCTCTATCACAAGAAAATGTGCTCAGCAATCCAAAGTATGGTACAAACTGGTTTTACTCAAAAAGCAAGCTGTTCCCTGCAGCTGAGCAGGAGGGTGGCAACACAGAATGTGGCGTTTTCTTGGGAGCCACTGCTGAAAGTGGTAAACCTGGGAAAGAAGGTGGGCAATTGTAATGATGCCCACCTCGTTGCTTCCAGAGAAACTGAGGACAGGGAGGAGTTCAGCACAGATGTCAGGTGTTTGCAAGACCAAGCCCTTTATTTGCATGTTTCCTTTGCCTTCAGTGTGATTCACTGTAGCTTGTAAAGATCATGGGCAGTGGCATCAGTGGAATCAGTGACTCTGGAGGAAACATTTGTTTCTAGAGCCGGTCATCATGTACAGTCTCCCTAGAGACTGAAAAAGCTCCCAGGTTAGATGTCTGTACATTGAATTACAGTGTGAAAGGAGCTCATTATTGCTTACTTTCAATAAAGCTGTGTTACCCAAGAATAGTTAAACAGAGAAAAGGAGCAGTAGAAGCTAAGAGTAAACACTAATGTACCTTTAACATTAATAATTCACGGTATCATTCATAATTTAAAGCTTAGTGAAAATTATTTTGTTTTATCTTGTATCACAAACCAGTTGAAAAGAAAACTAAGCCTGATTGTTCTCCAAAGACATGTACTTACATTGGTGTTCAGCTCAGTTTATTCAACCTTTCAATTTTAATGCTTTAAGTTGCAGTGCTTAAATTGAATATAATAAATTATCATTGTATTTTTTAATAGCTGTATTTTGAAGTTAGTGGCAAAAGGTAGCCTAGCTAATTCTTCTGTCAGATTGGAAACAATGTTTAACAGCCACTCCCTATCCCTGTTTATGGTATTTACTCCTGATTTTATAGATCTGTGCCATATCCCCACTCTTTTAATTTTGCAGGATGATTAAACAGTATTCAATATGGAAAGGATAACACGTTTTTGATTATCATCTCTTTCCTTCTCTGCATGTTTCCTATTTCTGGTCCATTAATTTTTAAGTAGGGCAACTGAAAGTGTTTGGAGCAGTCAAGATATGGTCACATTGTAGATTCACTAAACTGCATCTTGGTTCTCTTTTGCTTTTTACTTCTGTCCTTATAATTCCTAACATTTGCTTCCTTCTTTAAGCTATCTTTTGTGAGCTGAGTTGAGTTTTTCATTAAATTATCTTTTCTAACACTGAGGAGTTGTTTCTAAGTAAGGATAATTTTATATGTAAAATTAGGTTGGAGCTCACTGTTGTTCCTTCCCCCTCCACGTGCATCACTACATGACTGTAAAAGCTGCTTATGAGGAATATTATACAGCTTGACATACTTGTCTGAAATCAACATATTCTCTTGATGACTGGTACATATCCAACAATATTTAACTGCTCTCCACATCAGAGAACTCTCCCCTCTCATTCTCACAGTCTCCCCTTGCTCACTTCTTCCACAAGGCTTTCATTGAGGAAATTCACAAAGAATCAGGTTAATCACATTTTTGTTTTACTACACAGAGATTCTGTTGTTTAAGAATGCAGGGTTTATCATTATACTCATGACTGTAATTCAGCCACAGATCCTGTTTTCATTATGAGATAAAATTGTCAGTGTAAGTTGCAAAGGCTTCCTACAGGATATAACACTGCTTTGTTGGGGAAAAAAATCTGCAGCTTTTTCTACCCTATCTTGCTTGTTTACTGTTCTCCAGAGAGGACTATATCACATCTTTCAAATGCAGAACAAGTTTTTGAACTATCCTCTCCTCTGTGTTTGGGTAGTCAGATGTAGGTCAGGCACTACAAATAAACAAGAAGCTGAAGCTGTGCACTGGTTCTGCAGCTCCCGAGCACTTCTTCCTTCCCTCTGCATGGCCTGCTTGAATTCACTGTTTTCCTAGATGTGGTTTACCCAGCCTCTGAAAAACAAGTGAAGTATGAATCTCTTAAGACCTTTTCTTTTGGGAAGGCACCATTTTTAAAATGGCCATAAAATTGCCGAAGAATCTCTTCTAATGTAGCATGACTAATGAACTGCAATAGATTTTCCTTATTATACTACTGCTATTATTACCTTTGAAATACAGAAACTTCAATCACTGTGATTATAGGTAGCAAGACAGCCTGACAAACTGTTGAAATGTGTTTTTATTATAACTTCTATAAGTGCATTTAGAAATCGTTATTTTTGTTTTCATGACTCTCTAAGGTTTTAAAATTCTGTTATATAGAAATGAAGATAAGTTGGACCACAGTACATTCAGATGTGGACTCTCTGGGCTTCCAATTTAAAACTTTTTCAATATCAGGACTCTATTGGGAATAGAGGCATGAGAACAAAACCAAACTCCTATTTTTAGAAATCTGTTTAAGAACATAAACTTTATTTAAGAACATATACATGTATGGGGCAATTTTTCATGGCCAGTGATGGGATGATTTTTTCTCAGTCTGGCAATCATCCACTAAACCTCACAGGAACTTTCAGTGGTAATGGTGGGAGAAAATAATGCTTGAATGAGCTTTGAGTTCCTGTCCCACAAGCTTCTTGCCAACACCTGAAGTGTGGAATTAGCTGTGAGAAATCAGCTCAAATCTGACATGTGATAAAATTTAAAGGCTCTTTTGCTATACCTTAAACACTCAATTCAACCTCTCTAATGATGCATTTCTTCTGTGAGGGAATATGGGAATCATGAAGTTTTTGGTAATATAAGAAGAGTGTTATTTGCCATTACCTGAGAATTAATGAAAAGAACTTGATTTTCAGTCAGTGTTGCTGGTTCTGTTGATCACGAGAGATGATGCATTTGATGGCAGACAAGGGCTTCACCTTCAGTCTGAAATTTAAGGCATATTTTCCTCTAAGAGATCTAACGAACCTTGTGTTCCATAAAGGATGGCAACCCTCCATATCTGCAGAGTACTGCTTCATATTAGGCAGGACAGCTTATGGGAATGCACAGCAGCCAAATGAATAGAAATTAGGTTTATATGAGAATTTTAAAATGTTTAAAGGCAGAGTTACTTTTTCAAATGATAAAGAAGACTTCAGCTTTTAATTCTGTATTCCAGGGTCTTCTATTGACAGAGATGGCAGTCCTCATTAAAAATTTTCAAACCATTGAACATTAGTGTCTGAAATTAACAAAAGGCAGCATTCATGGGTAGTTTCAACATTATATGCCAAGCTTTAGTTTAAAAATGCCCTTTGGAAATAAAATGATGCTCTTACATAACGTTATCTACTCTTTTAGAACTGAAAATAATTTTTTCCCATTTATTGATAGCAAAATAGTAATTTCCTTTACTTTAAAGTGAGACTATGCTAGCCATGGCAATCTTTTTATTAAAACTTAATGATTCTTAACCCAGAAAATTATTTTTGGCTTTTTTTAGTGATTACAAATACCTGACATTTATATCTTGAAGGTCAGTCAACAACTCTGTGCACAGTGAACACACACATATTCTAAAGCTGGAGACTTTCTCGAAAATCTTTTGAGTCATCTCTGGATAAAAAACTTGACATTTTCTCAAACCTTCCCACATCTTTTGGGTGAGTTTGAAAGCCCACCAAAGTACTGTGCCCAGATTTACCCAAAGAGAAGAGAGGATTATCCAAACTGCTGCACAAAGATTTTCTTTTCTTCTTATATAATGCACATATAAAATGGGAATCTTTGAAGGCTTATGTGTGGAAAAGGACAGTGATCCTCTCTGTCTATACTCTGCAATAGCCACTGTTTACACACTTCTTTTTTATTTTCACATATAAGAGATACCTTCTCCTCCTCTATGGAGGCAGGAGTTGCTCTTTAAAGCCTCATCTGTTTTGGCTGGAGAAATCTCAAGAGTCCTTTGCAGGGGGAAATTGCCATTTTTTTTTTGTCAAGAAGTGCATGTGATATAACATTTAGCTCCTGCTTTAAGTGTACTCTGCAACACTAGCAATCTTCTCAGTGATTTACTGTGAGGTTAATGTCTCCATGTTGAGTTGGAGAATAGGTAGCTGTGGTGTTTATGTGATTCTCAGTTTGCTTGTATTTCTTTCACCTTTTTCTTTTGTTTTTGTCATTAGCTATGGCACTCATCTTTAATCAATGGCTATCTGCTAGTCACTGGAGTGGATTGTGTTTATATGTTGTCTGCATGTTTGAAGCACATTTTTGATGCTTTCTGGTGGTTAAGTTGCTTCTCAGTGATCCCAGGAAGAAATCTGTGACGAGAATACTCTAGAGTCTCAGTACTGTTGCTGTTCTTAACAAGTGGGCAAGGGATTGGAGTGACGAAGAGGTAAACCACTCATTCCTCCAAATGTTTGCCCCTTGCCTGTGCAAGGTGTGCTGTTGTCACTGGCTTGGTCAGGCTGTGCTGAGGGAGGCTGTTGTGCATCTCTGCAGTCTGATCTTTGGCCAGTTAAACTGGTGGGCTGGAGAAGATGCCAGAGAATTTGAACAGTAACAAATGACAGCTGCAGTAGCACAGCTGGTAAATGAGATGCCTACCAGTTCCCAGCCTGCTGGAGGTTCTTAAATAGAGGAAATTACTAATTGTGGGGTCTTTTTATTTCATTTTCTTGTTTGAATAGATCTGCATTGACACCACAGATGTAGGGATAGTCTGGCTGGCTTCAGTATTACAGAGTGAAGTTAATGGTGACAGAAGTAGGTAAAGAATGGTCTGAAGGTTTTCCTGGCACCCAAGAGGGATTTCCATCCCTTGCTGTAATCCTTGCCACCAGGATTATGCTGCTGGTACCTGAATTTCCTATTTTAAAGCTAGAATGGGCATCTGTGAATGAACAGCACTTCCTTTTCTAGTTGTGCAGACACATGTCAGTCTCTTGAGAGGCTGAACTATTTCCTGCTACATTTCATTGCTTCTGACCTTATTTTTGTTGCCTAAAAGTAGAGGTTGTTCTGTGCTGTGAAATGTGTCTCAAAAGTCCATGTGCAAACAGGCACTGAAACAACAGGGTGACCTGTTCAATTGCTGGAATTATTCTCTGTAAGAAGGTTACAGGAGTGCCCCAAGATATTTGCTGGTAGAAATGTAATGGTTTGGTAAAAATATGTGTATTTCTTGAAATTGCTGCTTAGATACAGGCTCTTGCATGGTTACAGTTTCATTACTAGAAAAACTTCCACCAATTTCTCTCTGCTCAGAAGTGGCTTTGTAGTTTGGGATGTCCTTCACCCATCAAATTGAGCTTGGTGAGACTAGTCTTCAAAATAAAGTGCCAGGTTTTTGAAAAAAAAACCAAAATGTGTAGTGAGTTTTTTTCTGGAGCTGCCAGAAGGGGTAAGATTGTTTGGTCAAAGTTGCTACCTGGTAGTTGTGTTTTATTTTATTTGGCTGTTGTGCTAGGTTTAAGGCAATGATTTTTTATTCTTATATTAGGGCACCTGGAAGCTGAGATGATCTTCTGTGATATTTTGATGAAAATAAATAACTAAATAAAATATGTTTGACTATGTTATTTGGAAATTCATACATTGACATTAATTGGAAAGTACAGGAATAGTTGTTTTGTTACTTAGGGTGTTATTTTATTGCTTTTGAAAATGTTGAGTTGTGTATCCACCATAAATTTCCTTGTAGAAATGCTAAATTATTATTATTATTATTATGCAGCAGAAGTATTAAAGTTTTCTTTTCTTCTACTATTTTATAAGCATGCAAAGACCTCCCACACTTAGCCAACTGTGCTGCTTAGGTAAATTAAAGACTGACTAACATATATAACATCAAACTCTGAAGCAAGACAAAAGAAAATTTGCTTGCAATATTGCCTTGACATGGTTTACCTGCCAGACAAAAATCCTGTCTAAGTTTCATCCCACACAAAGATTGACTTTTCTAGTTAGGATTCTGTACATGTTGTAAATAGATCATTCAGTAACTGTGCACCAGGATTTCAGCTTTATGTAGGTGTCAGACTGGTTTGTCATGGATTTTGTTTTTAACACTGGATGCATTTTGCTGGGTTTTGCTTCCCATGAAAGCAACTCTCTCTTCTAGGCTGACACCCCCCTGTTAATTAGTCAGTTATAGTTCTAGGTGGGACAGAGGAGTTTCTGACATGAAAAAAGAGTGAACCACAACCCAAAATAGTCTGGTGCACTCACATACAGAGGAGACTTGGATTGGATTTCCTGCTCTCATCAATAATTACTCTTCCAAATGTTTCATTTCCAGCAGTAGAGATTGTGAAAGGCTACCCTCAAATTGTCTGCTAGCCCTGTGCCGGGGAACCAACTGGAGTACAAGAAGCAGAGCAAACTGGAGCCAGAGGCCCGAGTTGGTAACTTGGGAGCAGTTTATTGCTGCTCTCTCTGTACCCAAACATTTGAACCAGAGAAATGTTTGCAGCTGTTGTTTAACTTGAATAAAAACGTTCCAGCAAAGCATTTTAGTTGAATGATAGATTTCTAATGGCAGCATCGTTTAATCTTCCCTAACCTCTAGCCCTACGCATTGCCAAGGTGTCAAACAAAGAGTGGTGCTGCACAATGTAACACATAATCACTTCCTGGTGACGTGCAGGGCTTTTAATGTTTAATGTTAGATGTAGGCAAAGTCATGTGCTCAAATTTTGAACCTCTTAAAGCTGCCAGGACCAGGTGCTAACAGCAGAAATATGGGATCAGTGCCTCTTAACAGTTACGTTTAAACCCTTGATGAAGGACTCTGTTGAAAAGAGATAAAGATTTTCACAGAATACTCTGGGAACATTTGGTTTTTCTTTTGATTCCTGCAGATTAGGGTAAAGATGCTGAATTAGTATTCTTCCATACTCTTCCACTATTTATGTTGCATGCAGATTTAAACTCTGGCTGCTCAAACCTCAGAACTTTGTCTTTGCAAAAGATTCCATATCTTCATTTTGGGGGTTGACATCAAAACAAGCAACAATTGCTTTTTAGACAGCTGAAGAAAATGTTGAAAAAATTTTGGGAAAAATAACAATGAAATTTTAACTTAAATATTCAATTGCAGTAAATTTTGATTTTATAAGAAAATAAATACAAGGATGGGTATAAAATAATGTAAAATTTAAAGAATAAAAATAGAAATAATAGAAAATTATTTCTTTTTAGAAATTATTTTTCAGATGGGATTTGCAAATTTTTCAAGTTGCAAAAAAAATTGTAGGATTAGTTTTGTAATTAATATGATTTTACAGCTGCTTTGGATTTGTCACTATGTATTTTGTAATGGGAAAACTGGACAAACAAAGAAGTTAAAACTAGCAACAGCAAAAATTATTCACATACTCCAAAGTCTCTGAACTTTCCTGTTTTCCAACAGACTGTTTATTTATGAATATTTATACAATCCTGTCTCACATTGATACGTGGGATCTCACAGAAATTTAGAGTTCTGAGACTTCTCTTATGTGAGGACTTTACTGAAATGCTTTGGTTATTTACACTTAGAAAGCTATCTTCACAGTTCAGAACTCATTTTTACCTTAATTGTTGTTCAAGGTTAACTGCTTTATTATATGGAAACCTTGAGGGGTGGTAACAGACCATTTCTCAGTGTACTTGGTGTGAGTGAATAGCAGCATCTGCTCTGGAGAAGACTACATATAACCTGTAATTTCACACTGCCATTTGTGGAAAGATGTTGAATATTCCTGTCTGTCTTTTTATTTGACTCACAGCCAGTCCTGATTGAATGTAAAAGCACTTGACAATACTTTTGCTGGTTATACTTCTGCTTTTGCTCATTGGAAATACTTAACTGAGTGCCAGCTTTAGAGTCCTGGCTTTAATGAAAAGCTCTTGCTCAAAGCACCTGTTAGAAGTTGTTGGGAGAGGACTCTTCAGTTCTCATAATTTTTCACAAAACCTTTGGTCTTTATGACTCAGCAGCCAGGCTCCAGTTGAAATGGAATAATCCAGTACACAGTTAAAATATACTGGCCAAAAGGAGTCAAGAAAGTTGTGTCAAGTATTCTGAGCTGAAAGAAAACTAGGAGCAGCACCCAAAGGACTTGGCTACTCCAAATTTACCACAAAATAGTCAGGATGGCAATATCCACCAGCTGTATTTAATTAAAAGCAGGACAAAGCTTATGCATAGTTTCACCAGGTGTGTCTTGCCCAGTGTCCCGTTTCTGGCAGTAGCCAGAGTGAATGACCAGGAGAAAAGTACCCAACAGAGCAAATGTACTGTGATGTCTCCCTAAATATTTTCTCAGCCTCCAACACTTTTCAGTGAAAGAATCTTCTAAGCAAGAGGGTAGTGGCATTGTACTCAACAGCCCTAGAAGCCTGCTCTTTCATGAGCTTGTCCCAATTTCCCTGGAGCCCAGACCCATTTTCAGCATCTTTATCTTCTGCAGTAAGGCTTGCAGAACCAAATCCCATATGAATGTTGTGTTTGCCTTTTCCTGCTGATTTTTGTCTGAAGTTCCCAAACTTTTTTTTGGACTGACAGTCAAAATCCCCTCTACACCATTAATGATCTTGCAGACTTCCTTCTCAGCTTTCTCTGTCCCTTCCTCTCTGGCAGGTTTAGCAGCTGTTCTGAACTTTGCCCATTGCTATCCTACTTTCCTGAGCTGCTTCTCGATCTTTTATATGATTTCTGAAATGGTATTGGAGTGAGAGGGGGCCAGAATTGCACACAATATTATATACTTATGTCATGTAATGTTTCATTTTAACCTCCAGATCCAGTTTCTGAGTGGGCATGTTTAACTCTGCAGTCCTCATTCTATACATGAACTTTGGCAGATTTTCCTGCATATGTCTTGCTTCGTTCTGCATTTTCCCCCTTGCCATTTGTAAGTGGCCTCAATGTAGCTCTTCAGTCAGTCCTCATTTTCACTGCAAACTTAAAGACAAGTAAATAAGATGTTTTCATCTTTTTCATTTTCGAAGTTGACTCAAAGACCCTGTGTACCAGAGTGTAGCACATCCATAAAACTAAGTTAGAAGTTAATAACCCTGGATTTCATGCTTTTAGCAGTTTGTTAAATGCAACCTTACATCTATATAACACTTAGACTGGACCTACTCTACAGTTTATTTCTCATATATATAAGCTCATATGAACTTTTCCTGAATGTATTTATTTTTGTGAACCTAGAAATGCATTTCTTTAAGTGTATCCTAAATGTGAACAACTGTGGAATAGAGCATCACATTTTTACTTATTTTATTATTTTTACTCTTGTGTACCTTTGTATTGGTTAGGTTTTGGGGAGATTTCTGCATTCTGTTATGCTGTTCTCCTCTATCGTCTTTCTTTCCTGACTTAAAAAAAGTAGGAAACTTGTGTTGTTTCCAGGCAAGTGGGATTCTATGTCCCACCTCTGCTATAGAGATTTAAAGATGTGTTCTTCAGCTCTGAGCATGTTCTTTAAAGAAAAATCAAAATGCTAGTGTTTTATTAATGACATCCTCCTACGTTTTCTGGGTAGGCTGGTCTTCTAAAGCATTATATTAGCACTCAGCAGCTTATTTTTTGGAAAATGAACTCACTTCAGGTCTCTCAGAAACAGTCATTTGTCAATGATTTGGATTTAATTTCTGACTATTTGCATATTAGCTTTTCTGACTCAAGTGAAAGTAGGAAGCACTGCTTGTCATACCTAAAAGCTTCATCTCAGCAAAAATCTCCCACTGGAATTCTAGAACAAAGGATTTCTAAAAAAGACAGCTATGCCCTGGAGTGACTGAGTGCTTATCTGCTGCTACCCCCCCAAACTATAAATCAACAGAAGAGTCTATAATAGACTCTTCTATACTTTACATCTAATATAACTCTATTCCTGGCATTTCCATTGGAGACTTTCAGGCTTCATTTCCATTGTGTAATTAGAGTGATTGAAGACTAAACCTTTTTAGTCTTCCCACAGTCCAAGTGGTAATGTGAAAATTGTACTCTGAACATGCTGGTAAAGGTACAGGGCCTGCATAACTAAGCTTCAGGTGGAGTCAACCTCAAACATGTGGAGACAGCATCTTGAATATGTGTATACACTAGAGATTTTCTTTACTTCATTCAGCACCAGGGGCACTGAATTTACAGCTTTGTAACGCTGTGTAATGCTGCAAATTTGGGGTATGATTTGAATAAGGTTGAGTAAGAGCACTGAAATAAGGATTACAACGCATAGAGAGGCAAAACAGAAACAAAATGTCATTGGTGATATTCCTCTTCATGCACTTTGTTAGCTAAGGTCTCATTTTTCCTGAAAGCAGGCCCTTTCTTGCAGGAAACATCTTTTGTCTTGTGGGGCAAAAGTTAGTGATTGCTGTTAGAGCCCAGATAAAATCTGCTATTCAACATGCTTTGTGAAGTAGACAAATCTTAGCCCTAACTTGATACAATGATTACAATTCCAGAAAAGCAGCTTTGCCCTTGAATTGATGCAGATGGCAGAAGTGAGTTCAGTCTCTCACAATCTGGGGATTTTTGTAGTTTTGGGTTTTTTTGGCCAAGGTAAAAGACAAGCAATATCTAATTTTTTTCTATGTGAATTGCTATGATCTTGATTAAAGTCTCAGCTTTAGAAAGGGAAGTCATTTGGAAATACTCACATTTCAGAATAATTCTGCTTCAGCTGTTTCCTAGGTTGGTTAGAGAATGGTCAGTACCTTGACACCTGGCCCCTCTTGCTTCCTAAAATGCTCACGGTCTGGAACGTTTCACCACAAAGGACCAATTCGTAAATGAAGTAGTGCCCATCCTTGAATTTAGAATTCTTCTTAGCAAGGTTTTGGCTGCAGTGGGTGCATCAGTTCTGATGAGTTCAGGTGTATTAGAGCAGAGAAGGTGAACTTGAAGGTCAGCGATGCCTTTACTTCCAGAAGAGATCTGTTACATGTGTTGTACATGTTGCCTCCAGTACTTCCTTTGTGTGGTACTGTCCTCACTTTCCCCACAGAATTTCAGCATCTAGACAGTGGTCCAGGCTGCCTGCGTGCTCAGGGGTAACTCACAGTCTTAGGCATCTGTGTCCACTGGGCATGACCAGCTGAACTTTTAGTTCATTAAATAAGATTTGCACTATAATCAACCAGACTTTTGGTACTTGTTGTGATTGAAGCAGGTGAGAAGAGCTAGAAGTATTTCTTAGTTTAGCATCAGTGTGTGACAGTGATTGCTGATTGTAACCTAACATCTAATGGGTCAAAGTCTGTGGGGTCATGGGGGTGCATTTGTTATTTTTATTTTTTTTCCTTCACTGATATAAATTACCCAGTGGAGAAGTTAGGGCTGTTTATTTCTTCAGACCCAAGATGGGTTTTTTTGGCCAGTTTGCTTTGCATGTCTCTGTATGATTATAAAGACTTTGTCATGATTAGACAATCAACAATCAGGGTCCTACAAATATGAATTTATAAATGATCTGATTTATGAATTATACTAATAAGCCCATCTTCTTTATGGATTTTAACATTTGCTTTAAAAATGTAGAATGGAGACTCTCCTAAACTAGAGAATTTCCTTTACAATTATAATTTGGGACTGCTTGCACTTCTTCTGTTTAATAATACTCTTGACTTGAAAGCTGAAACACAGAGGCTGACAAGGGCTAGCTGAGAAAGGGAAATTAGGCAAAAGATGCTTAGAGATCTGATTGTTTTGTTGTAGGTTAACAATTATTAAACTTCTGACAAATGTGTAAAGCTATATTAAGGGATATTTCTTTCTTGCTTTGAGGTTTTGATAGACATTGCTCCTATGAGGAGACATTTGTATTGGTCTCTTCCATTTATTCTGTTTTGTTTCAGCATCCTCAATAGCTTACAGTGTATGCATTTGTTTCACTTTTTCTTACTGGAGCTGACATGAATATTAGCTTAATCCAGCTATTTGTAAGATTTTAAGACACAGAAACCCACTGAATCAATCACTTTGCACGTATATCACATCATCAAGTCTGTAAAAATAAAATGTAAACTTCTAGAATTTGCGGGATTCAAATCAATTTTAACACTAAGAAGAAAGGCAATTTTTCTTCTCTGGAAACAATCTCACAACATTTGGAACACTTCTACTTGAAAATAAAAATCAAAAAAAGGTTAATCTTAACATCCCATGCTAATGTGTGGATTTCCCTATGTATGAAAACCATTTAGTTTGGTCTAATGTGGTTTTGTTCATAGGAGTACAATCAGATGTAGCATGCTCATTTAGGTTGGAATTATATAACTTTTATATGCAGCAGTAGCTGCCTCAGTGGTCACATTGCAGTTTCTTACTGATATTGTGGTGATATAAAATACCACCATTTTAAACATTGCAGGTTTCAGGCTGGAACATTAAACTAGCTTGATGAACCTCATTAAATAAAATTCCTCGGCAATCAAATTGTCAGAGCAACAATTTGTTCCACAATGTCAGAACAACTGAAAAGGGGCATTTGCAAAGGGGAATGGATTAAATTGTTGGAATCAGTTTGCTACATTCATTTGTGGAGAACACCCAAGCTTGAGTTGGTGACTCTATAATTCAGTGCAATGTTGTGGACAGTGATGTTACCATACAGAATCTAATGAGGTTTTCTGTGCTACTTTAGAGAAAAAAATGCTGCTTATATTCATTAATTGTATTTTTATGATTTGCATGACTAGGAAGATGTATCATAGGTGTGTCAATAACTCTGGAAGAAAAAGCCCTAAGGATAGGCACTATTGATGGACGGGGAACACTGGAAGAAGGGATTGGTGTGCCTCTTTTTCCAGGGCTGGTTTCAGTATGAATGGAAAGTGTGCTTTGGATAGTCTGCTCAGGCTCCATGTCATTGTTTGGTGAGTAGCTTTTCTTCATAGATCCCAAATTCTGCTGCTTTCAGCCCAGGCACAAGAAAGGTGTCAGGTGGAGCAGCAGAACTGGATAAAGCAGTGACAAGAAACACAGGACTCAATAATTACCTGGGGAAGTGACTCCAGGACTCTTTCTGAACTAAGAAGAGACGAAAGTTTGTGTGTGGTATCAGGAGAACAGGGCTTAGGCCACAAAACTCTTCCATAAAAATGAAGTAATAGAATATTTCCTTTCCTATTTAGGAAATTTTTACAAAGTAGACAATTTTTTAAAAATAAAAATAAGTGTGATAAAAGACCTCTTTAAAAAAAATTGAAATTGCTAAGTAAAATATTTGCCTTTGCTTAGTTTATTATGTTTCTATTCCTTGTCCAGATCATTGGCTTCTTTGTACTGAAAGATGCTAATTTCTGCAGCCTTTTAGAGCATTTCTAAAGCAAATTAATTAGCTTGCTTCTAAATGTCAAAGTTTTCTTGCACTTTCAGCATCTAGATAACTTACTGACATTACAGCCCTGAGAGAGAATTAAGCCTATGGGAAGACAATTGATAAAACAAAGGATATTTAAAAGAGCAAACTATGCTTTCTCAAGGGGAAAAAAAAGTATTTGAAAAAAGGCCAGTGGATAAATTTAGTCAGTGCTTCCTTGCACTCATGCTACATACTCAACTATGTATCTAGATAATTTCTAACATACATTATAAAAATAAACTTCCTGAGAAGTTTGTGTACCATCTGTTTGTCTTAGGAATCACCTGCATTTCTTTTCATGAGAATATTTGAATTTTGATTATAAGGGTAAATGTTTAATTGGAAATTAAGAAGGCAAGGAAAAATTTCCAAGTTTTCCTTTGAAACTGAGTTATTTTAGTTGACTGAAGGTTGTTTTGCCTTATTGTGGAAGTTTCCTGTTTTGGGAAACAGATTTAAAGGGTTTCATTTTTTAAAATAAAATTTAGAATTTAGTGGTTAATGTGTTATCAGATATCTGGAAAGGAGCTGACTTTTTCAGTGAATATGGTGCTTTTAGAAGAAAAATAGAACAAATATATCATGAATAGTGTCAGACTTCCCTGTATCTTGCCTTTGTTCCTGATGAAATCTCATATTCTTTTTTAGGAAGAATGATTTCTACCAGGCAGTAACGGTTTTTCAGTCTTTGCCTCTCCAGATCAATCTCCCTAGGTGATGTTAGGTGGGATGCTAAATTCTATGAGATAAATTCTTGTTCATGGAGAGTGATACTTAAAGCTACTGCTTTGTTTCAGAGAAATGAAAAGTCACCAAATTATCACTTCAGTAATATCTGACATAAAGACGGTCCCAATTCATTTAATACAAGAATAAAAGCTTAATACAAAATGTGGGATTTTGTATGGTATTGATCTCATATCCCAAGACACAACTGACTGTATTCTATGAGTGGATGCATTATTTTGAAAAATACAGTTAAAAACCAAGTTTCAAAGAAAGGTGGTTCATAAATATTTAACTGATGTTGCATTTTAAGGAAACAGTAAGTAGCAGCAGTATCTTCATGACATCTATTTGACATGTGATGGCTGATAAACACACACATTACTCAGCAATTGCTATCCAGCAGAGAATAATTTGATTAAAGAGTAATTGATCAGGTGTTGAAAAGGGAGGTTGGGGATCATTCATGCCAAACTCACTGGTCCCCCACTGTTTCCTGGTCTCAGTCACAGCCAGTCACAAGCTATCCTGTTTAGGCCTTTGGATTGCAATGGTTTTGGTGTAGTACCAAAGAATGCCTGTAAGGCACTTGGGACAGGGGAAGGGTTTTACCTCTGAGGTGATTTCTGGGGCCCTTGCTTGGGCCTTTCCTTAGGCAGACAGGCGTTGCTGATGGCTGAAATCCTTTCTGCCACCTTGCAGTGGCTAGGTGGAGAAACAGAGAGCTCCCTTCCCTGCTATGGAGTTGTTTCATTTCATCCTGTGTGACTTTTATCAATGCTTTTAACCATGCTGTCTGATTTGAGCTGTTTATTTGTGTTTCATTATAGGCTCAAATAAAGAGTTCTTTAAAGCTGGATAAGGGGACATAAAAAATGAAGGGATTGACCAGCCACTATCTGTCCTCCTCTAATCTCTGCTCACACCAGAAGGATAAGGTGATGAACTTGGCTCTTTGGAAGTAAGTTGAAACAAAATTCTACCACCTGTAGTTTTTGTTGTCACATTAATATTTAGCTCTTGTGTGGTGTAGGTCTTTATCCAAAAGGGTGTGGTGTAAGAGGTCCTTAGCTGAGTGGTCTTACCTTAGTGCACGTTTAGAAAAGTCCTGGTAAGAGGGAGCTGAATATGAGTGTTGTTATCTGACTCCCTGAAATTATGTACCAGGTAAAAATTTCCTGGACTCAAACTGTGTTTTTTGGAGTGAGAAAAGGATGTTCTCTATACCCTTCCCTGTGAGAGTCTGACTATGACTCAGGAGAATAAGGAAGAGCAAGGGAACAAATCTGTACAGCAGAACTCATATCTGCAGGTGTTTAAATTTACAGTCCTGATTTAAGATTTCTTCATGGGTGTTTTAAGGTCTAAAGTGTGCTAATAATAGGATAAAGTACGTATAAATGTAGGTTGTCATCTGTCAAATGTCTCTCTTTCAAGCTTCTTCATCTTTCTGTATTAATAAGTTATCACAGTAACTGACCAAATATCTTTTGATTTCTGGCTATTTTTGAACAATATTAAGGCATCTTGGAAAAAAGCCTTATTTCCAGAAAAATCAGTCTGTATTTTTTTTTTTTTAAGGAAATTCTCTGTTTGGAGCAAATGAGAATGAGGAAGTCTTCACCACTTCCACATTAACACATGTATTTTGAAGAGAAGTTGTGTATTTTGCAAGTGAACAAGTTCGAACACTATCTTAGGTACAGATTTTGCAGTGTTTTGTAATCCATCCTTTTCACACAGAACAGAACTAGCTATAATTCCTTGGCTGTGCCTCTCTAAAGCATTTATAAAGGTGATACTTTACATAGGTTTGCTAAGCTTGGTGATGCCTGTTTAGAAACCAAAAACATCCCAACAACTGCCCTGCCCTTCCCTACATGTGGTGCTCAGTAGGGAAGCACCTACAGCATCATTTGTGGCTCTTGGCAGCCTCTGTTGTGCTCAATGGAAATTTTCATGTTTGCTGATGGTCCAAGAGTGTAACAAGCTGCAGAAGAGCCTCATGGTGTCTTAGTGCAAGGCTCAGCTCCGAGCTGAGAGGCTTAAATAAATCTATAGTAAAGTTAGGGGGAGCACAGTAATTCTGTCCCCAGTGTATCCTGAAGGCATAGCTGGGCCTTTATTTCTCAGAGGACAGGGAGGTCATCCTGGCATATTTGCCCTGCAGCCCTGTGCTCCATGCAGGGATGGGCTGGCTTATGCTGCCTTCTGTGGCCTTGAGCCCCAGGAAGGTGACAGGGAGGCCAGCTCTGCTCAGGCCTTGCTTCATAAGGAGGAGCTGATGCAGCAAAGTAGGGAGATGATCCCAGATCTAGACAACTGAAGCAGTCAGGATACTTGTTTGTCCCAGGCAAAACTGAGTCTATTAAGATCTCTAGTGCACCCAGAAATAAGTACCTGATTTTTCACATTTCATTTCTCTGGGTGTCACTGCAAACTCCTTCTCTTAATGCAGTGTATCTGTGGTGTGAGTTTTATTTCAGTAAATAAGCAGTAAATAAGGTACCTGGTGGGGGTGTGCTCTTTTAGGAGTGAAGAGTCTGTTCATGCTTAAAACAAGGACAATCCTCGTACCTTCATGTGAAATAAGCTGCATGTGGATTTAGAGATGGACTAAAGCTGCAGCAGAAATGTTAGGTTTTTCCTAATAAGTAATGCTCCCAGGCAAAAGAGACCATCCACATAAGAGAGCTCCAACACCTTCTTAAGAATTCCATTGTTGCAAAACTACTGAATATTTTCCTGAAAGCCCTAAAAACATTTCTGTGTGTTGGTGCAGATGCAGATTTGTTCTAGACTGGTTGATATGAGTTCTGATGGGTTTTTTCATCTTACTGTATTTTGATTGAGCTACTGGGAGCCAGTTTAAAGCAGGGTGCATATGTCATTGAATCCAATAGAAAATTCTCTGGCTATTGTAGGAAGAGATGTGGCAGTATGTATTCAATTATTTAGACTTAAAGCATCTAATTAGTAAAGTTAAGTCTTTAGAAATCTTGATTGCAACTGTCAACAATCATTCTGCTTGTATCTTGACTATTTAAACTTCTCTCATCTGCATCTATTTTATATTGTATTTTTAACTATGCTGCAGTTTAGTGAGTGCTGTGAGCACTCTCCCATGGAGCTCTAATTGCCTGGCTTGTGCAGATACCATATCACAGCACATCAGCGTTAATGCAGCAGAAAGCAAGTACCCTTGTGTCTCTACAAAGCTAGTTTAAGATATTTCTAGAATAAACTTTTGAATTGCTTTTTCTTCATCTTATTTTAGATAACACTTTGACTTAAATAAAACTGCCTGTGGGGCATTGAAGATTGATCAAAAACGGCTGTGTTGTTCTATTACTTTAATTCTTGGTGGTGTAATAAATCATTTTCTGCCTACTTCATTTACATTTTCCAAGTTCTTAATTTAGTTCCAGCATAATATTGTCACAAATGGAGGAGTCAGAGATACGAGGTGAAGAGTGGAGGAGCAACATTTACTGGAGAGGCACATGTAGCAGAAAGGATTTTGGCTGAAATATGGAATTAGAAGCTTTTTAAGAATGAAGCAAAGGATTTCAATTTCCTTCCAGTCTATATGAATCAACAGAAATGTAAAATGAGGGCTGCAGTGTGAGGTGGAAGGAGGATTACAAGGGACACAGTGTGTCAGGTGCGTATTTATTAGCAAGAATTTGACCTGTAATACTCAGATGACAATGCCTGTGTATCTTCACACAAATGCTAATCTTTAGCCTATGCCCTTGGAAGAACTCAACAGGAAAGATTTCTTTCCGGGACTTATTGTTCTTCATGTAGCTTTGCTTCTGAAATGGGGTATAAAATTTTTCTTTGGTTGTAATTATAGAAAGCAGTTAACTGCTTTTCCTCTGCAAAACAGAACAATGATGTTCTTTAAATAGGTACATTTCTTGAAGAACTAATATATTAAGCAAGCTGAAGATTTACCTTTTCTTCTTCCCTTTAATACAAATGTATAACTTTGCAATCCTATAATTATGGCTTCTCATTTTTGGCATACAAATTGTTGGCAAATGGTTTTTCATTTGTTCTGTTGTGCTGAAATGTAGAATTTGGAAAATTGTCTTCTTCCTATGTATATTCAGCATGATTTGATTTCTGTGCATCTTAACGCCTCTTCAGGCTTGTTATCTCTGCAAAATTATGAACTACTGGAATTTTTTCTCTAAGAAATCGATGAAAGGAAAGATTTCTTAAATTTGGCCTGTTAATTTTTTGCAACACATCTTTTTTAAGATGTTTTTAATAGTCCAGAGCTGTTCCTGGGAAGATGTTTTCTGGATGTAGGTATCTAGCTTATAATTAGAGAAACATCAAGGTTGGAAGAGACCTTCAAGATCATCCAGTCCACTGCAAACCCAGCACCCCCATGATCACCCCTAAACCATATCCCCAAGTGTTACATCCAGACACCTTTTGAACACTTCCAGAGACAGTGACTCCACCACTCCCTGGCACACTTATTCCCATGACTGACCACTCTTTCAGTCAGTGAGAAACTATTTTCTAATATTTATTGTGAACTCCTCCCTGGTGAAGGAGGGTTATGCACAAAATACCTTCATAGGAATCTGGGTCAATTAACAAGTAGTTGACTGGTTGGACTTGCAAATTGCTGCCAAAATCTTTAACCTAGAATTCAAGAAAACCACACACCAAAAGAAACCAGATGAGAAGCAAATATTTCTTTCTATGAAACCTTCAAAAACATTCTGTAGATGCCATATGGTGTAATCTCCAGATGAAATGTTAGAAATAGGCATGAAGTTTGTGAAATCTGCTTGGCAAAGAGATTCAAGGGTTTGCTTTTCATCAGCAAGAAGCCACAGGTCTGTCTTGTTCAGAGAAAGAAATATTTCAGTGGGTTTGGGAGGTGGAGGGTACTATTTCATATCAGAGTTGCACTGCTCTGGCAATAGTATGCAGCTACTGGGTGTCAAATTTCTGCATTATAAAATGCTAAAATTCTCAAGTTTTCATGAGAATGAGGAATGCAGCAGACACTCCCAAATTCAAGACAAGGCAAGTCTTCTGAATGTGAGCAGACAAGAACTAATTTTAGCAATAGAAGGACAAATATGCAGAAAGCAATTGTATCAATTAGTATTGGATTATTATGCTAGAAAGACCTTTGTCCTGTTGTATAAATAGAAAAGAATTAATAAGTTATAATATAATTTGGCAGTTTTTAGCTAGCAGCCCATAATTTCAGAAGTGTCTGCTGTTTTTTTGTGATGGCTCATCAGCTTTGGCTATGAAATGTGAGATCCCAGAGGTCTGAATTTTTTTAAAAGCAAGCAAAATTAAGTTCCTGGTAGCTTTACTTTTTAGTTTTTCTGGAAAATATAAATTTGTCTCTAATGTTAAAATGTCCTAAAGTGGACATTGTTCACTTATTCTACCATTCACTACAAATGTAATAGCTAAATATTAAATATTCTCAGTGTGCAAACTACTGTGGAGCTGAAAAATGCAGAACCCATTTTAGAAAATTATGAGAAATGTTTATTTTGCTGCATGTCATAGGTCAATTTAGATAGTTTTAGTTCTTAGTTGAGACATATTGATTTTCATGCTTCCCCTAATAGTTAGAATGACATATACAGGATACCAAGTGTGAATAGCAGTTGAGGTTCATATATCACAGTCCCAATGCAATCAAAGACCTTTTTAACACTCAGAAATAATGGAAACAGGATGTAATAAAGGCCAAATTCAAATTCCAACTTAACTGAGAAGCACAAAAAAGATAGCTTTTTTCTCTAATTTTCAGTATTTCTTTATTGAAGATGTGCCTGAGCGCAGTTGCTTTGATAGCTTGAGTAGCTTATATCTATTACAATTCCATTGCCTGTAAATCATGAATTAGGCCAAATAATAGTATTTTTTGCTTTCCCACACCTCTGAGCCCAGCAAACAGACCAGCTTACACATCTTATATTTAAGGGTATCTTCTGCAGCTGATCACACAGATAGATGAGCCACGCTGTTTGTCCAGTGAGTCCAATGAGCTAAAGCCCTTCTTGCCTTCAACTCAACTTATTTCAGCAAGAAAAACCTCCAGACTTCGTACAAGAGGAAGAGTACAAGGTTGGGATATTTTACATAGGCTCTCTGACAGAACTGGGAAGATTCAGGATTTAATTTCTTTTTTGGACTAATGTGGGTGAGAGGAACTGCTGATTTTCAGCTGCTTCCTTTGTGAACATGTATACTTGGACTTTTTGAAAAATTCAGGAAAAGGGCCAGCATTTAAGGGCAAATGTAAAATTTCTCCATAGATCCTTTGAAATAGTAACTGTATTCTGTTATTTTATTTCCCCATTTAGTGTGTATGTATGCATTTATATATATATATCAAAATATGCGAACACATATATATGATTTATATTAATACTACTCTTTCAAACTCATGCTGATTATCTTTTATTTATCCATTTGCTTTTATGCATCTTGTTATTCAACACTGTAACTCCAAGAGGTCTGAGGACAAAATGTTTCAAAGATAGGCCATGACATAAACAGGCAGTGGGGACCAGCTGGCTCACTGTATCTCACAGAGTGAGAACTGTTTTACTCTTGGAAAAATAAAGGCAGGAAAAATCCCCTTGTTTCCAGGAAAGTACATCAGTTTCAAAGGACAGACAGAGAAATGAAGAGGCAGTTTGTAGCAATTAGGAGGAACAGACAGTGGCTTTTTTCTGGAATTCACAGCCTGCACTGGTGTAGAAGAGCAGTGGGCAGGTGCCGTGTGGGTGCTGTGACTTGCAGGAACAAAGCAGTTGTCCCTAGGGAAACAACATCAGAGATCTGCGAGCCTGGTGCCCATTCTCTCCATCTCCACTTTGTCTGTAGTTGTTAATAGTCCTTGGACTGTGTAGTCAGTCATTCAATTTCCTTTTATTTTTTAGATGGTAAGAGTTTTCTGAACATGGTAGACATATACAAGTGTGCTTTATGGTCAGGACTGGGCATAGGGGTAGTAAAGTTAACACTAACGGCTGGCTGCTGGCAGCATTTCCATTAGGCTCCAGTTCCTTTCTGCTTCCATATGTGCAGTCTTGCCCTGAAGAGCTGAGTTTAAGTCAGGTCAGGTTTAGGAAGACAAGGAGCTTCAGTGTTCGGCTGCCCAGAAACACCTGAAAGTTTCAGAGAAGGGTTCCAAAGGTCAACATGCTTTGACATGATGCTGCATGGAGCAGGGCCCTCTGTTTGATGGGGTTTGCTGTGATCCAGGTGATTAGTGGTGGGTAAAGCAGAGGCTGCCCAGGCTGATAACCTGCTACTACTGAACATGACTGCTTCTGATGATGTGTACCAGTGGGGTCCTGAGCACATGCACGGGTTGCTTTCAGCACCAGGGGTGTAGATGTTAATGTTGGGGTCAACTTGGAGCTAGACCTCACCTTTGTGAACATCTGCAAGCATTTGCTATTTCCAGAAAGTGCTAATGCAGTGTAGCATTGGCTCTGATGTATCACTCCTCTGCCCACACAGCACACATTTTCTGTGCTCATGTATGATTTACATGGAGTTTTGACAAGCAGTTTTACTTAGAGATTAGTAAAATTGCAAATTGAATGTCTCAGTGCTTGCTGGCATTTTCTTAGTTCAGAGAGAGACATTAATGGCTGGCTTCTTTGTACTCTTGTTTTTACCTAGCTTACATTAATGTCCTTGTTTACTTAGCTTAACTTCTGGATATTTTAAGCTTTCCTCTACAGCAGTCTCATCTGGGAATCATCTCATTCTAGTCTTTTTTTTTCCCCTCTCCCTTGGTTGGTTGGTTGGGTTTTAATTTTTTGCAGTAGGCATGGAAGGGTTACATTTCAGAACCTCCTGCAAACTTCTTTCTTGCTATAGACTGCAGTAGGAAGGATTCACACATTAGGCTGCGGTTATTCCTTACTTTTGTGTGTTATTGTATTGCTGTGGCTATTTATCTTCTATTTTGGGGTTTTTTTAGGTTTAGAGTTTGGAAAAGTACAGCACTTGTGATTTGAACTTTTAGAGTGGGAACATGAGATCTGCTTTTAGATTCTCAGTGCTCTGTAGTTTTCATGAAAAGGCAGCAAACTTAGGAAATCTTCAGCTTGCTTTGGGTGCAGAAGAAATAGTGAAATGCGCTGAGTGGGTTGTTTGTTGTGAATTAGGTACTCTAGAATAAAATGGACTTAGAGGACATGAGCAATTCATAAGAAAAATTGATCTGTCCAGCCCACAAAAATTGACACTAAAACTTAAAACTTAACCCAAACAAAATCCATCAATTTTTTATTTATTTTTCCTCTGGAATTTCAGTGCTTGTGGAGACTAGAGAACACTGGAAATTGATTGATTGGGTAGTTCAGTATTGTACAGGGAGTGTTTTCTCATGATGTTGCCATCTGAAATGTGGTAGTATCTTTTAAGTATATAGACTAGCAAAAGTATAAGCTAGTGCTAAGAAAAACTGAGCGTAGCCAGAATTACCCAGAAACAGAGGTGTTTTTCAGAAGCAGCAAATTCATGCAGGCAGGTCTGGAATAACACATCAATCCCAACATATAAATGCTCCTTAAATAAGCAGTGAAATACAGCATTTACACTTCATGGAAAAAATAATAATAAAAAAGATATACTTAATAGAGTGTAACCTTTCTGAAATAGAAAAAGTATTTAAGCATTTCTTTTAAAATTTTTTATCAATTCTTTAGCTATTTATATCGGATAAAATAAAAGACTCAATTTACATGAAAAGAAATGGCGTGGAAGACCTTGTCCAGAAATGTACCATTTTCTCCTTTAACAGAAAGAAGCAATTTATCTCTTCTCAGAAAACAGACTCCAATTATAGATTTTGTACATGTTACACTCAATATGCAGAAATGTGATCAGATCAAAAGCCTACACACAGGGCACACCACTTCAGAATTACTTTGGAACAACAGCTTGCAATCTTTATGTAAATTCAAATGTGTCTCTCTATCTTGTTCTTTCAGTGTTTGGTGTAGTATGAAAAACTGCATACATCGCCTCTTTTGAAGGGAAATGAGTGATGCAATTTTAATAAAGGTTACTAACAGAGTGTTGTGAATCAGGTCCTATGAAATAGTAAGAGCTAGGTGGCAAACAATTTTACCTTGCAACGCTGCAAATTCTCCGAGTAGAGGAAAACCTGCCTGTGGAGTGTGACCTCTTCCCCATGGTGGTTCAGAAGGCATTAAAATGTTTCTGATTCAAAATTTTAAGATTAGTTTATTTTAACTGATTTCAAATACCAAGTGGAATAAATTTTACTTTCTACCCCATTTTCAAGGCCACCCTTGAAACTTGTACTTTCCTTTTGGTTTTGTCCCTATGGCCTGAAGGTCAGACAGGGCTTGTGAGGGCTCAGGGAAAAATGTGCTGGTCTAGAGACACTGAGATGGCTTTGGAGATGGCTACAGTTGACTGGTGAGTTAAGGAAGGTTTGCTATGAAATCGCCCAGGGATATGTCCCAATCCCCCAGTCAGATCAAATTAACTAAAAGGTCGGTATGTGAAAACTGATGCTTTTTACCTTTTGACATTTTGATTCTTAAATATGTGAATTGTCATCTGGGGTACACAGCAAAACTCCACTGGGTTAGGTGGACTCTAATTTTCAGGTACTACAAAAAGAGGAAAATTGTCCAACCTGACAATAAAATTCAGGTAAGATGTGGAAATGGTGGAAAGAAAGCACTGATAATGGAACAGAAGTGGATACAGAGAATAGGATGACAGACTGCAATGTTTCTTTCATTCATCTGATATGTTTTGGGGGTGCTATAAAACTATTAATTCTACAGCTTCGCCGAAGGTTGTTCTGTGATGAATGGGCTCAGCCACAGGTGTTTGCTGTGGTTGTTCCATGCTGAGGTGCAATTCAGGGCACAGCCTGAGCATTCACAGAAGGTGCAGATGCCAGAGGAGCAAAACGTCACTGTGGTACAAGGGAGGATGATCTGTGTGGCTCAGGGAACAGTAAAAGAAGTTTCTTTGAACTCATTTTCACTCTAGAAATTCTGCAGGAAGAAGAAATATTAGTTGGGTTTTCAACTCCGTGGGAGCTAAAGTACTTGTAGGCCATGTGTTTGAGAGGGTGACTTTATAGATGTCACACATATATTCCAGAAAAAGCAAAATTGCATTTCCTGTTTATAGTGTGATCATTGTGATTTGTGTGTCCTGCAGGCATCACTTGTTCAGAAGTGGCACTGGTTGGGCTGCCAGACATTGCCCATTTCTAGCCACAGGCTGGGTGCTACTCAGCTGGAAGCCTGGTGCCTGTGGAGGTTGCAGTGGGATTTTGGCAAATGTCATTGCACTCACTCTGCAGTCACTACCTGGCTGGTTGGTTTGTAACTACACCCCAGTATGTTCATACTCAAATGCAATTATTTCTGTGACTGTCAAAATGGTATCCCCCACCCTGATTAAAAGAGATTCTAGTCTTGCAGAATGGCAAGCCTGCATTCAAACTTACCAATTTAGAGAGAGAAGTTTGCATCCCATTTTATGAATACCATAGGTTGTAAAGGTTTAAATTGCAAAATAATTTAAGTTCATTGATGAGATGTGTTTTTATCCAAGTGTGTTGATACTTGGGAGAAATGCAGAGGTCTTAATTAATGTAAAATGTTATATATCTTCAGTAATTATATTTATAGTCTCCTACACCAGCTTGCTTTTTTTTTTCCCCTTTAGGCTTATCAGGGGGCTTTTCATTGATTTTAATGGTAGTTATTTTCTCAATCCACTCTAACCCATTATTTTTTGAAATGTGCTTCTCTCCAGCTTTCTTTCTGAATCAATTTATGTTTTCATTTTCATCTGTTTTTGACCATTTATACAGCGCTTTGGGAATTCAGAACTGTAGCTGAGGAAAAGTGTACTGTAAAGGCATAACAAATCAGTGTTGCCACTTCAGGCTTTCTTTGTTCTTGAGTGTCTTGATACCTCTGCTCTGATGCTTCCACTAGCAGTGGAAAGTAGCATAATCAATGAGAAATCAGACCTCTGAAGCATTCAGGTAGGAATGTAGCATAAACAAGAACTATCACTGAAGCAAGTTGCTGTGTTGTTCAGATGTACTGAACAGAGAAAAAGAAAACCTGCTCTGTGGCTGTTGGGAATTGTTCCTTTCGTTGTTTGCAGGTAATTCCAACCACTGCATTGGTGACCAACCATCTCAACACTTCTGGGCTTGAGCATTCTTTGTCAGCCCCTTCATGATCATCTCTGGGGCTGTCAAAAGGCCAAACATTTTGTAAAATGTTCACTACTTTTGTTTCCCTCATTGTCTCCCTTTCCTTTTACCTGCTCTCCCCCTACATTGACTGCAAGTGAAGAAAAAGAAGCACCATGTTTTCTTCTGCAAACATCATTGCAGGCAGGAGAGCAAATAGACACCTTTTTAGGGCGCTGGTAAATGATAAACCTTCACAAAGAGCTATTTTTGTACAAAAATGCTTCATGAATAAGTAATATCATTGTGCTCTTTATGCTACAGAAGCATTTGTGCATTTGTCTTTGCCTCCCATGCAAAGCTGTGTAACATTTGCAGTGATCTCTGCTGCAGTGCTTGGGCATGGCTGAGCTGCGAGAGAACCATCTTCAGCAGTCTCAGTGGCAGCAGGAATCCTCAGCAGAAGTGAACTGCTTACAGTGTAAATCGCAATCAGCTGCAAAACCTGCTCTTTGGAAAGATAATAAAAATCAATAATGGGCCTGCTAATGTAGAAAGGACAGCAAGAGGCAGACATTTAATTTAGTTAAAAAGTAATCGGAAAGGAAAGAGCCAGACTAAATAACCTGTATAATTAAAGAGTTTAAAGGAACTTCCAACTGGAGTGTGCTGCTTTTATGTGTGTGGGAAGTAGGAAATACATATGTATATACACCGAGCTAAATTTAATTTTTTTTTTCTGGCACTGCCATAGCCTTCAGCAAAGGAGGTTCTGCTCTTGACAGTGATGCAAATATTAAAGCAATTCAAAGATTAATATGTTATATAGAAAAATCGACAAGTGCCTTAAATGCTCTTAAGACCAAAAGAAACAGGAAAGCTCACATAGAATAAAAAGAAGGCAGAGAATGGGCAATGAATAAGACACTTGCTGTGAATTGATAGAGGAAGAGGAAAAACTGGCAGACAGATTGTGACTTTCTCAAATGTCATTTTTCTTAAACATATTTCTCATTCTTCTAAATAGCTCACTGTGAGGCAGTTTTGGACTTGCATGTACCCATGCTTGCAAATAGAAATGAGTAAGAGTCTGGCTCACATCCCCTCCCACAGTAGCCACACCATGAGTCTGGGTTGTGAGGAATCAGTGAAGTGATGTACCAGTTTGCACCAGTATCCAAAAACATGGGCAGGGCTTACCCTCCGCTGTCCACTCTCTGTGTTGGGCCTGGGAGCAGCTGCTGGGCACGTACCAGGCTTTGGGTTGCAAATTTCCACTTGAGGTGGATTGGCGGGAGCATTTTGCATTTTGATTAGCTGCCATTCATTCATTTGCAATTTGCTGATTAGATGTGATGAATTAAAGTCTTTCAGAACTCTGCCAGGTTTTGCTGTCGTGGGCTGACCTGTGCCTCCCTTGCCTCCAACCTGGTCCAGCTACTGAGGGCTCAGCCTTTGCCAGAGAGTTCAGAGTTTTGTTGCCTGATAGAGTGAGCATTTTTGCTAGGATATTTCTGAAAGGGACAGAGTCTAGCAAAAACGCTTCCCAGGGAAGGTCTTTTAATTTTTCTGTTGTTTCATCATTAGTATGTGAAACAGATTTTTAAAAATTGTCAGTCTCATACACAAAGCAGAAAGATTAATAAATCTTGAAAAAAGCACCAAGGTGTAAAGTGCAAAAACATCTGAATGGAAAACTCAGCTGCTGCTCCACACTAGGAATGCTTTCGTAACTCAGTTGGGAGTGGAGATTTCTCAGAAATAAGACTATTTTAATGAACATTTTGCAAGGTTTTTCTAATTCCTCCAAAGTACAGAGTAATATTTTTGTTAGAGGGCATCTCTCAGAAGTAGCACGTTATTAAAGTGCTGGTCTTATATTTAATAAACCAAATTCAAGACTGAGAGAAAGGTTCCCAGGACCATTCCCATGATCCCTTCTGATCACTGATGAGACGGATGGAATTTTGAAGTCGTGACGGTTTGTTCCAGCTTGTCATATTTTGTGTCAGTTTCTCAGGTACTTCTTTTGAACCATCCGCAGTGTTTTCTCACTCAATCTGTTCTCACTCAATCTTCATGTTCTTCCTGCAATAATTACAAGCTGTTTATGACAAATTGCTGTGCAAAGTAGCAATTTTTTCATGTTTACCACCACCGGTTAGCTCACTGGAGTGACTGTTTGGAGAGGAAAAAGAAAAGTTGAATGAGTGTAGACAATACAAAACCCAGCTTTGCCATGACAGCAGATGCTACTGATGGATTTTACTTTCCCTTAGAATCATAGAACTGTTCAGACTGAAAAAACCCTCTAAGATCATCAAGTCCAGCCATTAACCCAGCACTGCCAAGTCCACCATTAAGTGCTACATCTGCATGCTTTTTGAACACTTCCAGGGATGGTGATTCCACCATTTCCCCAGGCAGCCTGTTCCAATACTTAACCACCCTTACCACCCTGTAAGATAATCCTCTGATTTGCAGTCTCCCTCCATCACTTTGTGCTTTTCCTCAGTGTGAAGGTTGCACAAGACTCCTGCTGAGGTGGACCAGTCACTGGTATCCCCCTCACTGTGCCTTTTTGCCTTGAAATTGGGACTGTTCTTCCTTATGAGTCCTGCTGTGTATTGCTCCTGAAACTGGTGCATGAACATCTCTATCTTCCTGTTGTCTTTCTCCTCCAGGAGCAGGCTTGTTACCTGCCTTGAGATGAGTCTGCTCAGCAGTGCTTCTGCTGGTACTCTCAGCCTCCCCTCCCCAAGTTCCTCCAAACTGACAGCCCTGGCTTCAAGCCAGTGTCTCACTCCCAGTTCTGGACAGACACACTGCTTCCCCACACAGAATGGTCTTGCACATGTGGGGTTTGATAGAGCAAGCTGGGCTGCTCCCTACCCACCACAGCTTTCACCACATCTCTCCTGTGCTTGTGTAATCACTTTATTCTGTGCCTAAGCAACTCTGTTGTCTCTAAGCATGAAGCTGGGAAAGATTTTGGCTTCCTCTGGCTACATCCACATCTGGCTGTGCAGCTCTGCTGCCATCATGCTGGGCTGTCCTCCCCCAAGCAAGCTCTTCCTGCTCTGCTCTGCCCAGTCTCTCAGTGCCTGAGCTGCCAGCCCTCAGTGCCCTTGATCTGCTGTCAAGCACCTCAGCTTTAAAACAGAAGTGTGCAAACAAGAGGAGAGCTCTCAAAAGGCCCTGGGGACCCCTTAAAGTGCTCTGGGGACCTACTTTTGTAATTGTTTTCATTTCTGCAATATGGTCTTCTACTCCATAGCAAAGGATTAGGGCTTGTATATGCAAATTCCATCCTTCTAACTTTAGATTAAAAATTTTAGAACCATTTTAGAGCTTTAAATCCTCAGTTTCAAGTTGTAGTATTTAATTTGAACTAAAGTATGTACTGTGATAGGCTCTTTAATAAGCAACTGGACTGAACTTTAATAAGCAAGTGACTGGTTTCCTTGGCAGTCTCTAGCTGCTCTCACCAGGTGTGTGCTGCAGGGTGCAGCTGGGTCCAGCCCTGGGAATCTCCTGTAATCCTAAAATTGAACTTCTTTTGGTGCCCAGGAGTTAGTCCCAGTTTAGAGTGTCCTATGTGTTACTTAGACTGCTTTGTATTTTATAGAGTTCTTAAGAATGGCAATAATTGCACAGTAATTATGAGCACAAGTTGCATTACAGCCCCTGCAGAGCCTCCTTGGCTCCCTCAGTTCCAGTCAGTTCCTCTGTCCAGTCCTGCCTGTCACAATCCTGTGCTGTACAGGAAAGGCGTGATCAGAGATACCAAGGGAGGCAGAAAACACTCACCTTTCCAGATCTAGAGGCCTTTATGGTAAAACATTTGTGGAAGAGGCATGTGCGACAGAAGTGGCAAGAGGCAGTGGAAGGAGCCCAGGAGCTTCTTTCAGTGCTAGAAGTGAAAAGAAGTAAAGACTTCAGTGGTCATGGAGCATGAGGATAGGTAAGGGAAAGGATGAAGATGAAACAGGTGTTTATGGTGCAGACTTGTGAGCTGGGGATTGGGCAGGTGTTGCATTTGAGCTGGGAGAAGAAACAGAAGTAACTGGATTGAGTGGACTGTGAAAAAACAGAAAATCAGCAGCACTGGGTAGTCAGTGAGAGCCTTTACAGCAGGGACCTATTTTGCTTTGCTCAGTGAGTTGAAGAGAGCAGTGAGAGATGCAATGAGGGAAGTCAGGGAGCAAGGTGGAAGGGGAAAGCTCTGAACAGATGCATCTCTTTTCGATAGGAGAGGATTGTGTAGGTGAGGAATAAACTTGCCTCAGTCTAGCTTGTTGAGTCTTGTGTTTTGTTGCCAGTCATTTAATTTTAGAAATAAACAGAATTTGGAGGAGAAATTTGACTCTGCTGGGTTTTGGTATTTCTGTTGTGGTTTTGTTTTAGCACCACATTTGGTAATTCATATCACAGAATGATCAAATCTTAGAATCCCAGATTAGAAGGGCTCTTAAGGGCCATCTGATCCAACCTTACTTGGCAAAAGCACAGCCCAGATGAGATGATTCAGTACCTTGTCCAGCCAAATCTGAAGTGTCCAAAGTTGGGGAATCCTGCAAACTACACCTATCATTGATGTTTGTAGGAAATTTCCCTTAATTTCTGTCATTACCTTGGTAGATAATTAGTACTTGGATTCTTAGTCCTAGAGGATACTCTCTAAAAGGTAGTTTTGTTCTTAGCTGAGGTTCCAGTGTAGGTATCTAAGCCAAGTAATAAAGTTTATATACATTTGAGGACTTAAAAGTGAGTTACAGCTTTATGCTGACAGCTGTCGTGACTGATATGACTCAGATATGAAGGAATAGTGATATCAAAAATAGATAGGGTTTTGTGCAAATGAGAATTTGATATGGTTTAGTCTGATAGCTGTTTTATAATGAAGTTAAAATAAATGCAGAGTTATCCAAATGTGAATAGAGTTCTTAATACTTACTTTAAGGTAGAGAGGAGGAAAATTAATTTTTAGCAGTACTTTAGGTATTGTGTATTTTTATTTTATTTTATTATAAATTAAAATTATGTAAAAACACCTACAACTTTGGACTTTATTGCCTTTTTATGTACTGCACTAAATAAGCAGAATATTTTCATTAGAAGTGCTTAGTTTAAAAAGAACCTAAAGGTGAGAGTGGAAGCTGAATATTTTCATTTTAATGGTAGTAGGAAGATTTTGCTCCCTTTATAGTCACAGTGAGCAATCCATTTCTCAGAGTCAATAGTCCTGGGATAATTCAGTGTGAAAAAAGGGGCAGAAAATAATTCCTCACATATCTTGGAGAAAGTTCTTTTTTTTTTTTTTTTTAATCTTTATTTTTAAAGAAGCCATTTTTAAAAAACAATGGGAAATAATCCATATTGTGGGGGCCGCAGCATATTTATAAATGTAACTGCTTTTGTTACCAGGGAACCTGTCTGACTCAGCTAAGCTTAGCATTTGAGCAGCTTGTTCTTTCCTCTGATTCCTGTTGTTCTCCATATGATTTTAGGCACATAATGACCTAATGTGCTTTATCAAAGCAGGAAGGGATTGTCATTTGATAAGCATACCAAATTTCTGCATCTTGTTTACACCAGGATGACAGGAGGAGGCAAACACCCTGTGAGAATTACTGGTATTTCTACCTAGCTGCACCATTGGCTCACACATCAAGGGTATGGATCAAACACATCAGGAGTGTAGATGGAGCAAGCAGGACCTTTGCAGAGCTTGGCAGATTTGGAATATCTCTAATTGTAGATAACACCTTATTTACTGTGTCCCATCTCCAGCAAAAACCAGAGACATCTCCCTGGGGACGTTTAGCTCAGTTTGAGCTGAGCTGCAGTTCAGTGCTGATTATCTCCATTAGTTGTCTTCTCCAAAGCACAGACTGCCAGTACAGTGTTAAATTTCTACTGTGTCTCTTACCTAAGATGCTCCACACATGTCTTTGGTGAGCAGACTGCAGAGCAGGGATGGGGGTCCATCCACTTTGCTGCTCTCCATTCTCCTGGATTTGGTCACAGAGCAGTGCCCCACCTCAAGATTAAAAGTACCAGTTTTTCTGCAAATTATTTCATAGCAGCAAAGCTTACCCCATGTGATCTTTGTGTTTTCCTTATATTTTTGAAACTTCTGTACCATATATCTCATAAGCCACACTGGCTTATGCTCATTTTAAGTGTGTTATAGCAGAAATCTTTTTTAAAATCTTGATAAGTTTTAGACTTTGGTGGCCACATAGCAAATCTTCCATTTTCATTCAAGTTCTTAACAGTTTTCAGTTTAAAGAACAGCTAATTTACAGTTGGTGTCCACAGAAGACTTTTAATTAAAATAGTATCACTTCAGGGTGAATCTTGAAATACAACATTGTTCAATTTTCTTTTACAGTCAGCAGACCTATATGAAAAACTGTAGATAGTTCTCTAATGGTCTCTGGTTGTTTCCATAGCAGTGTTCTTCTAATTATCTATATTTACATCTTTGTTAGCAGTACAATAGCTTCAATAACTTCTTTTTTTTAAGACACTATTAGAAATACTTCCATTGTCCATTTTGGTTTTAGAACATTACAGGAAAACAGATGTTTTTTGAGGCCAGGTGTGCAGTGCCTGATCAAAAACCGTAAGAAAGCTTAGAAACCTGAACAGTCACCTGGAAATGTAGCTGATCACCTTTTGCTGCTCAGAACTTCATTCCTTTTGAAAAATAACTTTTCCTGTTGTCTTTACCAAGCACCTGCCAAATATTGTATTCTGCAGTGGCCTCTCTGCTGAATTGTAGAAAATGTCTCTGAGGAAGTCTTCCCTGTCAGATGTCTCCTAAAGCTTTTAACCAGGCTTTCTCCAAAACTTAAAGGAATCTGTCTCATTTTCCTTTCAATTTTGTCTCTCTCTGACATCCTCCTACAGTCATTTCAACTTAAGTTATGCAATTAACCCCATGCAGTAAATCTCTAAAGAGAATAGAGTTATATTCCACAACATTGTAAATCTGGAGGAGATTTCCAGAAAATTCTGGTAAGGACTTTACCTCAAAACTTTATCAACCTGTAAAAAAAATTTGTCTGCCTACCCTGTTTTCAGGCCCTGTGCTTTGCTTAGCCATACTGAGATTTATAATATGAGGCCTTTGGCTGACAAGCTCCTGCTGTTGGCATAGCCAGTAAAGCCTTTCCAGAAGCTTTCTTCCTCTCAGGTTATTTCCATGCTGAGCTTGCAAGTACAAAAGCAGTGATCTGGGCTAATTTCAGGATTTGGAGATCAAAGTCCCCTTCCTTGATTATTTTGGATATGCAATTCAGTGCAGTCTAACAATGGAGCAAGAGAGGCTTTTTGAATTTATTACTTTCTTTGACTTTTCAGTTGCTTTAAAAGACTGAGTTCCTTCAAGTTGAATTCTACTCTGAAATTAACAAAGTTTAATTAACACTTGAACTGCTTTTTGTTGCTCTGCAATGGTTTCGTTGACTCAGCCTATTGAAACAAAATAGGGGATAGGTGGTCACCTGAAGGAGCAAATGAAATGACTGGGCTGAGTCCCTTTATGAGTGGACTGTCTTGGGAAGATGCAGGGAGAGCTGGAAAATGTGTGTATGAGGACCGAGCTGAGGGGTGGGTTGCAAACTCAGATCAGGCTCTGATATCCAGCAGGATCTCTGGCCTGAGACTGGACGTTTCTGGGGCCAGTATAAAGGAGCTTCAATGGAAATGAAAATGAAAATTCACATGGGATCATATTAAAGTATGAAGATATTTTGGAAATTTAGAGCTTGGAGAAACAGAAAATATGTTTTGTGTACTATCATTATGAATCTAAGTCAGTCATGGACACTTATTTAATTTAGTGTAGAAATTTCAGCTTGTAAACAGTACAACCTGCAGTAATGGCTTTATTACTGGAAGATCTTTTTCTGAAATTGAAGGCTAGACTTCAAAATTACAGCTTTGCAAAATGACTGTGTTGTGCCCCATTGGTATTGGTGACTTATGTCGATCATCCCAGCAATCACCACATTAAAGTAGGGCATGATGTACAGGGAGAGAGGTTAAAAATTAAATAATAAATGCTCTTGTCTTCAAACTAGAGGATTTTACCAAAGTCTGGTGAGGAATGTGAGATTCCTATAGTCTACAAATTCCAGCAGGCATTAACACTTGGCAGGATGAGGTCCAAACTGGTGGTGAAAGTGCTTTTACTGGTAAAACTTAATACCAAATATGGTAAATAATTTTGAATTGAAAATCTTGGTGATTTATGTGCAATTTACCCATGAGGCAAAAGGTGCTTGTTCTTTGCCATGTGTTATTGTGATGCATGTGCATCTCTGTAAAACATTGTATGTAATAATGGAACTAAGAACTTGTTTGCCTTTGCCTTGCCTTGTACTGCAGTGAAGCTCCTTGTAACCCTTTGCCTTTATACATGGAGAAAGAAACATCTTAGTTACTGGAAATTGATTTAAACCCCAGTGAAAACCCAGTAAGGGAAAAATAATTTTAAAGGATCAAGTACATACACATTTCTTGAATTAAACTGACCATACTGTATGAAATTACCAGTTTTGGTTACTCTCTTCCTTTAATTTTCTTACATCTGAGCTTGGCTTGTAAAATAAATTCATTAGAATAGTTTTCTCACCACATGTTAGCCATTTTAAATTGACAGCAACATCATTGCAGTTTATCTTCAATACACGTTCCCTCATCAGAGTTGTTCTGCTGCTGATAGGTAAAATTAAGTTGTATCCAAACTCTTTTTAAACTGTTCACTCATTTTCAAACCTTTTACATGTAATTAATAGTCACTGTACCATAAGAAACCTTCAAAACTTAGCTTGTGAGTCATGGACCGTGGCCGTGCTTGAGAATGCTGAGAAGTAAATAACTCCAGTAAACATTTAATTTAGATTTAGTAATTGATACAGAAATGTTTAGGGATGTTAAGCTGTATAGTGCAGGAAGGAAAAGCTATTAACTGAAGTAATGCAGTTAGTTTAGAAGAAATTAAGATCTGTAAATGTGAATATTAATTGAAGTTCTGATTTCCAATTCTAAACTAAACTAATTAGGTTGTTATTTAAATGCTTGAAAAATTTCATCATATTATATAACTTAGGTTTTGAAATTTTATGGAATAAATGTAGTTTTTAAAAAATAAACTTGCTATAATAAAATACTGGGTTACTAATGTGTAAGAGGGTGGTGGGTGCAGTAAAATTCCTTTCTGCACATTCCAAAGTACATTCTATTGTTTTCTCAAATCCACAAATAGACCTGAATGTATCTTGAGGCATGAACCCCAACTTTAGTAAGAAAATACCTGAGCCCTGGTTTCATTTTTGAAGAAACCTAAGAGCTTTAGGACTCTTTATAATTTCAGCTGCTCAACACTATTCATCTGAGAAGTAAAGACAGAGGAGAGAAATTTTCCTGTTTTCAGGATTGGTTGATAAAGTGAAGTAAAGAGGTATGGAATGGATTTTTCAGATAGCAGGGTCTTAAGAGAAAGAAAGAAAGAAAGAAACAGCAAACACACGGGCTGTAGGGACGTGGAGAGTCAGAAGGCTCAGTAGATATTATCCAAGTTGCTTCTGGTTTTCCACTCCCTTCACTGAAAGGAAGGTCAAGCCAGACCAGGGCAGTGGTTGAGGGTGGGAATATTAAGGTCTTTTAAAGTAAGAAGACAGCTTTAGAATGGGTTCCTAACACAGATTTCAAACCTGAAATGGTTTTGGCTGCTGAGACTCATTCCCCTAACACATCTGTCCCTGGCTGTTGCTACTCCCTTTAATATTCTCTTTGTGCTCATGCAGGATGTATTTCATGGACACACAAATTAACATTTGCTTCCTGAGAAGAGAGAAGCATCATCTAACTCACCTGTCTGATTAACTGTGCTTTACTCCAGATCTACCCTCTCCTTTATTTAATGGATCCAGGCTTCCAAGCGTGCCAAATTGTAATGCACAACTTCATTTGGTGATGGGTTGTTCATTCTTAGAAGTCCTGTTGATTTCTTCAAGAGTTTCTCCAGGAATTAGTGGAGGACATAAACTGATTTATACAAGCTGAGTCTCCCCATGCATATTTGCTTAGAGAGTTAATGTCAGGTTTTGGGACACCTTACAACCATTAGTACTTAAAACTGGAGTTCATAAATTCTTTCTTATATTTTACTTCTCAACCATTATTCTAACAATGGAGTGTTAAGAGCTGCAGATATATCAGTAACTGCTATTCCATGCAGTTGTTCTCATCCTGTAGTGTCCTACAGAACACTATAAAATACTTTTAATTTCTAGAGATTGAGAAAAGCATTAAAAACAGAATTTAGGTGGAGAGGAAGCACTCCAGACCTACAACTGGTCAAATAATACATGTTAACTATTCCTGATGTTAATAGACCAGAGCCAGAGGGACTCCATTGATTTCAGTGAAGTCATTTAGCTAAAGATGACCTATGTTCATTAAAAAAACAGAAAATCGCACAATAGATTTTTTTCTTGCCTACAGTCACTTTGTTACTGCAAGGTAGTTCATTCTACTGAACTGGGATCCAGACCCTCAATATCTCACTGCTTAGTGGTCTTGAATCTTGACTTTTAGTTCAAGCTATTTAATATACTCCATGAAATCTAGTTCTTAATTGAAGTTTGCATTTCAAACATTTGCAGAATTTGTGTATATTTCTTAATGTGTATATTTTTAATAAATGAGTGCCAATGCCTTCATGCATCTTGCACTAGTGCCAACAAGGAGCAGTTGTTAATATTCCCTAACTACACTCAGAAAACATGAAGGTGTGGCTTGCCGTTTGTGCATGGAGGTTTGAATTAAGAAAGAGCTCTGTGAATATCAAAGAGAACTGGAGAGGAATAAAAGAATTTGGAGCTGGAAACATCTTTTCTCTTGTGCTCTTCTGTTTTTATTATCAATACATGCACTCATTATTTTTGCAGATACATTAAAAACAAGTGTACAAATATTTGAATATTATATGAATTTCTGCATTTGCAAATCCTGAATGATTCTTCTTCACTGCAGTGTATGTGTTCCTGGGTGTGTAAAAAGAGCGAATTTGGTACAGATACAATGTAGAGATAGTTGTGAATGAGTCTTCTTATCTGGATTTTTTTATTTGTATGTAGAGTACTGTACTAGTTTGAAAACAAACCAGTGGGAGGCACCAAGTCAGAATAACAATATAATAGGGAAGTAAAAGGAAAAAAACCCAAACCACTAATCCAAACGGACAGAGTCAGGATACAAACCTGACACTCTGTTAATCAGGGTGGTGGTGGCAGTCCGATGAAGTGGTGGCTGCAGTCCTCCTGAAGTGATGGATGTGGTTCTGTTGAAGCAGTGATCCTGTAGAAAAGGTCTGCTCCTCCTCAGAAGGTCCAGTGGTGTCTGTGTAGCTCCTGTCCTCTGGGAATGCAGTGGAAAGGTGTCTGTGCTGTTCAGAATCTCAGATTATATGCAGGATGGAATGCTCGGTTCCTCTTCCTGGGTGGAGCATCTCACAGTGGGATGATGAGTCATGAGGCCAGGTGTTGATGGGCCATTAACAGAAAGGTAGGGAGGAAGCCAGGAAAACACTGCCCACCTGGATTCAACAGCTCATGAACATGGAAATAGAATATACTGCAACCCAGAACAAGTACTCAAAGATATTCCTTGATCTAGTTTTCACAGGAATGGAGGTTTTTCCCCAGTATGGGAGCAGTTCCAGGCAAGGCACACATTTCTGTCTCTTACTCAAAGTTGGCAGAAATGGCAAAGTTCCCAACATCCAATCCTTTTGGTCCTGAGTTTTCTGAACAATCTGGAATTCTTGGATAGCTCAAGTAATACTATTTTGATAATGTCTGGTGAAAGATTTTCTTTCCAACATTGGACCATTCTTGCAAATATTTCACCTTCTACCAGCTTGATACAAGTAAAGCCACAGGTCTTGGATGGAGCCACACAATGTCATTGAAGGTTGGTCCTTAGAAGCTGCTCTGTAGCAAACAGAGGTGTGTATTCATAGCTCTTTCTTGCTTTGAATAGGGATTCCATTGGTTTGTACTAAGATGTGAAAGCACTGAAAGAACACTGATGAAAGGAGCCTGCTTAATTAAATTTAATTTAATTTGTGCAGAGCAGGCACCACAAGAATGTAAACAGTGCCTTCTGAAAAGGAGGGTGAAATGCTGTGGTACTACTTGATGCAAATAGTAAGCAACAGGAGAGCACATTAGGTAAAATGCTTCTGGCCTGAAAAATATTTGTTCTCTGGTGTGCAGGCCTGGAAGCACACCTATGTCTGATCTCATTTCCTGGCTGAATGGGGTGCTTGGCCAAAGAGTTAGGTGAAAGTGCAGATTTTGGCAATTATAGTACCAGAGTGAAAACAGACCAAGTATTTCTACCAGAGGGTAGAATGCTGTCCTAGCTTGAACCTTTCTAAAGTGCAAGGAATGTTTCCTGGAAAATGTTAAATACTGTTTTAAATTGTGTTTTGCATGAAGGAAGCAACATTTTCTCAGGGGACAAGAAACCCTATTTCACTGAGCACTTGGAAGTATTAGGAGCAGTAATATGCTGTATTTGATGGTGCATCTACCTTGATGTAAATAACCTGGATGTGTGCAATTTATACCTGACAAATCCTGTACTGGTGCATTGATCAGAACATGCTCTATTTTCTGTGAAGTAAAGGTGGTTTGTGTTCCTCAAGGCCATGGCATGCTTTTGAGGTCTAGGACTGTGACCTGGTTTTGTCTGGGGCAAACTAAATTGTTTTCTCAGTAACTGGCGAGTGAGTGAGTGAGTGGTTGTGTGGGATTTGGTACTCAGTTGCCATCTGGGGTTCAACCACTGTGGACTGCTCATAGGAGTGTGTTCTTGTATCACCCAAGTACCCTTTTCCCTGAGCTAGGTTACTTCCTACACACTGATGGATTCAAAGCCATTTTAAATCCCCTCTGTGTTAGTGCAGCCTAAAGGGGAGCTAAGTGGGCTTTGAACATCTGCTGAAATACAGCTCATACAGCTGTGTCCTACCAGGTGAGTTCCTGCTTCTTTCTGCTGCCCTGCTGGGTGAGCTTTCTGTCTGCCTGGCTGGGTGTGTGTGAGTGCAGGGAACTGCTCCCAGCCACACTCGGGCCACTGGTTCTGTCTCACTCTCCTGGAAACGGAGGATTTCCTGTTGTCTTTGGAAATCTGTATTCTTCCCATAGTTACCCCAGGCCTCTAAAATTGACCTTGGCCATTAGGAAATTCCCCTGGACTCTTTCTGGAGCAGTAATCTCCATGCTTTTATAGCTGCTGCACAGTGGATAATTTCCCAAAATGAGAGGCTTGTAAGTCTTGTACTGGGAGGCAGAAACATAGACCTGGCTGCTAATTCTTCTCTGGATGTACAGAGTAGTGGTGGACATAAATCCCATTAGCAGTAATAAAACTGAAATGTGTAAATCCCTGCTATGCTGTTGGGAGCATTAATTTCCCAGTTTCCCTAACCTTCCTGCTTCACTAAAATCTTGAAATTTCTCTTCAGGTTGCCCACCTGCAACCTCCCATATACCTTGTGTATTTCTGTGATGTCCTTTCTTGTGATATGACAACTACTGTGAATTATTCTACCTTCATTTTGCAGACTTTTGTATTCCTAAGTTTTTGTATTGTTCAAATAAACTCAATTTACTTTTAATCTCCATCTCCATTTGCACATGTGGGCATCTTTTGTGATTGTAATTTTATTAAACTGCTGTTGTAATATAATTCAGTAATGCAGTGAAGACACTGTCTGTCTACTCAGAAATGGGTAGCCCAGTTCTGTGCCAAATACATTCTCACAGGGCCATCACTCAGCAGGGCCCTGGTTACATCCTCTTGTTCAGGGCCTGGTCATCTGGGCCTGTTCCACATCTCTTACTTGCAGTAGTTCCTAATGTTTTCTGTTGTCCATCTGTATGTTGGATCATTTCCCCCCCCCCCCAAGTCTGTTCTTCAGCTTCCTTATCAACATACCATGTTGGTTATACATTAAATATAAACAAAGATGCCAGAAAAAAATTCAATTATTCTTCCTCTTTTTGAATTAACCGTACAATTCCAGTGTATATTGTTGCACAATAATTTAAACAGTCATCAGTAGCTAGGGAGAGAAAAACATAAAACTACAATGGATGGGGTTGTCTGAGCATCTTGAAGTTAAAAATCATCACATACAACAATCTTTGCTAATAGTGTTATTTTAGGTGCTAAACAAGGCTTGCAAGCCTTCTTCCAAGCAGTTCAGTATCTCAAATTGCTTGAACTCAAAAGATTTCACTTCTCGTCATGGTCTGTTTTGCACTTTTGTTTAAGTTCTGTGTTTGCAAAAGGAGCTGGCTGCTGATTTTGCTAGTCCCAGAGTCCTAAAATTGTGTTTGCACAGTGTGTCACAGCACTTTGTAAGGCTGAACTATCTAAAAGTTACAACTTGCCCTTTTTTCACAAACAGTGTCTCAGAAATTGGAAAATCTGAACTACGCTATCAGCTAAATATGCAGAGCCTAAAAGCACCAATGGAAATTTTCCACAGATGCACATTGGTCCTAAAAAAAAAAGTTTCTGAACTAGGGGTCTATTTCAATAAAAGGGCAGAGGACATCCTGGCTGAATTTAAACTTGTGGCTTCTCTTGATAAAGGAAAGTACTGAGAAAAATAGGGGAAAACCAGCTTCAGCATTCAGGTTTTTAGATCAAGTACATTGCTGTTGATGGCCAGTATGATATAAATGGCATAAAAGTAATTTAAATGGCTGTTGCTGATTTCTCCAAATCTCTTAGAAAATGAGAGAAGGGCAGCAAATTACAGTGCTATAAAACAATTTCTAGCTTTTCTGAAGTTTATTTTTTGGAAGAAGAAGAAACACGAAGTCTGTCCATTCATTCTTCAATACAGTCTCATTGTACATGCAGGAACAGCATATATGGTAGTGTGTGATGATGATACAACTTCACATGGTGTAAAATGGTAGCTGGCCTGGAAAACCATCAAAGAAATGTGAAAAAATCAAGTTTCCCTACCAATATGATATATCTAAAAAGAGACTTCAAAAAAATCTTCAGAGTCACATTTTGCATATTTTTATCCTTTGTATCTCTGTTTTTCTGTTTTATTTGCATTTTATACAGTGCCTCATCTTTTGCTTTCACCTTATCTTAATGTTCTTAAACGCAGTTGCTTCATGGTTATATGAAAGGCTGAACAAATTTCCCACTGCAGTTTCTTGTCAGTGTCTGTAGTTCAGAGTCAGCAAAACCTTCCTCATTGCAGCTGCATTGACTGATTCAATTTGAATGCATCTCTTTTCCATGTGTGAACTGTATCACCAATATGCAGAAGGTCAGCTCACTAAAGCAAGGAATATTAACGGTGCGTTTCAATTCTTTTTTGCATTTTGCATCTAAATGACAAATCACTGTTGATGCATCACTTCATAGTCACATCTAATGTGTTTTCTCTGTATTACATCTAACCTGAAGGCCACTTGTCTCTGTTAGCAAGTATTAAACAATCAGGGATGAGTTTGGTCTGCCCACCTTTCCCTCCACAACTGCAAGTTCATACTAAAAGCATCTTTATTAACCTCAGCACATAAACCCCAACACTTTAATTCTTGCTGATCAGTGATATTCATATCAAGTTTTTGACTAAGAGGCAAAAAATCCAAATGGAACTTCTGTCCTATGCAAAAACCACTCATATTTGAAGAAGGAAACTTCTCGGAAGAGAAGCAGTGATTTGTCAAAGAGGGAGTGCTGAATGCTCTCTGTCAGCCCAGCAGGAGCCGTCTCCTTCAATAAAGAATTCAAAGTAGTGCAGTGCAGTGGAGACACTCTGAGCAAGCTGCAAGAGGGAATTTTCAGTGCCATTCTACAGCTCTTTGTAAATCAATTAAAAGTAGAAAGCAGTCTAATCTTTCCATTCTGAAATATCTTGAAGTATTTTTACCACATCTTTTTCTGACTGTTCTATAGAAAACTGGATATGACTGTCATACTAAAAAAAACCCAAAACAACTGCCTACAAGTTTTCTCCAGGGGTATTTCAAAGAGCTAATCCTAATATCAGATCGAAAAAGCTCTGGTCGACAATTTTAATGTTTTTAAATGTAAATTGAGTCGTTGAAATAATTTAACTTTATCTGATTACTAATGTTATAATAAGGAATATGAAAAAACTAAGAATTCAATTTCTTTACACCTTTCTTTTAGAATAGCTTTTACTTTCAGAATATATGTTCCTTTAAATATCCTTAATTATCAATAGTAAAAAATGGACTTTCCTGAACATTACAGGCGGCCTCAACAGCTGTGAAATAATGGTAGTTGTTGCATTGTTTTGCAATAAAAAAGTGGCTTATCGTTTTATTGCAAGTAGTTATTTTAAAGAAAAAAACACTTGCATTACCAAAACTCCTGTTATTTTTTCTTGGGTCTCTGTAGATTTTTTATCTCTTCAATCCTTTTCATTTATTTCTTTAGCAAAAATACATGTCCCAATGGCTTAGAACATATTTTTTTGTTCTTCACTTCCTACATTGTAGCTCTTGTCCTTTTGTTTTATCGGTTCATTTTTCTTGTGTCTCACATATTATTTTTATTGAAAAAGAACACATCTTTGTAATGAGTTATATCTTCTTTCACTAGCAACTAATATCACCCTGTGCTCACTCCAACCTTCACATTTAAAGACAATGAATCTGCTTCACTTTTGTTCTACAAATAGAGAAACTAAATCTTAATTATTTTTTTCAAGTTACTGTGTCTCTATCTAGCCATGCATATGAATGTTACTGATCACCAAATATGTACTATTGAATTTGTTTTTAATCTCAAATTGTATTCTTCAGAATAAATACAACATCTGAAATAATTAACTTGTGTTTATGTGGACACATGTCAAATGCTGAGATACCTGTTTTATTGATCTTGGTTTCCTTCAATCTTGAATTTCTGATTTATGACACTACACTGGAGCTATGCAAGCTTATGTTTTCCTTTTATGCCTTCCTTATTCAGGGTGGATTCCCAAAGTTAACATGCAAGTGTCAGGCATGAAATTTTTACAATCCTCCTGTATTCCTTTCTTCATGAATTTGTAGCATGCTATAAAAGCCAAGCTGCTTAAAAGGATTTTATATTTTAGCCAAGCTTTCACCTCCTAAGTGTATAAGCCTTTATAAATATATCCTTAAATTTGCTGCTGAAAACAGTTCATAATAAGAAAACTATCTACATTTTTTCTTCCATAGCAGTGTTACTACTTCCTTTAAAATAAATTGCTTTGAGAGGAATTTTTGAAGACAAAGTCTAGAAGAAATTGCACTACATCAAGCTAAATAAATCTGTCTAAAAATATCTAAAGTCTAATACTACATTAAAGAGTCTATTTATCTCCAAACAAGAGCATCTAGTTTTGAAATGGAAAGTTTTCCAGAATCCTCTGTAGCAAAGTGAATACAAACTCACAAGATCATTTGAAATTTTTGATCCATATGAAAAGAAGAATGTTGAGTCAGGCAAATTTCACCTGACCACATTAAGGTGTTCTGAGCTGCAGCACTGTATCTATGTAGAAGTGCAGTTCATATACCCAATTCAGAAGGAGGTTTTGGTGAGCCAGTAGCTTATTTTGTAGCTTTTTTAACCTGTGGAATTTATGGAACGGCCATGGTCAAAACATGCCAATTTGACAAGTCAAGGAAATACACAATCGGTATTTCTCTGGAGAATAAAGGGTGTTGTTGGATTTCCCCCTCAGCTATTTCAAGATATTCTTATCATTTCTGAGGTGGGCTGTGTCATGGCTAAGTCATGCCATGGCATTATGCTTGTGCTGTGAAATGCACGTGGTGCCCTGCTGGGAACAACGTTGATGTCCTTGGTACTACAAAGCAATACACAGGTCATGCAGAAAACTGGGGCTTGCACTTAAGCTGCATATGGAAAATGGACAGAAGTTTAAAATGTCACACTTTGGTGAATTTTTTTTAGTTGTATAGGTTTTTACTCTAGCAGATTTAATGTGTCTATTTATATTAGCTATAGATAAGAACTTTCCAGAGAAATTTTGATGCTCCCTACTTGATCCTTCTCCAGCTTCTGCCTTCGGAGCCTTTTTCATTATTCCCTTCTCCTGGAAAAGAAATACTTGCTACTTCATACTTCTCATTACCTCCAATAAAACATTCTTTTTTCAGTCTTCCCTACAGAGTTTCCTTGCCAGTGGGTACTCAACTACACCCACCTTTGCCTGAACTGCTGGCACCAGCTTCTGCAGAACTTGAGGACAGATGGTATATTTTATCTGGTTTTTGAGTGTTTTCAGAAACATTTATGGGCCTCTGTCAAGTTAGTAAAATGTTTATTATTAATACTGCATTGGTTTTACCTTCTTTCCAACAGAAGAATATTGCAAAAGGTGTTTTTCTTGTTTTGGTACTATTGGAATCGGGGGATTACAGAAAAATCAAAACGATTTAATGAGAATTATTTAGGTTTTCACCTTTTTTATAATTTCCTTCATTTCTTGGCTTTTGCTCCTGCTCAGGCGGACTTCTTACTTTAATCGGATTGCTCTGCCCATCCCAATTATGTTTTGTGCTTTGCACTGTGCCTCTTAGCAGCACTTCATTCCAGGAGGGGATAACTGGGAACATTTCTGAAAATGGAAAAACTGAACAATAAGCAGCTAATGTGTTGGGTCTGGATGCTTCCTAGGAGTTCCAGGGAAACTGGCTGCAGCACAGGTCCAGCAGAAGTTGAATACATCATTTTATGTCCCAGGGTAAGGTCCCCAGGAATCTTAAGTCATTCTTAGACTATGTATAGCTTTTATCCTGTGACAAAGGGGATTATTTTTGCACAGACGTCCTTTGCCTTGCATGGAAGGAAGAAAAACTGCTTACTGTGGTCAGAACACTATTCTGCTTTTACATGGAAAGCAAGCTATATACTTTTTCTGGCATTATTTCCTTTTCCTCTGAGGAACTCGCATTTTATAGAGACAGCAGTCAACAGGGAGGCCATGCTGCTCTGCAGTTTGCTGCCATTAACAAACTCAAGGGCAGCAGTAGTCCAGAGCCTCTGGACAGGCAGTTCTTCACTCTTGCAGGCCAAATGAATTGTGAAGGCAGAGTCTAGCTTAGTCTCCATGGAGAAGGATGGCAAATTGTGTATTCTTGCACAACATATGTTTAGGGGTTCTTTTTTCCTTTTTCTATCAGGCTTTTTCCTTCCATCTATGACCTCAAGCAGGCTGCTCCTTTGTCTCAAACCACCATTTGGCTACATCCTCACTCTTTCCTTCAAAGCGCCTGCTTTGATCTCCCTCAGCAGAGTGCCAGCAAAGCTGACAAAGGCAGAGGTTTGCCTTTTCATCTGCTTGCTAGATTCTTAGTCAAGAGCGGCAGAGAAACATTGTGCAACCTGTCAGTGCAATTTAAAAAAAACATATTATTCTAAGTTGCCACAGAGGGCTTGTTCAGTGGAGCAGAAGTCCTCCAAGAACCAGTTCTCTGGGGCTGTACCCCTCTTTCGTGTCAGAGGAAGACATTGCTACGGCTTCCCCCACAAATGTTGCAGGGTATAAAATTAGCCTGCTGATCTTAGGAGAACTGCTCAAAATAAAGCAGTTATTTCCAGTTTGATGAAGTTCCACTCTATTTAGCTTATCACAAAAATATCAATTTTCACATTTGATCATCTCTGTAAAGAGAAACGATTTACTGAGGGTCATCTCATGCTCTGGCAGTCCAGCTCACAGAAAACCCCTCTCAGCATCTTCTGCCAAACTGAAGAAGGTGAAGAGTCAGTCACGTCTTTATATTAATATTTTTTTAGCATAACATCTGCCCCTCTTGGTTTTCACTCTGTGATCAAAATTCCCTCAATTCTGAGTAAAAGCTTAGTAAGGACATTGGGGTATTGCCTGTGGGTGCTTGGAGACTCTGCTGGCATCAGGCGTGGGATGAGTTGCTCTGAGATGAGCTCGTTCCCTGGTATTTCCTCCTGTCAGAGCCACAGATGTGCTCCATTTCATTAGGTGTAGCTGTGGGCATACTGCCATCCAGCTCTGCGGCTGACTTTATCCCACTACTGCTGAAGGCCAAATAATCATAATCATTTCAAGTTGATAGCACAGTATATTTCCTCAGGGAATGCTATTCAAATTAAATCAGTCATACCAACAATAATTTTATAATTATATAAAGGGAGTCCTCTACTTCAGTAATTTTTCTGAAAAAACTGTGCATGCTATCAAATGGTTATTGCTTCTTCCAGAGTTTTTTCTCCCCACAAATCTTGATATTCTCTGCCTTCTTTTATGTGAAAAAAATTGTTATTCTGATAATTAGCATGCTTAAGTGCAATCAGTGTCAAAATAAAAACAAATGTAAATTTCAGAATTTATCTCTGATGTAGGCACTGGCTGCCACAAGACGATTTTCTGTTGTTGATGGCAATAAGTCATTGATTAGCCTCATTTTGAAAGCACTGAAGGCCAGATTAATTATTCCAGTCACACTCAATGGAGAATGACATTTCCTTGTGAGACTACCATGACTGATATTTATTGGTCAGTCTCAGGCTCTGCAGCTCCAAGTTCAGCAAGGAGCTCTATTTTGAATGTCCAGAGTAATTTCCTGGTGTCACTTGAATGCTTGTAGGAGCAGATGGGCATAAAGCCTGGAGAAAAACTGAGCCTGAGGTAGTAAGCTGGGTCACAGAGTCAGAGAATCATGGAATTGTTTGGGTTGGAAGGGACCCTAAGGCCTCTCTAGTTTCAGGGATCGGGAGTGAGGCGTGACAGATGATCTCTTTGCAAGTGGGTTATTCAAATATAATGCTGCTCCTGCCTTTTTGTATTAATCTTCCCATTTTCTACAGCAGAGCACTAATTAGAGTAGAAAATAACCTTATTTCTTCTACTGCAAGCAGATTGCTGAACATTTATGGTGCTCTGAGTTAGATAAGGAAAGCCAGTTTAGGAGCAGGATGAGGCCTCTTTTTTAGACTAGATCAAATTGATTGCGAAAAAACTAGAGCTAATGTGCTCCACCTTTTTAGAATAGGATGATTTATATCTCCTTTATGCACAGGAGATAAAATGTTCTGCTTCTTATACTCTCCACAGAAATGAAACAGAACTAAAAATAAGTCCTAATGCAGACAAGTTTAAAATAGAGCTCACAGCAGACAAGTATTCATGAGCAAATGAGTTAGTGATTTCTGACTGGTTGGGGCATATACCGAAATATTAAACATAACCTTTCCTAAGTGTGTGTGGTTTTATTCCATTACTAGCAATGAGTAGAATCAAATGGCAGGAATTGTGAAATCCTTCCCTGGATGAGGCTGAATCAGTGTTTGAGACATAACTTCAGTAGTGTGAAGGTGAACTTTGTATGTCACTTCATCACTCATTTTCCTGACTCTCAACTACTTACATGTATATATATGCAGCAACTGATTACTTTAAGGTGATCAGGAAAGTTTTCACAAGAGAAGTGAACTCTGAACAGTCAAAATCTAGTAATGAATTTGATTTTCAGTCACAGGAGACTTCTGGATTTTATGCTTGTCTAAGTTTATCACAAGTATTCCTGTTATCGTCAAGGTCTAGTGAAAAGCTCAAGTTCAGGAGATTTCTGGTGGGTAGGATAACAATGAAATTCTTGATTCTAGCTGTGACTGTGGCTTTTTTTCTGGTAGGGTTTTTTTTGTCCATCTTTAGAAAATAATTTAAAACTCAAATGAACACTTCTGCTGTCAGAGAGAGATAAAACTGATGTAAAGTTTCTATCATAGTATCCCATTCTCAGTTTGGCAGTTCCTGAGAAATAAAATACTGGGTTATATTGTAATCAGTCACTGATATGTTTTGGGGGCTAGGGTTCTGCAAACAATTTCCACAATTAAGTTCGCCTGTCCATTTCTGCTGATCTAGAAAGAAATGCTTCAGCTCATTTCAGTTTTGCTGCTCAGGAATGTTCACCCTTTGCCTCTCATCAAAGAAGAAAAAGATCTTTTCCATCATTAATTTCCACATCTCCCCAAAATTAAATAAAATTACTTGTCCACTGAAATATATGAGTCTCATTCCTAGCAACTGATTCGTCAAAGTGCATGTTGCTACTTCTCATGTATTATCTCCTTCCATCACAAACCACATTAACATAGCATATTGATGTAATTAGTCTTTTAACACCTACAGAGACTCTGCACGTCACACTGTGCCTCATCAGTGGAATAAAGTTAACAGGGAGAGCTGTATTGAAGACCATGTGCATGCTGTATATACTTGATCTAATAGTCTACTTTTTGTGCTAATTTTTGGCCCTTGAATTTACATCTGGCCACAGCCCGTGGCTGCACCTTAGCAGTCCTGCATAGCTGTAGGCAAGGGCAGTGCTCAGCTCTCATTGTGAAGGTGGTGCCTTTTTCTTCTGGTTTTTTGGTAACATATCATGGGGTTGTCTTTTTCTGCTGCTGCTGACTGGAAATAACAATGTTGGAAGAGAAGCTGTCACTCACCTTCTGTGGGATTTGCCCCAAATAGCATAGGGCCGTCCATGCATCAGTGAGCAGTGGCCACAGTCATGTCAGGAGATGTCTGTTGCCTTAGACTGTCATTGCAAACTTGCCTTGTTATTCATGAAATGCACTAATTAGGCATTCTCTTAATTACAGTGATTACAGTTTCCTCATCTTAGTGATCTTCCTGTGATTCAACTTGTGTGACATCAGTTTATTGCTTCTACTGATGAAGCATGTGAAATGCTTTCTTTTAAATTTTGAGTATTAGTCTAGAAGTACAGATTTCACAGTGTTTCCTTTCCCCAGGACAGTGATTTGACCTAAACATTGGAGCCTCTGTTGTCATTATAGAGATATTGTTTCCTTCTTTGACCGTGTTTGGCCATGAAGTTTTTGATCAAAATTTCAGTGTCACTAGAAAAATGATCATTTCACTCAGCTGGGATTCTCTTGCACAACAGTTTTTCCACAGTCAAACCCCTTTACTTCTTTCTCCCCAGGGCATGCTACCAGCATTTGTTCAGTCTGCCTTTGTCATTTAATAAACTAATTTATATTCTCTAATATAATTTCTTCCTCTTTGGTATTTTCAACTCCTATTTGCCCCAGCTCTACACCTCAACATAATGAATGTGGTTTTTTTCCTTTCTTTCTCCTTTTTTTTTCTGGTCTTATTTTTATCATATTAGTAATGGGGGCAAAAGAGGTTGTGCAATAGTGCTTCTACTGATTAAATTAGAACTAGAGTATCTACTGCTTAGGGCAACCTTTAGCAGCTTGATAATGTGATAAACTGGAAACAGACAGACCAGTAAAACTTCCTTCTTTGCCTAAATTCTGTTTTCCACATACATTAACTACGTCATTACTATCCTCCGTGCTGGCAGCAGTGCTTAGCATTAATCCAAATTAAAGAATTCATGAGACAATGAAATAGTGACAAGCTTGGACTAGACTATGACCAACATCATGTGAATTTATAGGAGAAAGAAATGCAGCTATGAATAAATAGCCTTTCAGGACTTAAATTCTGCCCTCACCACCTTGTCTCTGGACACTTTAATACTGCTCTTTGAGACCAGCCTTTAAAGTCTGTTTTTCAAATGACCGGTTTTTCAATTTTTAAAAATTACTTTTATTAACATTGTTGATATTGATAACACAGTTCACAGAAGTCTCCCAGGTAAGAATGCAAAGGCACACAAATCACATCCTCTCTGAGTTGCTAAAGACTGGGGCCCATTTAATGGGACATTTAATGTCAGATGACAGGAAAGAAGTTATCAAGTGGGAATAGTGTTTCAATTATTCTCTAAGTATTATAATTAAACAATAACTGCAACATATGCTGGTTATTTGCCACTTTTACTTACTAGACTTGTATATAGTAAAGCAATGTCATTGCCCAAATATATCAGTCTGCAGAAAATGAATGAAGCAATTGGCAGATTAATGTCAGGCTGACTGACCTGCACCTGCTCCTGGGAGCTAACATACTCTGTTTGGAATTTTTGATTTAAGGAAAGGAAGTTCTGGTTTTGGATCAAGTCTTTAAGGGGATCTCCCACTGTTGCAGTGAAACCTCTGCCATTAAAACAGTGCTGCTGCTTTACAGAGCTGGGATGTGACCCTACAAGCCTTTGTTCCTGGTCCTAAGGAATAAATAAGCAATTAAAATATGCAATTGTCGTGTGCAAAATTATAGGTTATAAAAAAACTGTTTTGAGAACACTGGAATATGCAGTAGATATTTGAAGTACATCATCAGTGTCAATGAACAAAAAAGCTCAGGAGGAAATTTGGCATTTTGTCAAAATCCAAGTTATTAAAATACCATTCTGATTTTGACCTTTTGATTTCTTCATTAGATTCATGCAAATCAGTTCAGTTTCAAAGCCAGTATTTTGAAATTAAGAATGTCAGCAGCTCAAAATGAAATGTTTTCACTAAAATTTGTGTAACTTGTTTTGGTATTGTTGACTGGTACTTTGGAACCTTTTTTAATTATTCATGTTCACTCCATTTTGGACCCTGCAAAAGTTTACATCCTGAAATTCTTTGAAGACTAAAAATTTCTTTGCCCAAAATCCTGCATACTGGATATTATGTCTGGCCCCTCCTGTGGTACTAAAACCTATCTAAATATACAGAAAGATTATTTGTCTTTAGTCTCACATAATTTGAGATTTTCAATGCTCAGCCTTCCTGAGTGGCAGTTGATCTGTGTTTGCTGGGCTTTTGGAGGCTCTTCTATATTAGAGGTAATATTTTTTCCATCCAATCTCTACTGCTTGTAACTCCAGTGGAAAGCAGCCATCAGCTACTGAACTGACACTGAGGGAAAGAACAAGCCAGGGTTCATTTGTACATTTTTGTTCCTTCTCCTTAAACCAGATTTTGGTGCTTTTAAGATGAAATACCTTTTTTTATGGTGGGAATATAAATAAGACAGTAATTTCTGGGATTCTTAGTGAGATGTGTACATGATGGGGTTCACAGATTTCATGAGAATTTGAACAGTGAAGGGTTGTTTTGACATCTGTGGGAGCATCTGCAAGATTGTACTTTAAATTCTCACATTTTGGCCTTCCAATATAATTTCAAAATGACAATAATGCAATCTTACTGCAAATAGGAACAGTTGGTTCTGTAAATGAAAATGACTGGTAATTGCAATTTAATTTTTTATTAGAAAGATAATTAATTTTTTTTCCAAGTAATTTGCAATAATGCCTGTGTGTTCAGGTGCTGCTACTGTCAGAGATCACTAAATATTTGATCACTTTTTTCTATGATGGGACAGCAACAGCTAAATCCCAAAGCACGGATTTTTGTTAGGAGCATCCGTGTTCGAGTTATTTTCTGGTACTTAGGGAAGAGACAGGAGATGGAAGAGGTTTCTCATTCACTCCCAGCCACTTGCTGGCCCTGCTGGTGGTGGCCTGGGCTGTTCTCAGCAGTGCTGCTGATGGAACAGAGCAGTGACTTGCTAAAGCACTGAGGCTTGGTCCTACCATCCCCTGCCCCGAAAAGCAGATTCAGTGAAACCCGTGGATTATTCCTATGAGCAGGAAAGAGACTAAATTTGTTGGTAAAGAACTGTCCTTAGGAAATACTACTCTGTGGTTTTGAATATTATAGTATGGTCAAAATCTCATCCTGACTCTGCTAAAGCTGTCGAAAGTCATTGGTTTGTGCTGAAGTCAGCAATGGGGGCTGTTCTTTGCAGCCATTGAAATCTTCCCTATATTTTGGTGACAAATATGTGGTTATTATCATAGTGCTATTCTGTTAATTATCTGAATGGGCAGGGTAAAAAATGTAGTGCAAACAGGGATATATATATATATATATATATATATATGGCTAAACTTAGGGAATGTGTCTTGATCCACTTGTGGTGTGCAGGTTAGTGACAGGCAAATACAGCGAGGACCTTCCTTAGTTTTTGTTCCTCTCCTGGATTTCTCATACTCTCATAGCAAAGTAAAAGAAGCTTTAAATCTCAAACCCTGTTTGGATGGATGGGTATACTGTACCCATGTTAAAAGACACTCAGGGATGATACAGACCCAAACTGTGCTTATGAGCAATAAACTAAGAGAAAAACTCAAGATCTGTTACTCTATTAAAACCACAGTAAGTTACACTGCTGCTGAGATGTGTGCCAGAAAGTCAGAAGACTGTATTTTTGTGTGTTAAACACAATGAAGAAGGTGCAGTCTGGTGCTCTGTACCTGGTTGGAGCAGTGCTACAGTGCAAGCCCATCTTGTTTCAGTGCTAGAGAGTGCTTCAGTCACAGAGACACTGCTTCATAGTACATTTCATAGTACATTATCACTGCTATATATCCTAATACTTTAATAACAAAAGTATGTCTTCCATTCCAGTATCTCAAAATATTTGTGAAGTGCTATAGATAAGTACAAGGGGACTAATTTGCAGAGTTTTGCACATATACTCTTTATTACATTTTATTTGTTCAACTTCCATCATCATTCTACAGCTTTATAATAAGAGTGATAAAAATCTATTATGTATTTCATGTCATTATTTGTATGACTCCGTACCTGTAAATGTAACTGATATGACTGAGGAATGAAGTTGCATAGTTGCTTTGAAAACAAGGCCGCTTGTGGGACTAAATGGCAATTGGTTATGTGACATCAGGGGACATTTCACACATTTTGTTCCAGCATGTCACATCAAGTCATTAACAACAATTATGATTCTTTTATAGGTCAGTAAAGCTACAATATTTTCAAGCATATGTATCCTTATTCTTCCACCCACCTCTATTTCTTTATTCCCCCCCTCTAATCTAAGCACAAGCTTTCTGATTTTTCTTCTTATGTGCTCCCTAAAGGAGCTGGGCAAGTCTCAGAACCACAGTTCTTGTTTAGCTCCTCTCTGGAGCCTGGACCAGATGGTACAAAAGAACATTCATCCCCAAGGAGTTGTATAAAAAGTCTGTGGAAGCCTGGTACATAACAGAGCTGTACTGCCTAAAACATTTGCATAAATCTTCCTGCAGTTCCATTAGACAATGTCTATGGCTGGGAGGAAATAAAGGTTTTGGGGTGCTTCTAGCTGGGAGTTTCTTTCATTTGATTTTTAGAATATTCAGTGCAACATCCTAAAGAGGTCAGAGAAGTGTCCTGGAAGGCTTGCCAGGGTTGTCCACCAGAACCAATCAAGAAACTAAACTTGATGAACCTCTTACCTTCTAAAATTAATGTTGTTCAGCTCAATCTATGTAATGTCTTTTCATCCCTAGAAAACTGACTTATCCTTTGTAGAAAATAAAATTAAGTAAATTAGTTTTCAGTCTATTATTTTATTAGAATTACAACATTTAAAGGGCTATAGAGAAAAGTTCTGCTAAATTGTAAGCACATTTCATGTGTTTAAATTAACAAAGCCTTACAACACCTGTTGAGAGATGCCTAATTTTAAACTTGTTCGAAGTTATCTACATAGTCAGCAGTTGAGTTAGAAACAGACCCAATGAGTCCTGATTAACTGGACAACACTTCAGGTAAATGAGCCACCTAAACACCTTCCTCATTACCTGTGACTCATTTGATTAAGTAGCAGAAGTGTTCTTTAGGGAAGAGGTTGATTCCCTTGTGATCTAAGTTTTGTGTCCAGTAACATAAGCTGCGTTAGAAAGGATAAGTAAGGAAGGCTTGAGAAGGCCTAAAGAAGGGAGGGTTTGGAGCACAAAGTAGTATGAATTGGGCTTGGGAGAAAGCTCTTAACTTTGCTCTTAGCAATCCTGCAGAAGAGGTGCCTTACTCCTAGAAATGTGTAGTTCTGTCATGAATCATCAGAAGATGTTTGTGGAGTATTGTGTGAAATTCATTACAGACAATTCAGATGTGTTACCTTTAATTTTCATTGGTTTTCCTCACCAAGGAGAAAACACTAAGATAATGTGATTAGTATTAAGAGCATCCTTAAGAAGTTGGTTTTTAATTTCTCTTGAAAAACAAAGTATTTGGGGAATTTCTTTAGATATAAACAAAGATAAGTTTATGTGGGAATTCTTACTTTCTTTCACAACCACAAAGAATAAAAACATTTTTTTGTGAAGTCCTGGTATAACCAGAATTTTTGGGTCTGTTTTGAGTGACCTAATTTGTTTTAAGATGAAGATAATCAGTCAAAGAAAATGCATTCCTCTTGTCTGCAACCTACTTGAGTTCTCATTTGTTCCTACTAGATAGATCTGCCTGCCAAGCATCATTTTGGGAGTTTTTGAAATGCGGGAACTCTCTGAAAGAGATTTCACTTCAGTCGCCACCCAAATGATTTCACTCCATGTATGTGCATGAAAGAATACTGTGAATCACTTGCCTATTCAGCTCTTCTCCAGTTCTCATTCCCAGCACCATTGACAGTGATAACACAACAGTACATTTGGTCCCAAATTCAGGTTTATCTACCAGAAATTACTATTGCTGTGTCTGTTAAAGCTTTCTCAGCTGTAAAAAGAAAATCAGTATTCATTTGATGTTTGCAGCTGGAACCTACACTAGGTGGAAATGTAACAATTTTGCTGTTGTCAGCATAAGTCCAGAACTGAGCTGACAAACAGAAATTCAGAGGAATGATGGAAAAAGCTTGTTAGTATGCCTGCTCTTAACCCGAGGAAGAAGTGAGCATTTGA